>SSNP01000057.1:49423-201499 GCA_006937955.1 Pachypanchax playfairii | reverse complement strand
AAAAAAAAGAGCATCAACATCAGAATTGGCAACTCAACAGAAAAATCAGGAAGGGGAGGAGGTGAGTGGCTGAGAGTGTACTTTTTTTCTACATGAACACCAGGACTGGGGTTTGACGACAAGGTCTAATTCTTACATCCTGTACCTTTAAGATTTGGTTATTTGTGGTCCATGAGTATTTAGTTTTACTCAAGAAATTGTGTTTGTGTTTTCTTCTGTCACCTCACACCATGTCTTGTAATTTAGTTTATTCCCTGTGTTGATTACTCTCACTCACTCATCTCTGTCCTGCAGCTCCTGTAATCATCTATCATTACTCTCACCTGTGTCTCATATAATCAGACCTTGCTTCTCACCTGTTGCTCTCCCCATATAAACAGTGTGAGACTGTTCAGTAGCTACCAGTTAGTCGAACGATCTTCATCCTAAACCGTTGTTATTTGTCAGTCAGTACCTTATTAGTGAATAACCAACCCTGGATCATCTCTGACTTCTTCTGTCTCTGTCCTTATCGGACCATTTTTTTGCTCATTAGAGGGTTAGGGTTATCAGCTGCTGATTTGGATCATCTTGGATCATCATATCACATCTGCTTGTACCCCAATTGAACATTGTGTTTGGGAGGTTTTGACCATTGGACTACATTTTAGATTAGATTAAAGATGGTTGACTGGTTTCCCACATTAGTCTGTTTGGATTACTTGTGCTTAACCAGTCCACATCAGTAATGTCGTTCCCCACAACATTCAACTGTGTGTACCTGCTTTGTACTTAACCATCACGCCCCACAGCGCTCACTCATCTCTCTTCACTCTCAATAAACCTCATTCAACCACCATCCAGCTTCCTCATCTGTACACATCAATACAGAGATGACACTAGGGACATATTGGTTATGACTTTTCCCCCTTAGTTATATGTATTCTTGTTTCTAGCAGTTTTATGGGATAGCAAAGGCAGATTTTTTTTATAATAGTATTTTTTAAATTTGATTTGGTCCATCTTGTTGGTCAGCAGCTGGACTTGCATCTTGATGGATGATGCAATCCTATACAATTGTAATCTTCCCAAAAACAATAATTGTTGAAATGTTGCATATTAAAAGAGGTATATCCAGAGCATTCTTCCCCAAAACACTGTTAAACTGAAAATGTGTCCTTATAATTGCCCAGAACAGATAAAACAGTCTGGCCTTAGAGCTGAATCATCCCACTCGATGTTGTTTTCCCCTTGAGATAAGTGACAAAATAGATCAAAGTTCAATGTCCATTTCTTCCTCAGTTGTATCACTAAACAAGGCAACAACTTTCTGACCACATGACTTTGTGTCTCAACAGTAGCTTGAGGATAAAGTGAAAGATTGGAAAAAGTGGTACAGAGTAATAGGTGGTGAAGTGAAGTTCTTAGTCTCCTTGGACAATAAATCCACAGCCATGAGGCAAGGCTGTGGCAGATTAATGTCTGTGAGAAAGTATCTTCATCGGGTTTGAGTGCTCCTTCGGTAAAGGGCAGGTTATAAAAGTAGAGATGTAAGAAGTGAATTTAAAAAGCTTATGGTGAAAGTAGTGGCTGAGAAAAGTCTCTAAAGAACAACTTCTATTGTTTGTTCTGTAAATTGTCTGACTACATTTTTTTGACAGAACGTGCAGCTCCAGAAAACTTCCCCAAATGTGTTTCCACTATAGTCACACTGATTCAAAAGATGCTGCAGTTGCAGAATTTGAATGAGTGAGATTAGAGAGAAAGAGAGAAAACTGCAACATACTGGCCCTCGTGGCCACAGATAACAAATGTATCTTTTTAAAAATGTATTTTTAGATGTACTGCAAAGGGAAGAAAAAACACAAAGCCCCCATAAAAAATAGTTCCCAATGGAGATTTGAAACCCAATTCATTCATGCTTCTTTAGCTCAGCAGAGACAAAAAAAAAGAGATTGACAACAGAGTGATTTGGCACATCTGTTAATCTTTCTAAATGAGCAAGTTGTCAGATCTTTGCTACGGCCCCTGCACTAAATAATTTACTGCACTTCAGTTTTATTCCATTTTCGTCAACTGTGAGAAGCCCGACTCAATGCTTTGAGGAGCTGCTGTGTTTCCCTTCATATAGAGCCATGCTCATTAAAAAGATGCCTCTAGGGAATGTGGGAAAAAACAAACAAAAACAGAAGAAAGAAACAGTCATTTCACAACTGGAGCCATCATTCAGACTTGTCACATTAAAGTGAGACTTTACACTGGGATAGTTATTAAAGTTAATCTTATTTTCTCTTATCAAGCATCACTATTAATTATTCATCTATATCCAAGATACATTTAATTGTCAAAAAACTTTTCATTAGCACATTTAGTTACAACTGCAGCTGAGAAATGGCGAAATAGTTCTTTTTAAACAACCTTTGCTGTTTATGGCAAGACCATTTCCTGCTTCTAAAGTTCCCACACCTCCCCCATATTCAGATATCATTTTAATATTCTATTGACTGTGCTTTTGCTGGTCTGCTGAGCAGGAAGCAGACATATCCACAAGCATATAGCTGCACCTGGCATTCATCACCGAAGGTCCGCCCAGGAAACAGACAGCTTTATATTCATCTGCATCTGCTTGGAATGCCAACTGCATGAACATTCACATCATCCTACCCACATTGTTATTTTTGATTAGCATATAATGCATCAATTACTTCACTTTCGCTAAACAAAAGCCACCACAAGTTTTGTTTCCATGGGAACGCTGAGGAGCACTGGCGGCAGGAGTAAATTAGTTTGGCAGAGGAAGTTGAATTGTGATGGCAGGAGCCAAATGTTGGGCAATGAGTGTTGTCCGTTACAGCTGATCCTTACAAACAGACTGTGATGAGTGAACATGATAATACAAAAAGGTGTATAAAGACATACAGACACATCTAAATTTGTTGGTATCCTGATAGCATGTTGAAACAATCTTCTCCTAAAAAATTATTTCATTAAAACATTTTTTCAAATATTTACCTGCATAACTGTAGCATGCGATAGAGTAAATTAATTCTTAGTCATTTTACAAAGATAGATATTATAGTCATGGTTCAAACAAAGTGTTTAAACCTTAATCAATATCATAGGTGCTTTCAAGCTTTTCATCATGCAATGATGAAAGGCTACTAGTCATGGTTATGTTGTTTTCCTCTGTTCTTAGTGTTTTTGTCCCTCACTGGTGGTGGTAATTTCAGGTTCTTCTTGTGTCTGGGTTCTCGAGTGAGTTGGGGATTGTGAGTGTATTTTTCTGTTGCTCTTTTTAGTTTGTCTATTCTTGTTTTGATTTTGTTCCTGTTTTTTTTTATTAATATAATTTATGTCATGGCACTTTACTGGACTGAGATGTGTGTACATACTGTATATATATATATATATATATATATATATGTGTGTGTGTATAAAACAACTGATAATCACCAGTAACAGAGTATGGTCACTCCCTTCATGTTCACAGAAGGAAAAAGTAAGTTTTACAAGTTTTACAATAAAAGAACACAATGTTAACTGGGAGACTTGTTGAAAACTTGGCTTTTGGAGCTGCTTTGCTTGACCTGCTTATTTCAGCAGAAGCTTGTTAATCAGCCATCAGTCAAATCAGGGAACCATCTAAAAAATCCAGGACAGTTAACCTCAAGGACCAGGACTGAGAAATATTGGAAAAATAATTAAGAATGTAATTAGTAATTAGCAAACAGTTTCAAGTTATTTCAGAAATACTTTTTTTCTTTGTTTCTTCTCATTGACTGTAGTGGGAAATTAACTCTCTTCAGTACATGCCTAAACTTTAAACAGACACACAATCACAAAGTCAACCGAGGTGTCATCTTGACATTTACACAATTTAAAATGTCAGGGAGTTTATTACATTACATCACCCACCTTCAACAGTTCAACAAAGAATATGAGTCTCTGGCTGTTTATTTCCTGCAGATTACTTCATGTAGGGCGACACTATATACAATTACTCCACAGGAATGATTCCTATATATATTTCTAAATGTCAGACATAGACCTACAGTATCTAATGATATTTGTGTGACAAAAAGGGAATTCAAAATATCAAGATTAGACAAGTTACCATCAAATCTCACACTTTCAGGGAGCTGATTTGACAGCCTGGTAAGAAAATTATTTTAATGTTGTGTTCTCTTGAGAAACCTTTTACATCTTTTGTTTATTCCAGTTTGTTTTTCCTTTTTTTTTCTCTCACGTTCCTCCTTGTTTCTGTTCACAGGTGAGTTCAAGGCTGGCACACTCTCTGTGAGCTCCAGCCCCTGGAGGAGTCCTCTGCTTGCTGCTGGTGGGTCACACCTGCAAGGAATCTCCTCAGCGCTACAGCAAGTATATCAACTGGGCATTTGCCACTCTTCTGGTGATTGTCTCATCTATTGATCTTTTGAAGAACCTCTCTGGAGTATTTTCTGGGAAACGTATGTTGTTTATCCCTGGACTGCCTCTGTGTGTATGTTTCTCTGCAAACGTCTTCCTGTGCTCCCGTGATAAAACCCCATTTGTGAAAAGTCCAATATGTGCTGAAGAATAAAGTCAAAGTTCTTTTTGTTGGAAAGAGTTTATCATTTATTAACTTAGAACAAAGATGCTTCACTGCTCTCCAACGATCACAGATACTCACCTGTTCTCCTCTTCGCTCCTCAGTCCACTGGAATCCCTTCCTCCTCCTCACAATCTGCATCAAGAAAAACAAACAGAAAAACAGAATCAATTTGTTGTCAAGATCAATTCAGTATCTTTGAGATCCAATCTAACTCACTTCACTTCTCCTCTGCCTCTAGATCCATCTGCCCCTTGCAGCCGTCTATCTGTGAAAGATTGGTTGTTAAAATAAATGTTTTTACTTACCCTTTCATTGTCTCTGGGTTTTTAGTCAGTTTACTAGATATTGGCGTTCAGTCTTTGTTCAGTTGAGTTCATAGTAGATTTTTATTGGTCCAGATTCAGTCTGGGATTCAGATTTTTCCTACACAGAATAGACAGAATACATAGAAATTTCCATCATAAATTTCTATTTGCTTAAATAGAATTTAACTGGACAACTTTACCAAGAACCCCTTTGACCTACACTGACAATAAATTCAGTTGTCTATTGAAGCTCTTAGTATTATCATGTCTGTGATGAAATAAGATCTTCTCTGACATATTGCAGAAACAACACAAACCTTCCTTCCTAACTCTGACACACAGACTTTCAAGGCAAAAGCGGTGGTCAATTCTAAAAAGTAATCTTTAATGTAAAAAAGAATAATTGTGAAAAATAGAACAAATAAAACTTCAAGTTCAAACTTCATTTTCACTTAACTTCAAGTGAAAATGAGTTTATATGGCCTACTTTACAACTTAACTCAGTCAGCCAAGTTATGTTTTGACACATTAGTTATGTCCCCAGTGACTTATTGCACAAAGATTGGCACTGATGTGTAAAACAACTCTAAAGCCAGTCGAAAAGTTTTATAAACAGACTTCAAGCACATAACACTAATTGTACCATCACTCTCAAATAAAGAAACATGAACAGTTCAAATGACAAAAAACTGTAAAATACATTAATCTTTCACCTTGAGAGTTCATTAAGATGACGTCAAATAAATTAAATACTGACATAATATCTGCAATATTGCAATATCTGCAGAATTCTGAAAACTATTCACTCATATTTGTTTGTCACAAAATCATGCCATGCTGAGGGATGTTGGCTTTGGAAGTTTTCTAACTTCTGAAAGTTGCTGGTAACCTGGTTAATACAAAGGTATACAGTGTCAGGTCTTGGGGTTTTGGTTGTTTGTTTACTTTATTCTGTAGCGTTGGGTTTTCTAGTTATCTGGTATTTTGTTTTCTCTCCCTCTGTTATCTGGGTTTTAGGTTTAAGTATAGCTGTTGTTCAGTTCTCCTCCTGTGTCTTAGTTTTGTTATGTTTTAGTTTCCTAGTCATACATTCCGATTTTGATTTTATTTTGATACCATTTGTATTTCCTGTCTGCCCGTGGGATGTCTGAGGTTCCTGGATTATGTTTCGTCATTTCCTGTGTTCATCCTCTTTGCTCCCCAGATGTGTCTTGTTATTGATTAGCTCCTCTGTCTCATTCACTCCCAGTGTTCTCAGGTGTTCTGTGCTTGTAATCAGTTTGGTGTTTGTATTTAAACCTTATGTGCCTGTTAGTCAGTGTCGGGTTGTTGTCACAAACCTTGTAGTCCCAAACCTTAGTCTGTCTAGTCCCGTCTCCTGGAGCGTTCCTCCAGGTTCCGAGGTGCCTCTGCACTGGCTGTTTGAGGACTTTTGTACACGGGTCCCTAGTCGTGTTTCCACACGACCGTCTCCCCTTGTCTCTGTATCTGGATTATATTTTCCCCATGGATTACTTTTGTGTTTTTTTCATCTCTGGAATTTTCATCCCTCATGTAAGTTTGTTTTGCTGCCCCGTCAGCATTTTTGGTTCTTATTAAACTTTTAGTTGTACTTTAGTTTTGTTGTCTTCCTCACTGCATTTGGGTTCAACATACAAACCTTTAAAAAAACGTAACATACAGAGGATTGGTGCTGTTTTATCAGTCTTCCATTTGTTACATAAACTGAAATTTTTCTTTTATTGTTAGCAACTGAATATGAATATAAACCTTAAAGTATTATTACCTAAAATGGAAAATACAATTTTAAAACAATACATCCTATCCGTTCTTTGTTGTAAATCATGACCACACCAAAAAGTCATCCAAATCATTGTTTGTTGACAACTTGAACATAACGTAAGTACAATATAAAGCTAAAATAGAAATAACAAAATTACAAATAACTATTCGTAAACACTGCAAAGGTTGTGCAAAAGTGGTTAGATGTGCAGTTTGGAAGAAAACAATTAAACAGATTGAGCGAGTGGGCAGTTAACAGGTAGTTATGGTTGAAATAGTGCAAATCTGCTATAGTATATATAGTATATATAGTATCACTGAATACAATGTTATGATGACCCTGACATGAGACCTAAATGTAGAACAACCAAGATTCAATTTCAGGGAAAAAAAGAAGTTTAGTTACAAAATGTACAGGATAATTTTGTAGCTGGCAACTCAGGAACTGGATCTGGAGGAGACAAAACCAGGCAGGGAATGCTTCTACCATGGAACTGGAATCAGTCTTTCATTGACTAAAGAAATATGATCTAGGACAAACTTGCATTCAAACTAGAAGGTATACCACTTGAAGCCAAGGGTAAAACAATCAGGCACTGAGTTCTGACATAGGCCCAATATACAGTAAATACCAAATATTTCTTGATAAACGAATGAACACAGGTGTGACTATTGAAAACTGGTGCCGCCCTTGGGCGAAGACAGCCAGAGCTGGACCTGACCAGACCACAGAGCCAAACTCTTTTGAAAAAAAAGTTTAAAAAGTTTTTGCACAGGGTGGTTGTAGGAACAAGGCAGGTGGGCACATGTGGATTAACAATAGAATCCAAAACACTGAACAGAGTCTGGAAATGTAGGAAGATTTAGAAGCTTTAAAAGCTCTCTGATACCTCAGAAGACAGTCTCTTAGAATTTCAAAGGAGACTTGCAGCCTATCCTTCTTCCAATTTTTCACTTACTTGAGCATTTAAGAGCATGAACAGAGTCAGTTATCCAGGGTTCTGAGTGGGCTTTAGGACAACATGTATTTGGGGGAGTGATAAAGTCCAGAACAGTAGTACATGAGTTAAAGAGAGCAGTTAACTCCTCTGCACAAATTGACTCATAACCATCATCAGTGGGGAACACAGAGTCTTTGAAAGCTACAGAGAACTGAGATGTTGTATTAGCACTGATAACAAAATGACAACATGAAGGAAGTTGAGCGACAGCAATAGAACAAGGAGCAGTGGCAGAAAACAAGACAGGCAGGTGTTGTGCATATCAACCAATAAGTTCTGAGGAACTGCAGAAGATCTTTGTGTCTCAATAACTATTTTTAAAATCTGCTTTGGAGACTTTTTTCCTTTTCTCTCTCTTCCCAAGAGAAAAATGAAGCCGCAGGAATTTAACTTCTGTCTGGGTTTTGTCAAAATCGACAGCTTCCCGGCTGGAGGCCCAGTATCGCCCATATTACCACTGTGAGAGCTGCTCTTAAATGCAGATCCTGGTCGTTGATAAAGATCTTGTGTGAAATCCCCAAGACAACTGAATGCAGTACTCCCTATTATAATTTAAGGATAAGTGCTTTTTGCTTTTTTAAAGAATCCCAAAGGAACATTTGTTGATATCTGGAAGACACAGTCCTGTGTATAGTCAACCAAGTCAAGTCTGACACCTCTAAATAAAATCTATAAGCTTTGGAGCAAACATTCCTAAGTTATCTGACCACAAAGTGAAATACCTTCCTGTCTCACCTAAAACAGATACCTCTTCAGAAGAACTTCAGAGTACATGTTAATTAAGTTTTACAACCCCTGGAACTCAGTGAACCCTGGGCCCCAGGTTCCAAAGCCTAACAGTACCCTCATCAGGAGAAAAAGATATTTGCACCCAAAGACATTGTTACTGTTTGAATTCTAAGGATCAATGTAATCAATTATTTTCTTTGCAGGAACTGTATAAAACCATTTCATTCTGAGGCAATGTTCCACCAATTTAACTAATCGACATATTGTGTTATTGGATGAAATGTTATGTGTCTGAAAACTATATTCAGTAAAATTTTGATAGTAATCAAGTAAGTTTTCAAAGATCTAATCAATACGCTTTGTTTAATTACGTTCCAGGTCTTATGTTTCATTAATAAGTGAATCTTTTCTTTCTTACTCAGGAATAACTACTGACATACATGAAAAAGTAACATTACATGTTATTAGAATATGAAAATGCTGTTTGCTACTTTTTGGTAAAAGATAAAACGATTATAGTTGTAGCTTTCACAAAGAGTGGAGGAGTAAGCATTCTTTATAAAGTTATAAGTTAATCTCCAACCTCGAGACCTAAATTAAAGTCTTTAAAGTTGAATTTCCAAGGAGAATTCACATTGGCTGAAGTCATTGAGACAACCCCCCAGACGCAGGCTTTAGGGCCGTATAAACTCTGGAACTCGGGATCTTCATTCTTTCTTTCTCTCTCTCTCCCTGATCTTTCTTCCTGACCTAAGCTTTTTTTATTTTTTCGCTCATTTTATTATTTTCCCTTGTTTTTCTAGTTTAAATCTTTTTTATTTTTATTTTATCAATTTGTTTGCAAAACTCTTCATTTTGTTTGAAACTTAAATGTTTGTTTTTGTAACGTGCGATCTTCATTATTATCTTCCTAGTTTGTTTTTATAAGTTCGGCCCACTCTCAAGCACGCAAAGTATTTTTAATTTTAAGTTTAATAAAACTACAACTCCCAAAAGATCTTCTTCAGTTGGGCCTTCCAGTACAAGACGAGTCCTCCTCATCCAGCCTTGATCCTGAGACATAACTGGACAGCCTCTCCTTTGGCCGAAGATTCAACACTCAGAGGGGACCACTTTGATTCAGACAAAATCTCGCCAGAAACTGCGGATTAAAAGAAGTCCGACTGCTGTATCTAGTAAGGGATCAATTTCATCTCATCCGTGAACAAGCGGATTGTAAACATTTGTGCTGGTGACACTCTCAGAAACACCCATGCTGATCATAAAATTCTCTCTCTCTTAACCATTTCTCTGAAACAGTACATCCTCCTTGAGTTTCAAATTTTCCTTCGTGTTGGCGAATAGATCCTGGCTTCCACCACCACATGTTGAAGTGTCCTTGGACAAGACCCTAAACCCCATGTGACCCCCTATTTGCATATTGGGTTATGTGACTGGGTGAATGTAAAACGTGTAGTGTAAAAGCATTTTGAGTGGCCAGTAAAACTGGAAAAGCACTATACAAATACAGGGCATTTACCGTTTACATTTACCATAGCACATGTGGATATTCGGATCACTAACAATATAAAAATGGTCAGAGACCACTGCAATTTCTAATAAAAAAGTTCCCAAAAACATGAATAAAATCCTTGAACAAGACTCACCAGTGATGATCGTGAAGTGGCGTGCAAGAAAGGAGCAGGGTTCAGGTTGGAGTTGGAAAGGAGCCATATATGTCAAGGATAAGCAGCAGGCCAGCCAGGACCGATGAATCCGGAGACACGGTGGGTAGTGAGGGACTGACAATTTCTCAGGGTTGGAACAAGCCTTTTGCAGCAGCAGAATAGCAAAAACCAATTCGGAGGAGCACAACTCAAGATTGGTTGTCCATCAAGAAAATACACTGAATAAAAATATAAATGCAACACTTATGTTTTTGCACCCATTTTTTATGAGATGAACCCAATGATCTAAAACACGTTCCACATACACAAAATAACCATCTATCTCAAATATTGAAAACAAATCTGTCTAAATCTGTAATAATGAGCATATCTCCTTTGCGGAGATAATCCATCCCACCTCACAGGTGTGCCATATAAAGATGCTGATTAGACAGCTTAATTATTGCACAGTTTTGTTTCATTGGGGGGTCTGGTGACTCAGGAAACCAGTCATTATCTGGTGTGACCACCATTTGCCTCATGCAGTGCAACACATCTCCTTTACATAGGGTATTGGCAGGAACTGGAACACACTATTGTGTACGTCGATCCAAAGGATCCCAAACATGCTCAATGGGTGACTTGTCGAGTGAGTATGCTGGCCATGCAAGAACTGAGATGTTTTCAGCTTTTCAGTGGCACACATGTTCAGGATTGCATCAGCAGCCTCACAGAGCCTTTAAGCTCTCCTGGCAGTTCCGCTTCCTTCCCCTTCTTGGATATGGCGGAGGCCAGCAAGGTGGTGTTGTTGGTCACCACAGCTGACTGAAAAGTGCATTGATGAGTGTGATCAGTGAACCATACAATCAACTGATCATGTTTGGAGGAGGATGGGGACATATCGTTGTCCAACAAGCCTGGTCGTTTTAGCCCCAAACGCTGAAGCAAAGCTGGCTTCCACTCTCTAAACCCCTCCACCCTAGTGATGAGTGCATAGGTGTGTGCTCTAATTTTTGTTGGCTCTGCTGCTGCCTCAGCCAGGTGCAACGTCACAGCTGGGAACTGAGGCAGATAGGTTCTGGATGACTAGCATGAACCAAGCCATGCCTTCCCACCAGACCATCTGTTTGTGGTGGAGCAGGCTGAGGAATGGATAGTCCCTTTTTGCTAGCTGCCTCCTGGATGATGCTAGGCAGCTCCAGGAGCACTGCACCAACAGCTGGGAGTAGTGTCAGAGCAGGCCTATGAAGGCCAGGAGTGCCTGAGCATCTGCTTGGCTGCCTAACTCCTGCTACCCAGCTGGGAAGCAGCAGCAGGACGGTTGCTGTCGCCATCTTTATCATGGCAGGTGGATTCCTGCCCAATATTGAATATTTTGATGGCTCAGTCCAATGAGTAATAAGTGGTGGGGAAAAGCTCTTTAGCATCAACCTTAAAAAAAGGCTGCCCTCCGCTGTCTCTCTTCCAGTGGGAGACTCTTGCAGGAGCGGCAGGGGATTGAGGCATCAGGGAGAGGTCTGCATGGCTTGCTGGACCCAAGGCAGCTGTTGCAGATGGAGTGTCGGTCAAAGCTCGTGATGTAGCCAGTCTGGCAGGACCGGCACAGAAGGATTGTGTTGGTGGATATTTTCTTTGAGGTGCTTTCAGCTGGCTGAAGAAAAAAGGGGAGCCAATCGCCCGGTCTCACATTATTTATACTAGCTTGAGGTGGAGCCCACACAGCAGGTGGACTTCAATTTTCAGTGCTGCATTGTGTGTGAGAGGTAAACCCACTAGTAATAGCCTTAATGGGCAAGGTCTATACGAAATAAAACTGATGTTGAGCCAAACATATTTTTGGTCTCTTAGATCTTTCTTTGATCAGGAGGACACAGAGGAGGTGTCCATTGGTATGTGGGTAGTAACCTGATGAGAGAATGGCAGGTGCACTGAGTGCTGTAAAGAAAGCTTTCCAGACTTGTGATATGAATTGAGGTTCTCAGTCAGAAACAATGTCAACAGGTATGTCATGGTTGGGGAAAATTTTGAACTAAAAAATTTGCAGTCTCAAAGGTATGTTTAGCTAAAGGAACAAATGTGCAAGCGTAGAAAATCTGTCCATGATGGTAAGGTTGACTGTATTACCTTCAGAAGACGGGGGTACGGTGACAAAATCCAAGGCGATATGTGACCATGGACGACCAGGAGTGGATAAGGGTCGAAGGGGGGGGTCAATGTAAGGTCTTGCGCCAGGCACAGCTTTGACAGGCAGGTATGAGGTGTGAGGTGTTCTTTGATGTCTTTGTCCATGGATGACCACCAGAATCTTGTCTTTAATAAAGAGATGGTCCAATTCATGCCAGGATGACATGCCAACTGGGATCCATGTCCCCAGACTGTGAATTCCTAGGGTAAGTGTGGGGGAACAAAGAGTTTGTTAGCTGGTGTTGTTTCTGGGCCAGGGTCATCAGGGTTGGCAGCTCTAACTCAAGATTTGATTTCCCTAACCAGAGTTCCTACAACACGTCTTGTGGGTACCACGATCTCAGCATGTATGGATGAGTCCTCAGGAGAACAGAGAAAATTTGGTTTGATTTCCAATTTTCAACAAATTTGATGATCAACACAGAATTTAAAAGATACTGGACCTCCACTATGTATATTTCCTGACAAAATGTGTTGATAGCCAGAGGCTCGTCACAACAACAGCTTGAAATTGCTATGAGTTGCACATGGAGGTTCGTTCGTGCACCTTACAACAAAAAATTCGTAACATTCCAACACACCAGTATGAAGAGAGCAAGAACTCTGCTGCACAAACCAATGGTCAGAGCCAGTGCTTGCCTTTAGGAAGGGTCACGAACTCCAGATGTTGTAGGAAATGGGAGAATTGTATTAACGATGTGTTTGTATGGGTCATTGTGACTGAGGCTTTAGTGAGATCACATCAAACAAATTTTGCTTGGCACTTGAATAAATAGGTGCCTGCAGGTAAAACAATCATGAAGGCAGTGGCATGTACAGAGGGGTGGCCTAGATGGATATGGACCACCCTTCAATTTAGACTGGTCAATCCAGGTGTCACCTCCAAGCTGAGACAATCAAATTAATCAATACTTTTTAATAATTCATAATGTTTAATGAAATGGTAGTTAAAATGATTCCCCCTGTTAGCTATATTTATCTACGTGACCTCGGCAGGACCTGAAATTTCTCCCCATTAATTTAACTGCATGTTTTCATTTTATTCAGTCAGATCTGTGATATCCCTTTAATTCAGTTTCTCTTTTTGTCTTTGTTATTATTGCTTCTCTTCTGATCTTTTTTACTAGTCGATTCCAAATCTCTAGTCTTAATATTCTTTTAAATTTGTAATGAGTATATTTGAACTTTTCCTTCCCATTCTCATGTGGTTGTCTCTTTTTGCCTAATTGATACCAGCAATGTACTTTCATTTACAACACTAAATATGATGTTATTTTTACTTTCTTTGCATTGTCAGAGCAACAGGAAAGTGTTTGGACACACCCAGAGGAGAAGGACCCAACAATGGCTGCCAAGAGGGCACGTGAAGCAGAGACGCGCCCCAGAAGTGTAGTGTCATGAGCATTATGATGCAGTTCTTCTGAAACATGTGAAGTTCTGCTGTTTAGTTTGGACCAGAAAAGAAATCAGGCGTTCGTACCCAGAAGTTTCAAAATAAAAGGACGTGTGTGGATTTCCGTTTGTGAGACTACGAGAAAGTACAGCACCTGTGACAGGTTTGAAGTCTGTAGGTGGTGTGAAAATAAGCCACATACCTTCTGGATACACGTCGTCATCTTTCTATCTGCTTGTTGTTGTGTGTACTGATGAAATCATGAGCGTTTTCGGTATTCTCATGAGATTTTTTGATCTTCCGGGACCAGCTGGATGTCACACTTGCGCAAGGGATAAGCGCCTGTAAAACACTCCTGGTGGGAAGGGATGCATGACTGTGCAAAACGCTACGTGCTGCTGACGCATCCAGTGGAAAGGAGGGGTTAGGGAACATGGGTGGGAAAAAGTATTCTTAGATACTTTACTATCTGCTGCGCATGAGAAACCAACTTTTTTTCTTTGCAACCATATCCTCGTAGAAGACAGCAAACAACGCAATGTGTTCTTTAGACATGTTTATCAGTCAGGAAGTGGTAAAAGCAGCTTTTGGACAGTTTTTTGCATTTATTTGCCTGCTTATATGCCTATCACTAAATTGTATACTTATATTTTTATTTCTTGTTTATGTTTTTGTAAAAACCAAGAATTGAACTTTTGGACTTGAGTTTGATTTACCAATTCAGTTCAATTCAGTTTATTTATGTAGCACCATATCACAGCAGAAGTCATCTTAAAGAAAAAATATGTCCGATTTACACATATTCAAATTACATTCAGTTCAATCCAGATGTTTATATTACCACTTTCAGTAAATTATTACATTCAAAGTAGTAAAAAAAATTTTTTTACCTGATTGAATTGAATAATTTCATCACAGTCTTCCATCCTGAGCTACAAGAACTGGCGACAGTGAAGAAATTACTCCCTTTTAAAAGAAACCTCCAGTAAAACCAGAACCAAGTTGAGCAGCCTTCTGCCTTTACTCACTGCAGCCTGAAAGGACAGAAACGAGACACAAACAAACACTCATCATTTCTATGGAAAGAGAAACAGAGTTCAAGTTATTTGTGATTATTTTTTAAATGGGTTTTCTTTTTTTGTCTATGATTTTGCATCAGTATCACACAACGGGTTCAAAGTTTGATTTTGTCTCAGTGTATCAAATGAGATTTTTCTGCTGTTTTCCCTGAAATGCCTTTTCTACAAAGAATTCCTTAATATTTATTTTAGTTACAGTTTCTGTTCCAACAATTGAGTTCAACAAAAGATGTGAAAGGACAGCATGGGCTGTGATTTATGAATAAAACAAGAGAATCACTCAGCCTAATCGATAGATACAGCGTGGCATATGAACTTCAAATCCCCAGCTTTTTGTTGCATGACGTGTCAGCTGTCTGCCTCGTACTGGCTGTGCACACTTCCCACTTGATCATCCATCTTGGATCTAATATCTTCTTTTTTTCCTCTCCACCAGAGAAGCGTGAGCCATTTGAATTAAAGATGGTCTCAAGACACGCCATCACTCATCGTCTTTAAACAGCTTTGCCACATGCAGAGATTCTCTTACTCACTCACTCTCAATGAAATGTATGTGGACAAACACAAGAAGCAACTAAACAAAGCAGGAGTCGAGCCAATTTTATAAGAAAATGCTGACTGTACATTTTAAAAAATCAGAGAAAGTTACTTATTTTTTATAGATGTAGTCTGCATAGAAAAAAACAAAACAAATGAAGGGTCCTAAAGCAACATTACATCTATCTGCATGAAAACTCACTGGAATCGTTAAACCTAAATATGATGTCATGAAATTTCCATGTTCCCTAAAAACCTTCACAGAAAAATCACACATGGATATTAAATGTAAAACCTTGGTTTCACACTTTGTCTTGCAGCTGCATGTTTTATGGGATTGCGCTGAAAGAGAAAAATACACAGGTGTTGACTGCACTGAGTAAAATGCTTTTCAAAACTTTTTTCATTTACCAGATGCTACTTTTATATAGAATAACTTACACTAGTATTTTGTTTGGTCTAATTAAAAGGAATTTTTCAAATTGCAATTTTTTCTGTAATTTAAAAATTACAGAAGGGAACATTAAGGGCTTTGGCTAATCAAAACAACAAACAACAAAACTAAGCAAAATATTAGTATTGTTTGGGGGTGTTAAACAGTGGGTCTCACAGAAATGTGTTCGTGGAAACTGATACATTTTGTTCACAAAGTGTACATTAGAAATTTGCTTGTTTGTGAATTGTCAGTAAGAACAATTATTGTATTTGAAAATGTGTTGTTTTGTATGTAATTTCCTACAGCTAACCTTTCTTACAGCTGTGTATGAATCAGAGAACTGATTAAACAAAGAAATGAGACCTGGAGGTCTCTCCTGTTGTTGGATTCCAGCAGAATAATCATGCTACTTGCTGGTTTGATGTGGGTTCACTGTCTGACATGTTTAGTTTCAGCAGCAGAGGTAAATAATAATCATTAGCTTCATTCAAACCATCATTCCTGATTCATTCTTCCTACTGGTCATGCTCTTGATCCTACACAGGTGGTATAACTGCTGCTGGGTTATCTCATCAGATTATACATACAGAAATCACAGATGCACACAGACACAGAACACAAACCCTGAAAATTGTGTCTTTATTTAAAACAGGTATACAAAAAATGTTGACATGTTTGCAGTATCACAAGTCTATGATTGGCTCTCTGTCAAATTCAGCTGTTAATTCAAGTCCTGGTCATTACTTTAAGATCGATGGTGGCTCTGTGTTTCACTCCCACATTCCTGCCTCACTACAATGCTGCATTTTGTTAGTAGGTCACTGAGGTCAACGCAACTCCCACTTGTTTTGTAAAAAAAAAAACACTCACAACCCACCTGTTCTGAGTTACCCATAGGGTGAGTTTGGATATTTAGAAGTTAGTTTATTTGAAGTTATCTGTAAAACTTCACTCACTCAGTAGAAAAACGCAGTCTTGCTGTGTTTGTAGAGAAATGAAGAAAGCTTCAGAGCTGTAGAAGGTTGACAACATCTTAGATACTGTTTTCAATTATTTTTAGCTATATAAACCCATACAAACTACAAATCTTTATCTTAGGGTTAAAACATAAAATGACAAAAATGTACACATTTTAACAACACACCATTGTGATTTGTTGCTATTTAATCAGTCAAACAATATCTGTGTTACTACCTGAACCCATGCACGATGAGGCTGCAATCCATGTGAACAGCTGTAGCTAATGCTGCAGTGGTTCTGCATAAACTGACCTTCATATTTACTTCCACCAGGAGGTTATGTTTTTATCAGGGTTTGTTTGTTTGTTTGTCTGTTAACAAGATAACTCAAAAACATCTGGATGGATTTTGGCCACTTTCAGCTCTACCACCATCATTAAGTTTGCTGATGACACAGTCGTGGTGGGCCTGATCTCTGACAACAATGAGTCAGACTACCTGAAGGAGATTGGGAACCTGGAGAACTGGTGCCAGAGGAACAATCTCCTCCTGAACGTCAGCAGGACAAAGGAGCTGATAGTGGACTTCAGCACTAAGTAGGAGAGGAACTACAAGACCCCCATCATCAACGAGAGCCCAGTGGAGAGAGTGGAGAACTTCAAATACCTCGGTGTTCACATCACACAGGAACCTGTCATGGTCCTGTCCCATCAACACCGTGGTGAAAAAGGCCCGACAGCGTCTCTACCACCTCAGGCGCTTGAGAGACTTCAGGCTGCCATCAAAGGTGCTCAAGAACCTTTACTCCTGCACCACAGAGAGCATCCTGACGTCAAACATCTCAACCTGGTTCGGGAACAGCACCATGCAGGACAGACGAGCTCTACAGAGGGTGGTGCGATCAGCTGAGCTATATTGTCTCTTAATCAGTACACCACACAGTACTGTTCCTTTTTGCACATCCGCACACCCGGTTTTTGCACTCACTGAGGACATTCTGGACACTCACACTAGTGGCCACTGCACAACTACACACTCGTGGACATTAATTAAGTTAAATCATCACAAATCACTTTAAATATGTCACTCCAATATTTGCACACCCCACACACGGATGCTTCCATGTCACTTCCATGGTCCCAAATTATATATCTTGTATTGCACAGTCGTTCTTATCGTCTTATTTACCATATTTTTCATATATGTTTTTATATTGTATATTTAGTCCTGTACAGTACAACAGTCTCTTTTTTTTCTTATATTTTTCATATGTCTCTTTTATTGCATATTCTGCACTGTACAGTTTTGTTGTTATTTTATTTTAATTCTATAACTTATTTTAAACTTTCTTAGTTAAACTTTCCTTCTGTTTTGCTTTTGATATTATTTTCTATTTCATAGTCTTTTATTTCAAGGTCAAGGGCAGTTGTCTAAAGCATTTCACTGCATATCGTACTGTGTATGACTGTGTGTGTGATAAATAAAATTTGAATTTGAATTTATTTGATGAAATTTATTCCTAGATCCAGACAGTAATCTGGATCACCACCAAAATCTAATTGGTCCTTGTCCCCTTTCTAACCTATCCTGAAAATTTAATCAAAATCCATCCAGAAGTTTTTGAGTTATCTTGTTAACAAACAAACAAACAAACAAACAAACAAATAAACAAACAAACAGACAGACCCTGATAAAAACATAACCTCTTTGATGGGGGCAACAACTACTAATCAGTGGGGGGAGTCTATTATTTTTGGTGTAGATCAACATGAGGGTAACTCAGCTGCTTGGCAGAGGGCCAATCTCTCAAAATGCTTTTCTAGTTACCTATTAATAACTACTTGACCAAAACTGACTTCTAATTAACTCAAAGCACTACATCTAAATTCTAACACACTTATAAACAGTCCAATAAACTTTAAGTTTAGAAGCAAGAGCAAAGTTTGTGGTTTGTATGAAATCATAATCTTGTTTAGTAAGTATTCTTTCCACTTTTTCAAGGATGCAAAAATTGCTAATGATGCACTCCTGGTTAAAATCATAAAACCAGAGGAAACTGTGTTCACATTTTGTTTTGGTGAATCTTAACCAGGTTGTAAATAGAGTTTCAAAATGATAAAAGAAGAAACAGGAGCATCAGCTGATCAAAAGTTTAAGATCCACAAGTGCAAAATGTGAATACTTGTCAGATTTTTTGGGGTCTTAACATCTTGATCAGGAGTGTATAAGATCATGAACCAAAAATATAATTTACTTCAGTGCTCTCTAATGATATCAGCACCCAGTGCATTGTGTGTGTGTGTGTGTAGTCAGGGGTGTATAAACCATTTATTTCAATGACATTATGCTTTTCACAAAATAGCAAATGAGACAGAAATGATATAAATGAGCTTTGGGAACAAGAGCTGTATTATCCTGCCTGTGTAGCCTACACTGAACTCCCGCAAGCACAAGGTTTGGTACGTTCTGCTGGGAATTCATGCTTAAACCTACAACATGAAAAGATGTATATGAAGTATAAAGTCTATAACTCTCCCCAAAAACTCAAAAACCCAAACATTTTTCACTCTGTGAAAGAACATTTTCCATTTTCAAAGCCAGACATATTCCATCAATTTAAGTCTTGTTGTATTGCTGCTTTTACAGGCAGATTCTGATGGCTTCCATGATTTTATGATTACCTTCCAGCTGATGCAGAACACCACTTTCCTTTCTTGAGTGTATACAAAACATAAAACCCTACCAACAGAGAAGACATTGCTCCATTCAAGCTGTTTTTCATCTAAGGTTGTTTTTATGGCACATCTAATAAAAGGAGCTAATGGAAAGATGTGCTGAACAACACTTACTCCCTGTAATCAAATGCTTCCTGCTCAGAGGTGCCATCTCAGCTGTAAGCTCTCTGCCGAAGACACTCTTGGATGTTTTTTTTTCCTATAGATTTGTGCTATCATAAAACAGACTACATATAAAAACATGGACAGGAGGTTTTTTTGTTGAAACTACACAAATACTTTAAGAAAACTCTCTTATGTAAATGAATGAACAACCAAACACAGTGACGATGTAGAGGAGGATTGGACATCCCAAGTAATCAAAATTGATTTTTTTCTTAGTTTTTTTTTTTTACATAATTTAAACTCTATGATCTTACATCACATTGCTTTGTAAATTTTATGACTAAGTAGAACAAAGATTGTTCACAACTTCCAGTTTTTCTAACAGAAAATGTTTTACTGTTCAAACAGAGCTAAACCCTTCTACCAGTTATAATACAGAGACACAAATCAAGTGTAACAGCAGAATGTTAATCCATATTGGGATTTGTTAATTAAAAAATTTCCCTAGAAACAATTCTGTGGTAGCTGGTGCCAAATAGCCCTAAAAGCGTTCAGTAAAATGGAAATACGAGCTTAAATGTTGAGATGAGCATATATCACCAGTAGGAGGTGCATAAGCACCATTGCTTATGGTTATGTCAGTGCTGTTAGTGGAAGCAGTAAAGCATCTAGTTGATGCAGGAAAAAGCATTTATTTTCCTAAAAACAAATATTTTTCAGGGGATTTTGTCAACTTGAATCTCCCTGACTGCTTAACCCTTAATGTACACTCAAATAAATGCAACACTGGATGTCCAAAATCAAAAAGGTGTATATAAAATCATATTTAATAAGTCACATCTTTTTTGCACATATTCTATCCTTAGCTTCAGTCCTCTCAAAACATAAAAAAAAAATTGTATATTTTTTAGATTTAACCTATTTAATGCCAGGTTTTATAACAAAATCTGCAATCTAAAAAGACAACAAAACATGGAAGAAAAAAAAAAAAATGTCTTATACCCACAGGACTTTTTTTGGTGGTGAATTGTTAGGGCTCTGGGATGTCATCTCGGGGCATAAAAATAGTTTTGATTCCTTCATACTTTTTGTGTAGTATCAGATTTTTTGAAAAAATCAATCCAGGACCTTTCTGCACAAAAAAATGCTCAAACAAAACTTCATATGGAAATATTATAATATTATAAAAGTGTTTATATTTTGACAGAAATCTGTCTGGCTTCACTCCTCACAAAACATAAAAAAATATGGGGGGCGTTGGGGGTCATTGTTTAGTTGCTGCAATTAGTGCACACTGCTGTTGAGTGTTCCTTGCAGACAGCCAGTCTACATGGAGCAGAAACATATGAAGATGCTCCGCCTTCCTCGGTATATCGAAGATTTGAACCTCTTCAGTGACGTGGTGGCCCTGAGGATTGACCAACCTGTCTCATCTGCCCAGACGCTGCTGGTGGCTTCATCCCGGGAACGGTGCACTCCAGCCAGGATCAAAGCCCACAAGAAGCATGTAGCTGCATTGCGTCTACCTCTTTTCAGCTTTCATGTTTTCGGATCCCTTCCATGTTTGTATGGTGTACAATGATACTGATTACTTCTTCTGTGATAATAAATAAACAAATAAATAAACATTCTACAATGTTTTCCATGCGGCTCACGACGTATCGAGTGATACCGGGACACCGTATCTCTCCTTGGCAGAAATTATGGCTCTAGTGGGGCAATGCGGACCAGATGATGTTCTTAGAAGAAGACAACGATCCTTCATGGATTTCCAACTATTCACTCACAATTTCTTCATACACGTTCACTTCACTTCATCTTCATCATTGGGATCGGACCCCCAGCCCAGGACAAATATTTTGTCTTTCACAGTCATCCTCTGACAATCATAGGTATAAACATCAGATCCCTCGTGAGAGCGTTTCAGGCTGCATCACCGGCAGCCATCTTGCTACATGGAAGGTCTCTGGCTGACTGTTTTGTAGTGAATGAAGGTACATGATCTGCACTGACATAAACACTCTTAAAGAGGCCCTTCCATCAAAAACGGATTTCTGAGGTTTCTGTTGAATATTTTAGTTCCACAGGTGTTCTTACCTTCATAGTGGGTATGAAAACAGGTCAACAACTTCTCTTTCAGTTTTTATCTCTCAAACTACGCAGGTGGTGATAAAACCCGAGTTCTCCAGAGTCCGAACGGCCTTTATCTGTTTTGTCACAACTCCTTTGTTCGTTAGTATTCATCAGCTCCTGCAGTTGAAACCACGCCTAGCATGCGGCACACTAAAAAGCTGTAGCATAAGACGTAGCAAACAGGAAGAGAGAACGTCTACTGTTGCCAGCGGGGCAGGAAACAGTATACCTTGCTCTCATAGGCTAGTTTGTTAGCCAATCCGAGTTCAGCAAATTCGAATAATGAATATGAACGAGCTGCTGCCGAAGCAGCCTGATGGAAGGAACTGGAACCACCCGAATTTTAATGCAGACAAATTGAAAGGGCTGTTAATAAGTGTTTCCTGACATTTTTTAGATACTGTGGCTTGCAAAAGTATTCGGCCCCCTTGAACTTTTCCACATTTTGTCACATTACAGCCACAAACATGAATCAATTTTATTGGAATTCCATGTGAAAGACCAATACCTTTTCCCACTGCAGAACAACACGAGTTCCGGTTACAAAGATCCTGCGTTCCTGAAGACAGCTCACTCTGCACCTACTCAATAAATCATTTAACTTCAAGAACAGTCTCCGCTCCTTGTTCTGTGCACTCTCAAATGTTTTCCATGCCTGAAACATTACAAGATCAAACACTTTTCATCATTGCAGAAGATAAGATGGTAAAAGAGTCTGTTACAATGTATTAGAAATTTTATGGTAAGAACCTGGTAACACCATGGAAACAAGCCAGACTTCCTTTTACAGTCCAGTTTCCACTTACTTACTAAGTAAAAGGTCATGTTTTACTTAGCAACATTGCAGACGATAAGATGGTAAAAGTGTCTACTGATCACATAGAAAAGTGAACAATGTATTAGTAATTTTATGGTAATAACTGGTAATCAAATCAAATCAAATCAAAAATACTTTATTAATCCCCGAAGGGAAATTCAAGTGTTGTTGTAGCTCAGTTCATTTTCAGGGAGCCATAGAGAGTTCTAGCTGTGGACAGGAAGGATCTCCTCTAGAGGGTTCTAGGTGTGGACAGGAAGGATCTCCTGTAGCGGTCTGTGCTGCAGCGGATTATGAAGAATCTTCTGACTGAAGACACTCTGTTGTTGAGTTACTGTGTTTTATGAAGAGGATGATGAGGGTTTTCCATCATGTTCTTCATCCTCCTTTGGACAATCAACTCAAGAGACTCCAGTTCAGTCTCCATGACAGAATCAGTCCTCCTTCTCCATCTGTTCAGCCTCTTCATGTCACTTGCTCTGATGCTACTTCCCCAACAGGTGCAGGTGTGAGCAGCTGACAAACTCCTCTTCTTTTGCTGCTCCTCTTCAAATCTCTGTCTGCCCGTATTGTTTGAAAGCCAGGCAGAGACACGCTGGAGTCCAGGATATGTTCCTTTAGCCGTGTCTCAGTAAAACACATGATGCTGCATTCCTGATACTCTGGCTGGGTCTTCAGCAGAGCTTCAAGTTCATCCATTTTGTTAGCAAGAGATCTCACATTTGTCAATATGACTGATGGAAGTGAAGGTTTAAACTTCCTCTTTGTCTCTCTTCACTGTGCTTCTGCTCTGCATCCATGTCTTCTTCTTTTGAGCTCATCAGGGATCCAGACTTTCAATTTGAGGATTATTTCAGCCTTAGAAATGTCAGTTAGCTGCTCTTACTTGTAAACAAGTCTCTTGTTGCCATGGTTACGCATCATAACAAGTGGCAAAAAAGTGACAAATCAAGCAAAAAACTCGATCAGCACAGCACCCAAATCAGAAGAAAAGTATTTAGAAAATATTTCCAGAAGAAAAAAACCACCAAGAAATACTCAAAAAGAATTAAAAAATGCTAGCAAATGCTAGCTAAGTCACAGAGCTACTCCAACAAGCTGCCACCAGTTATAGCGCTATTCCGGAATCACCGGTAACACCATGGAAACAAGCCAGACTTCCTTTTACAGTCCAGTTTCCACTTACTTACCAAGTAAAATGTCGAGTTTTACTTAGAAACATTGCAGGAGATAAGATGGTAAAAGTATCTATTGATCACATGGAAAGTGACCAATGTATCAGTAATTTTATGGTAATAACCTGGTAACACCATGGGAACAAGCCAGACTTCCTTTTACAGTCCAGTTTCCACTCACTTACTGAGTAAATACTAAGAACATTTGCAAGCACATACCCAGTATTTAAGATGTACCAGGATCCTAGAGGAAAATGTCCTGCAGGTGTAGAAGGTTGTTACAGGTAAGTACAAGGTAAATTATTAAAAAAAAAACTCTGAAGGACATGTAAGGAAAGGTACTACCTTAATTTTAGTTATTACAATCTGAACTGATCACAGCCTAATTGAGTTGATGGGTAATAGTGGCGGTTATTCCTAGTAAATCCAGCAATACTTTATCTGTATTTACTTACTTATTACATGTGGTAATTACCCCATATATGCTATAATTTTCCATATATGTATCGGGTAAATTCCAAGTAATATCTGCTGTACTTACTCTGTAATTACTTTCTTAATACACATGGTAATTACCAGTAACACTCCAAGATTTACCATATAAGTACCAGGTAATTTCTTAGTAATTAGCGTACTGTAAAAGGAAGCGTTACCAATATTTCTCTCTATGACCTCCTGTCTTTTCCACATCTTACTCATTCTCTCATCTTCCTCAGTTCACTTCTAAATGGAGATGTGAATGACCAGACATACAATGAGACAACTCCTATTTACTTATCTCCATCTTAGTGATCTCCCTTTCACTCCTCACACTCAAATTCACACTTCTGTCCCTACCTTATTCCTAAGATCCTAGATCTTCTTGAGTCCCTGACTCATACATGATGTCAGAATCTTTCCCTAAATAATCAATATTACTTACTATCACGAGGCACACTTTGGGGGTCCTCAGTCCCCGGACTTTGCCTTTAGTTCAATCTTCTGTCCCAACAGCAGAAATAAATATACATCAATATTTGTTTTGGCGCAATTAACTCCGAGGATGAGTCCCTGATTCTTGACCCCAAATCAATTATTACAAAACAAACACTGCAGTCTTAAACGTTTCAATTCCTTTATCTCACAGTTATCTTAGTCATGGGACAAACACATCAATTTAATTTAGCCAATTTAGTAGTTTCGATTAAACAGATACCACTTTACCTTATATTAGAAGGTACCTTTCGTCATTCCACTTTCAAGAACACCAGAGTTCTCCAAAACCTCTATACTGACCACGGAAATCATGTCCGAGGTCACCAAATTGTTGTGCTGAGTTTTTCTTTAGAGTCTTCTTTAGAGAAGGGACATTCTTATACTTAAAAAATACTCAAAAATGAAGATAACTCTATTATCGATGAAATACAGTAACTCACTTACTAATAAGAAATAATACTTCAGGCTACACATAGATCTGGCAGAGCCAGGTTAGGTTTCCTCTACACACACTTCTTGTGTGATTTTAGGATGTTCTGCTGAAAACTGAAAGTAACCTGAAACTGCTGCACAAACTGACATAAACAGTTCAGAGCAGCTCCTTTTATATTGATATTTTATTGTACACACTTGGACTGTATGCTCTGTTGTTAATATTCAATCAAATCAAATCAAAAATACTTTATTAATCCCCGAAGGAAAATTAAGTGATGTTGTAGCTCAGTTCTTTTTCAGGGAGCCATTATAGAAGGTTATAGGTGTGGACAGGAAGGATCTCCTGTAACAGTCTGTGCTGTAGCGGATTATGAAGAATCTTCTAACTAAAGACACTCTGTTGTTGAGTTACTGCTTTCTGAAGATGATGATGAGGGTTTTCCATCATGTTCTTCATCCTCCTTTGGACAATAAACTCAAGAGACTCCAGTTCAGTCTCCAGGACAGAATCAGTCCTCCTTATTAATCTGTTCAGCCTCTTCATGTCACTTGCTCTGACGCTCCACCCCAACAGTTGACTGCAGGTGTGAGCAGCTGACAAACTCCTCTTCTTTTGCTGCTCCTCTTCAAATCTCTGTCTGCCCGTATTGTTGGAAAGCCAGATAGAGACACGCTGTATGTCTCTTTGCTCCTGTCCTGCATACATATCTTCCTATTTTGAGCTCATCAGGGATCCAGAGTTTCAATTTGAGGATTATTTCAGCCTTAGAAATGTCAGTTAGCGGCTCTTTCTTGTAAACAAGTCACTTGTTGCCATGGTTACGCATCATAACAAGTGGCAAAAAAGTGACAAATCAAGCAAAAAACTCAATCAGCACAGCACCCAAATCAGGAGAAAAGTATTTAGAAAACATTTCCAGAAGAAAAAACTACCAAGAAATACTCAAAAAGAACAAAAAAATGCTAGCAAGTGCTAGCTAAGTCGCAGAGCTACTCCAACAAGCTGCCACCAGTTGTAGCGCTATTCTGGAATTCAATAATGACAGGAAGTTTTAGCTCAAGTTTTATAAGGATGATGCATTATTGTATCATAAATAGACACCTCAGTGGAAAGTCTTTTAAAATAAGAGAGCTGCAGGGGAGCAGAACTTCTGAAACAGTTTCCAAAGTAGCTGCTACATCATGGACCAGTTTTTTCAACATATTTGAGAGACATAAAAGTATCTTGTATATCTCTGGCCCAGTGCATTGCGCAGCATTGTGAGATTGCAGGCAGCAATTCTCTGTGTAACCCTATTGTGACTGGCAAACATTGGGGCGTTGCTGCTCCCCGCTGGCAGTGTTGCACATGATGAATGACGCTACGCTGAACTAGTTTAAGAGGAGCATCACACAGTCGTTCATTTCAAAAGGCGCTGCTTCACACGGTGGCCTGGGGAACGGTATGGAAAGTAATATCCATCAACAGCCAGCCAAGCAGTAGCGCTATCAGCAAACACAATTTAGAGCTCAGATACATTATTGTTTTTCTTCCCCTCTTTTGTGCATCTCACATCAACAACAAACAGCCTGAGTGCTGCTCATTTGATGCACATGATATTCCTGTGAGGATAATGGGAACTTGGTTAGGATTGGGAGCAACAGAGTTTGGATTAAAAGATGATTTGTAAGAAGAAAGTTTTTCTTTCCATAAAAAAATGTAAAAAATTCTTGAAGTCATGGAGATCCGGAGAGGTCAGAAAACGCTATAACCTTTGGAAACAAACTTTTAAATCTAAAATAGTCCACAAAGTATTAATATTGCATGTGGAAATACAAAACAAATTACCTAATAACAGATGGCAGGCATCAAAAAACAAAATATAACTCAGAAATTAAAAAGAAAGAAAATTGTTTTGAAACAATAATCTCTAATATGACACTAAACAGCCAGATGTTGTACTCTAGTTAAATCTTATTTGAATATAAAAAAAAATCTAAAATTATATCCTTTGCCAAATAGCAAAGTAAATTTTTATTCCATTGACATTTTGTGCAATTTTTCTCTGCTTTAAACCATTTTTTCATTTTTAACTTGTTAAATATTGGTCAGTGTGAAAGTAAAAACTAGGGATGTCCAGATCCGATCATGTGATCGGAAATCTGGCTCGATCACGTAGTTTCAGACTTGATCGTAATCGGACGTTACCTCCCGATCAGGACTCGGACATATATGTATATATATTCTTATTTGTTTTTACCGCATATGCACCTTTTCGTGTGACGTCAGTATCCGGGACAGTTTCCCTCGCAACCCGCAGCCGCCATTTTAGGAGGGGATGCGATTCCATGATGGCCGACCGCAACGTGTGTGAAAATGTGAATGTTAACAGTACTGTAGTCTACACAACAGTGGAGAAGATGAGGACTTATAAAAGCCTCGATGTGTATATTTTCTTCGAGGTAAGCTTTTTTAATTGACTCAGTGGATGATGTTGTGTTGAGAATGTTTCCACGTTAGCTCCACTAGCTTTGCTAGCTGCGTTAGCATGAGTTCTGGTGTTAGTTTATAGTCATATTAAATCCCTATGATATTATCTTAAACTCGTTCATGGAGTGGAAGCGATCACTTACTGCACACAGAAGACAGCCCATGATCACGTCACTCTTTCTGCAGTGTCTGCCGTTCTGATCAGCTGATTTAATTACATAACGTTTTATTTAATAACGTAATGTCCGTCCACTTGTTTTGTGTGTGTTTGGACTGTTTGCGTGCTAACAGTACAGAAATGCGTCATGCTCGTTTTTACACACAAGTGACAACTTGACTACCACCCTGAAGAAACCTAGGGGAAACCCTAGGACGTGCTGGAGTGGCCGCAACCGGCTGTCCCAGTCCAGTCCTGGGACTGCTGGTTGTCCTGTCCCTGCAGCTACATATTAAATAGGGTAAATTAAATACAACATAAGGAACATGATCTGTACATACATAGATCTGTTTATTTGCTCCTTTTTGTTCATTTTTTTATGTAAAATCGGATCGGGACTCGGTATCGGCAGATACTCAAAATCAAATGACTAAGACTCGGACTCGAGGGCAAAAATCTTGATCGGAACATCCCTAATAAAAACAATGCCTTCTACACACAATGCTGTTGTCTGAGGTTTAATTTGTTTAGAAATCACAATTTTCTACAAGATGGAGTTTAAACAGTGATAAAAGACTGAGTTATGAATAATATCAGATGAAAAAAAGCTGATGACTGATAGTAAAATTTGTGTTTATTTATGAAGTTACAAAGCTATATACTTTTGTTGACTCAAACTGAGATTTGCACTCAGAAGCAAGTTGTAATGTCCAGTGTTTTTGCGACTGTGTCTGTGGTTTTCTGTGTCGGGTGAGTTCTCTTCACAGGGCCCCATCTGTGCTGGAGAGTTGGTGCCGGCTGATTGGCACCAGCTGGCGGAGATCAGACTGATGAGGAGCAGGAGTGTTTATAAGCTGCTGGCAGACCTTCCGTTGACGCCTGGTTGTTGACCTAACTGGTACAAAACTATAAGCCACCTTTCCGAGTCGCCTTGTGCATTCCGGAATAGCGCTACAACTGGTGGTAGCTTGTTGGAGTAGTTCTGTGACTTTGCTAGCATTTTTTTTGTTCTTTTTTTTTTTGAGTATTTCTTGCTAGTTTTTTCTTCTGGAAATGTTTTCTAAATACTTTTCTTCTGATTTGGGTGCTGTGCTGATTGAGTTTTTTGCTTGATTTGTCACTTTTTTGCCACTTGTTATGATGTATAACCATGGCAACAAGAGACTTGTTTGCAAGAAAGAGCAACTAACTGATATTTCTAAGGCTGAAATAATCCTCAAATTGAAACTCTGGATCCCTGGTGAGCTCAAAAGAAGAAGACGTGGATGCAGAACAGGAGCAAAGTGAAGAGAGAGAAAGAGGAAGTTTAAACCTTCACTTCCATCAGTCATATTGACAAATGTGAGATCGCTCGCTAACAAAATGGATGAACTATAAACTCTGTTGAAGACCCAGTCAGAGTATTGGGAATGCAGCATCATGTGTTTTCCTGAGACATGGCTAAAGGAACATATTCCAGACTCCAGCGTGTCTCTGTCTGGCTTTCAAACAATATGAGCAGACAGAGATTTGAAGAGGAGCGGCAAATGAACAGGAGTTTGTCAGCTGATCACATCTGCAGTCACCTGTTGGGGCGGAGCATCAGAGCAATCAACATGAAGAGGTTGAACAGATGGATAAGGAGGACTGATTCTGTCCTGGAGACTGAACTGGAGTCTCTTGAGTTGATTGTCCAAAGGATGAAGAACATGATGGAAAACTCTCATCATTCTCTTCAGAACACAGTAACTCAACAATAGAGTGTCTTCAGTCAGTAGATTCTTCATAAGCTGCTGCAGCACAGACCGCAGGAGATCCTTCCTGTCCCCAGTTAGAACCCTCTACAGGAGATCCTTCCTGTCCACAGCTAGAACCCTCCACAATGACTCCCTAAAGAAGAACTGAGTTACAACATGTTAATATTTCTTAGTTATATTTATGCCTTGTTCTGAGTAACCTCGTCTTCTTCCCAGGATAACCACCTACGCTCCTGCTCCTCCAGTCCTCCTGTGGATCCCCTCCCGAGTCTCCCTGAGCTCCTCTGTGAACCTTCTCCTGAGCTCCCCTGTGTCTCCCCGTGGATCTCCTGAGCTCCAATCTCCGTCTGCCTGCCTGCTCTCTAGCACCTCACCCGACGCACTCCCTGGAACATCTCCCTGCACAGTCACTGCACTGGACCTGCCTCCCTCTCGTGCTCCGCATCCTCATCACTCCTGTGTGTCAGCTTCTCCTGTGCACACTTTTCTGTTGGTTTCTGAGTTTAAAGAGTCTAACCTCTGATCTCATTCCCAGTAACGGACCTTTCCAAGAACACAATCACCTTTGCACATTCTAAATCACTGTGCATATTGTAAATAAACTCTCACTTTTGCACATGAGCATGTGTCTGTGAACAAATGACACAAGTATCGTTTTCTGTTTTTCATTATCAGACTCTGAACTGGTGAAATGGATAAAGTAACTCCTTTTCTTTGAGATAAGGTTTGTCCAATTTAGCCTGAATTTTACTGCCACAGCTTTTATTTTTTATTGGATGTCTGTAAAATGAACATTAAAGGTGGTAAAGAGGATTTTGTAGCAAATTTAGATGTCAAATTTACTTTAAAATCATTTTATCAACTTGTAGTGTTCTTGTACTTATGGTGTCCAAAAGAGAAGTTATATTCATAAATCATAGACCTGGTGGGGCTTGAAATAAAGTAGCCAATAGTTAACTAACCTGTTTCGTTATCTATTGGCTACTAGATTGTCAATCATATTTCTGTACGTATTATGTAGTTTGCTTAGGCCTCGGTACTACTTCACGTAGAAGCGCTGCAAGGCTGAGTGGGACCAAGACCGCTTCCATTCGGTGCCCTTGCTAACATATATGATGTAGTTCACACCAGACATGGAGGTGTTAAGTTATCATTTTGGCTTTTGGTCTATTTTTTGCGCAAGCGTTCCGTGTCAATTCTGGCAGGAAATAACACCAAGACACACAATCCGGTCAAAAATAATAGCAATTCTTCAAAATACCGCAATTGACAAATGCAATCATAACTGTGTATCTAAACAGACTATAGAGATGCAAATAAACACAACACACTCCTACACAAACACACACACAGCGCAACAGAGTGTACTGACTACGTTGAGGGGGATGGGGTTTTTGGGTGTCTAAACAAATGAAAGAGTTGAAGACAAGAATGAACGATGTCCAATCAAAAGCAGCAGTAACTAAAACAAGCGCTCTTCAATAATTTTTTTATGTTATTTACTTACCCACAGTGAAAAAATAAACAGATGAGCAGAAACTCTTGTGAATCAGCGCAAAGAAAGACGCATCTGACATGAATCAGGGAAAAGCTGCAGTGTGCAGTGCATCAGGCTTCAGTGATCCATGCTAGCTAGCATTTCAGCACTAGCAACACTTGTACTTGTAACAATAAACAGCCTTTTACAATTGATGACTCACGTAAGCGTTTCTTCCGTTAAAGGTGGTATATGGAATATTTTCATTAATAGCAATATTTTTAACAAAATAATGCCTCCACAGCATTTCCTTTAAAAATCATATTTGAAGTAAAATATTATAAAATATTAATTTTGACTGGCACGACGTTGGCATTTTGTTTACATCTACCAGCCAATAGCTGGCAGAGCAGTGGGCACCATTTTGGGTTGCCTAATACTGTAAATACTCCAGCACAGTGAGGCTGGTGCTGTGGAGTCTGCAGATCAAGCAGCTGGAAGCACCGGGGCCATGTGGTGATTATATGCTTTTTTTGCTTTTCATAGGGACTCCTCTGGGGTTTCCCATGTGATGAGCAAGTTCTGTGTGGAAAGTTTTAATAGCAGCTAGCTAACACGTAGCTGCAGCATGTAGCTGAAGTGGATGAAGGCTTCGGGCCACTTTTTCGACTGGAAGACATACCACGGAGGATTTTATTGCTTTTTTTATTTTATTGGATAAGTGGGGCATGCAGGATGGTGTGTGAGGAGATAGAATGAAAGGTCTGTTAATCGTTAGGAAACACTGATTAACAGACCTTTCAATCTGTCTGCATCAAAATTTGGCTGGTTCCAGCTGGCTTCAGGTAACAGCTTGTTCATATTCATTATTCGAATTTGCTGGACTCAGATTGGCTAACAAACTAGCCTATGAGAGCAAGGTATACTGTTTCCTGCCCCGCTGGCAACAGCAGACATTCTCTCTTCCTGTTTGCTACGTCTTATGCTACTGCTTTTAGCCAGCAGCATGCTAGGCGTGGTTTCAATTGCGGGAGCTGCCAAATACTAACGAGCAAAGTAGTTGTGACGAAACAAATACTGGCCATTCAAACTCGGGTTTTATCGTCACCTGCGTAGTTTGAGAGATAAAAACTGAAAGAGAAGTTGTTCACACTCACTATGTGTTATGTTTTGCGGTGAAAATAGCGTACCCAAATGCAGGGAAGAGACTCAAACATTATTGAACATAAAAAACAGAATATTTAATAAGGAAAAACCAAACGGCTGATGGGGCTGCCAAAAACAAACTTACAGTGGGATGAGGGTGAAAGACGGAGTCAGAGGACACAGAGGTGACGATGAGGAATACAACAGAATAATCCATACAATGTGATCATTAACTAATCTAGAAACACCTGAGGGAGAACAAGACATGGGGAACACTGGGAGAGAACACACCGGAACTGATACAGGAAATAAACATGAAATCAAGAGACCTAACAAAACCATGGAGAAAACAGGAAGTACAAAAATTACCAAAATAAAGCAAAACCGTAAACACGTACCAGGACAAAATAAAAGCTGAATCTAAAGACAGGGGGATAAGACAAAACACACGACTTCACATGGGACTATGAGAAGCTAAGAAATAACCAACACAAAATCACAGATAAATCTGGAATAAAAATACAACATGAAATCATAAATAACTAAACAAAACCCAAGACCTGACAGGACCCCTCTCCCAAGGGACGGCACCCAACGTCCCTAAAAGAAAAAAAACAGGGCAAAACTCAAAACAGGTGCTACACAGCACGGGTGGGAGGTGGGAGGTACGGAAGGAGGGCCCGAAAACTAGAAAAAACTCAGGGAAAAAAACAACAGACACAAAACCAGGCTAAAACAAGAAGTCCAAGGCCTGGAAACCATGAAGCGCTAATGCGCCGACAGTCTGGAGAGTGGCATGGGAGCTGTGAGGCGCCAATGTACCAAGAGTCTGGAGGGCGGCCAGGAGGCCGCAATGAGAGGCACCGAGAGTCTGGAGGACAGCCAGGAGGCCACGAGGAGAGGCGCAGAGAGTCTGGAAGGCGGCCAGGAGGCCGCTAAGAGAGGTGCCGAGAGTCTAAGGTGCAGCCTGGGAGCCGTGAGCATAGGCGCCGAGAGTCTGGTGTGCGGCCTGAGAGAGAAGGGGCGCCTGGTGTGCGGCCTGGGAGCCGCAGAGCGAAGGGGTGCCGTGTGGCTGGGGTGCGACCTTGGAGCCGCGAGGAAGAGAAGAGCCAAAGCTCTAATTGGCGGCCGCTGCTGGTGGCGGGAGGATGACCGCTGCTGATTCCTCGAGGCTCGCATGAACTGGAACCGGAGGCTGGAACCTCGAGTGATCTGGCACTTTCATCGGAAGGTCTGGAACGGGCACTGGGAGGTCTGGAACTAGCACTGGACCTGGAGGTCTGGCACTGGAACCTGGAGGTGTGGCACCAAGACTGGAACGTGGAGGACTGGAACCGGCGTTGGATGCTGGAGGTCTATAACCGGCATTGGATGTTGGAGGTCTGGAACTGGAACAGGCTGCTGGGGATCTGTAACTGGAACAGGCTGCTGGAGGTCTGTAACTAGAACAGGCTGCTGGAGGTCTGGAACTGGAACTGGCTGCTGAAGGTCTGGAACTGGATGCACTGGATGGTCTGGCACTGGATGATCTGAATGGTCTGGCACTGGATGATCTGGATGGTCTGGCACTGGATGATCTAGATGGTCTGGAGCTCACTGGAACACTGGAACCGGGACTGGAACCCGCTGGAACACTGTAACTGGGACTGGAGCCCGCCGGAACACTGGAACCGCGTCTGGAGCCCGCTGAAACACTGGAACTCGGACTGGAGCCCGCTCGAACACGGGAACCGGGACTGGAGCCCGCTGGAACCCAAGACCTGACACTGAAGGTAAGAACACCTGTGGAGCTAAAATATTCAACAGAAAAAAAGTTTTTAATAGAAGGGCCTCTTTGAGAAATAACCACAAAGTAATGAAATTTGTGTGAAATTATCTCTTTATGAAATGTTAAAACTGTGGCTTAATGCTGAGTAGTGAGTATTGAGCATGACAATTGGCAAAGTTTAGTAGTGGTTTTCTTCTGTACACCTGGAACAATGTTTGGTCAGGTGCCATAAGACTCTGAGTTCTGACTCCTGAGGTAAACTATATGCAGCCTTGTCCTACTGACTCCAGTCTATAGTCACACAGTGAGCTCACAGTGTATTTCTCATGCGTTTGATATAGATTTCAGTTGTGAATTCAATGTGACAGTGGTGATTACTGAAAAGAACCATGGCTGCAATAATGTGGCTCAGTCTGTAAAGTGGGCTATAGCTTGGAAGGAAAATGATAAAGATGTTTAATATTTCATACATATTGGGATAATAGGGCACTTCTCTGTTCTATTTCACACTGAGAGTCCCCTCTAATGGGGCTCTTTATACTTCACTTATCTCCATATTTTCTGTAAAAATTTGCATCTATATGCTCTGTTTAATCAGGGTGAGGCCACATAGGGGCTCTGCTATCTCCATTTCTCATCCACTTCACCAGGAATCAGGATTTGATGGTCATTCTATGAGATATCTTCTGCTCTGATGAGACAGACACTGGATTTTCCTTTCACATGGCAATTCAGCACTTATGTGTCAAATTTCTTAGAACTCTGTTGCTGCATAAAACAGGAAAAAGCTAACAGTTCCAAAGAATAATGGAAGCAATAAACTCGGGCCTGAGGCTTGTTCTATAGGAGCAATATGGAGGATGTTGTCACCCCTTTCACTGAGGAATGTTTAAAAATGATTGGTTACAATGGAGGAAAATAATTAAGCTGTTGTTTTAAGGACATTCCAATTTGGCTTCATAGATTCCTTTCCATGTACTTTAAACCCAGCATATTGAAAAAAGAAAAACACTTTTTTTACAAGTCTCAACTAAGCTTTCATCTCATAACTATCACATTTTCTGTAACTACCAGTGATTATGTGTGTCATCAAATCAAGCTGAGCTGAAATCTTTAAGGTTTCAACTATATTTTATGGTCCTTTGAAAAGAAAAGCATCCATGTCATGCCATTTCCACAAAATCCAGATCTTTGATTTTGCTTCGTTTCCCTCTTAAGTTTCTGCTTGGAATCAAATGAATCCAACTCCAACTGTGACAAGATAATATCAACAGGTTACTGCACACAGATGTGGGCCTCATACCCTGATATACTCCTTGCTGAGAGGTAAGGAGCTTTCTGGGGTTTGTTCATTATCTGTCTGCATTACTCATAGCAGCAGTAAAAGTGAGGCTACATGCTGCATAATTAAGTGGATCTTAATTAATGCTCTCTTCTGTTTCTCTCTCCCTCTGAAATGTTTTTCTCTTGTTTTTATAATGGCTGATTTGTCTAATGGAATTGTGATTATGTTAGTACATTGCGCTGTAAAATGAAAGAAACTTGATAAAATACAGCTACACATGCTCATAGATAGAAACTATATTACAACATCCGGTAGGTATAATGCACATATAGTTATATTAATGGATTCTCTTTAATAACTTATTCACCCTCTGGCACAAAAATATAATAACTTCACGTGTAGGTGTGATGATTTTTATCATAAGCTCTCTTGATTAGCTTTCTGAGTTTAACCAAGCTGTTAATTTCAGCTTTACATTAATCAGATAAAGAAGAGTAGGATGAAGAGCGGACAAAGAGGCCTGAAGCAGTTCATAAGCAGAATGAATCACTGCTACAGTATGTGCTTCATGCTTGTCCGTCAGTTATTGAAGCTGTGTTGAGAACAGAAATTGCCCTTGTTATATGTCCACTCATTAAAGCAAAAAACAAAAATGAAAAAAACAACAAAACAACAAAACAATCAACACCCAGTTGTTTTACCTAGAATTTATTGTTTCAGTATTTATTCTGAACACAGATCATCCCAGATCATGAAAGCAGGGTTTCCCTATATTGTAATGATGTGTTAGAACCATCCAAAATATAAGTAAAACAGAGATTTGTCAGATTAAATAATGGAAATCAATAAAAAAAAAACATTTTACTAGACGTGAGTCAGATGGGAAAAGTGAGGTTTAATGATATTTATAGCTTGTCAGATATTCTTTGATCATCTCTCAGCACTTTTTATGTCCATAATTTTTTTCTTTCCCCCAGGTGGTCTTGGGCTGATCTTCTCTCTCTACTTCACCTGCTGGAAGACCTACCTGTCTACTCTTCACCTGTCCAGTGGCATTTCCTACTCCTCAGTGTCAGATTGCTTCTTGTCTTTTCTTTGTTTGAGGGATGTAGGTAGTTCAGATCCAGAGAGGAAGGTGAGGTGGAGCAGTCGATGGTCAGAGGTGTGTCTTACAGTAGTCTGGGGAGCTGTTCTTTAAGAAGGCTTCCAAGGAGATGTTCAGAGTCACACTATAGGTCCAACCAACTTGCAGAAATATAAAACAGAGGAAATCAGTGATCAGCAGAGGTTTTCTTTTGAAGCATGAAATTTAAAAATCATTCACTAGCAACATTTAAAAAATGTAGGTCAGTTGAGTGACTTGATGGTTCAACACTGGTGACCGGTCTCCCATCTGCTTTTATTCAGAGCCTTAACAAGTCCTGATGTTGAACAGCTGGGGAGTCTGAGTGCTGGAACCAAGAAGCACCATCTCCTCACACACAAAAAATTCACTGTAGCTTACGCTACCTGAGAAATGGAAAAGTAGTAAAATATTGCAGAAATAAAAAGATATAAAAAGAAAAGGGAAGGAAAAGTTTCACAGAGGCCCTGGAACCTACAAAAACACAGTCAATTTCTCACTTTGTTTGTGAGGAACATATGTGTTTGACCAACATTGTTCTTGATCAAAGTGGCATAGATTCTGAGTGATGTTAAAATATATCTGGGCTGCTTTGTGCCTGTTGTTTAAAAATGTAGTAATATGAGGGTGCTAAAGAGGAATAGAGCATGAAAGACAGGAGCTAAAGTGAGAATGGGAGGGGTTTCTCCTGCTACAATTTTTGTGGTCTTGGTAGAAAAGTTCTCTGCTTGAACAGTGAATGACAAGACAGGGGACAAGCCTCCAGGATGGTTCTCCAAGATTGAAGTTCCTGATTGCTGTTCTCACATCACATCACCTACCATCAGGGGGGCAAACAGAGAGATAGAGTCATTAGAGGGATGGAGGAGAACTGAGGAACTGTTCTGCGAAGGACTGATCCAGTCCTCTGTGCTGTTATATATAGGCCGCCAAAACACAACAAGGATTTTATGAAGGACTTTTATGAATTTGTTGCTTGTGTTCTGACCAGATATGACAGGGTCTTGCTGCTTGGTGATTTCAATGTTCATGTTTGTTGTCCGTCTAAGCCTTTACCCAGAGAGTTCTTGGCTCTGATTGAAGCTTTTAACTTGACACAGCATGTCACTTCCCCGACACAGATCCATGGGCATACTTTGGATCTTATATTGTCGCATGGTCTCCCTGTTGATGAAGTCACTGTAGGTGATGCAGTTTTCTCTGATCACAGCCCTGTCATGTTTAATATTAGTGTATCCATTGACACGATGTTGCCGCCCGTGCGTCAGGGCCGCATCATTAAGAACAACACAGTTGATGTTTTTGCTCCTTTATTTACTGAGATGACACAAAGTCTCATGGATTCCATCACAACTGTGGACTCTGAGAAATTAACGGAACGTTTTATTTCCACTTGTACCTGTGTTTTAGACACTATTGCCCCGATTAAAACCGTGCGTCCAAAATCGAAACAAGAGCCTTGGCTCAGTGACGCTACACGCGCAGCTCGGTGTAAGTGTAGGAGGGCGGAGCATAGGTGGAAAAAGGATAATTTGGAAATTTCTCTCCAGTTACTTAAAAATAGCTGGAAGAACTACCAAATGGTGGTTAAAATGGCAAAAAATAAATATTTCTCAGATTTAATTTCTAACAGCATCAACAAGCCCCGTATCCTTTTTAAAACAATTAATTCGGTTTTTAATCCAAATCCGTCCACTTCTCTGGAGCTGACAAGTAGGAATTGTGAGAACTTCCTTTCCTTTTTTAAAGATAAGGTTGCCTCTATTAGAGCCAGCTTATCCCCCTCCTTATTGGCAGGTTCATTTTCTGCTCAGTGCTCTGCTGTTTTTAGTTGCTTTGAGCCCATATCTCTGTCAGAACTTACAGGGATAGTTAATAAACTTAAACCGTCCTCCTGTCACACTGACCCGATCCCACCTCGCTTCTTTAAAGCTGTCTGGGACAGCATTGGTCCCGTGGTCAGGGGAATAATTAACAGCAGTTTAATTTCTGGCACTGTTCCTACTTTTTGTAAGAAAGCTGTAGTCCAACCACTCCTGAAAAAACCCAGCTTAGACCCTTTGGTGCTGGCAAATGATCGTCCTGTTTCCAGACTTCCGCTTATCTCCTAGATTTTAGAGAAATGTGTTCTTTCTCAACTGCAACCCTTTTTGGATATGAATAGCATCTTAGATCCATTTCAGTCTGGTTACAGGACATTCTGCAGCACTGAGTCAGCACTTATTAAGGTTTTTAATGATTTGCTTTTAGTGACTGACTCTGGTGGCTCTGCCATTTTAGTTCTTTTAGACCTGTCTGCTGCTTTTGACACAGTTGACCATGCAAATCTTTTATCTCGTTTGGAAAACTTTGTGGGGGTCAGGGGGACTGCTTTTAAATGGTTCCAGTCTTACCTGAGTGGGATGTCTTTTATGGTCAGTTTGGGGGACTCCATGTCATTCTGTGCCCCTCTCCTCTGTGGACTCCCCCAGGGTTCAATTCTTGGACCGATTCTATTTTCTTTATACCTCCTCCCACTCAGGGAGATTTTTAAAAAGCATGGAATGTCCTATCATTTTTACGCAGATGACTGTCAGATCTACATCCCGATTTCTAAGAACAGTCATTGCCCCCTGACGCCCCTGCTCGACTGTCTGGGTGACGTCAAGGCTTGGTTAACCCAAAAATTTTTAAAGTTAAATGAAGGAAAGACAGAGGTGCTTGTATTAGGCAATGCCCTCTTTGGCCTGGGACCCCTCAAAAATTATGCGTGTCCCAGAGTCACCAGCCTTGGCGTCACCATAGACAGTGATTTTAAACTTGACAAACAGGTCAATAGTGTTTTAAAGTCAAGTTTTTATCATCTTCGTCTTTTAGCAAAAGTTAAATCGTTTTTATCTTTTAATCTGTTTGAGCAAGTTGTTCACACTTTTATTTCTTCACGTTTGGACTACTGCAACGCGCTTTACTCGGGCATCAACCATAACGCACTGTCCCGGCTGCAGTTAGTCCAAAATGCAGCAGTGCGGCTTTTAACAGGGGCCAGAAAATGTGAGCACATTACCCCTATTTTAGCTTCTTTGCACTGGCTTCCTGTCCATTTTAGGATAGATTTTAAAATTTTACTGTTTGTTTTTAAAGCATTAAACGGACTGGCCCCTCAGTACATTACAGACCTCCTTCAAATTTACTCTCCGGCACACACACTGAGGTCTGAGGGTCAGCTCCTCCTGGTGGTCCCTAAGACGAGGCTGAAGACCAGGGGGGACAGGGCTTTCTCTGTCGTCGGCCCACGACTATGGAACGCTCTGCCCCCCCACATACGAACCGCTCCTACTGTTGAGTGTTTTAAGTCTCGTCTTAAGACCCATTTTTATTCCTCGGCGTTTAACACTGTTTGAGTTGCTTGGTCCTCTGTGTCTTTTATAATTTGTATTGGGTATTATTTGTTTTTTCTATTTTTAGTTTAGGATGGATCTATTTTATTGTTTTTATTATTTTTCTGATCTTTTTTATGTATTTTTACCTGTTTTGCTCTTAGATTTAGTTTTTTGTTTTTATTTTATGATCTGTCAGATTTTCTATGATTGTTTTTGTCGAAGCACTTTGGAACAGCTTCTGTTATTTAATGTGCTATATAAATAAAGTGGATTGGATTGGATTGAAAGCAAAGTCTGTCTGGAGCGGCTTTGTAGGAACTCAAAGTAACTAAACTCTCTGAGTGCCGCTGGTTTGTCCTAATGATGAGAAACTAGAAGCAGATTCACTCCAAAATGTATGAGTCTGTTTTATTATTTTCCCTCTTTTAAACAAAGTGGAAAGTAATTTCACATGAGTACTTGTCATGCTGTTTAAATTGCACATTCAAAAAGATTATAAAGAAAAACAAAGGATTAAAGTAATATTTCATGTCTTTTTAAATGGGGTTATCTGGAAAGATTATGAACAGCTATAAGAATTCCTGGATAAACTTTGCAGGTTCCTTTCATTTGGTGAGTGAGAAAGCTTCAGCTAATAAGATAGTTGTATTTTCCTGTTACCGTGGATCATAGAGCATGTGTGACAGCCACTGCAACTGTAATCAAAAAGGTCAAAAAGAGTCAAATTAAAATGGGAGTCTATTGGGGAGTAGGATGTTTTGCAAGATTTATACATAGAGTTACAATGCAGAATTTGTCTTGAATGTGTCATGCATGCAGTAGAGGGAAAAGTGACACCACACAGGTTTTGCTTGCAGACTTTTTATTTTTCTTTAACACTGGAGCCAGGTTCACTTAAACCCACGCTCTGCCATTTCTTTGGAAATGTTTCCACAAATGGTGCGGTTCCAATAACACCCCTCGAGTTTGGCCTGAACAGAGCTGTCTCCCCAAATATTAATTAACTCAGACACCTAAGTTTCTGACTGTTCTCCACGTTGTCCGCCATTATTGTTGTTTTCTTTTCGCTCCCACCTTCTCGATGCAGAATAGTGACGCATGCCACGTGTTGATGACATACAGGTCTGATGGAAGCCACTGAAGTCGCATGCCAAAAGATCAGATACGTATCGGATTTAGGACCACATGCTAAAGTGGCCTCACATTTGAAAAAATCAGATCTGTGTCATTCAGACTAACAGATACAGCTCACATAGGGGCAAAAAGTCGGATTTGGGACAATTCAGCCTGGAGTCTGAATGTAGCCTTATAGTGACCAAGACAGTCACGAGACATGTTGAGAACTTTCTTGAGGATGTGAATGTAATCAGTGTATGTGGTTGTGTGCAGAGAGTTATCGGACACCGTCTCTGGGGCAACGCAGATGTTATCTCTTCCACAGTCTTTGGCGCCCGGTGGACACGGGTAAGGAGGGGGGCTGTGTGTCTCGGTGCTCACTGCTCCAGGAGGAATTTAGTGTTTTGGCCTTGAGGCCAGCCGAAATGAGATAACAGGGATTAACTTGAAGCTGAAGAATTCCAACAGCTTCTCATTGTCCATATGGTGCACTATTGTGGAAAAAAAGTCCGAAATAATCTGAATTAGGCCAAATTGCATAGTACCAATAATCAATCAATCACTTCTCCACTCCGAGCCGAAACTGCAACTTCTCCAAGGTGGCACCAATCCTTCCAGTGAGATCCAGCAGCGCACCCAGTTTACGGTTCAGCTCCAGGGCCCCATCAGCCAGCTTACGATCCCGCTCCTGGACCTCCCAGTCCCGTTCGAGAACCACAGCCAGCTGGTCGCGGTACTGCTCCAAGACCGCATCCAGTTTGCGATCCAGATCTCCAAATCTTTTAGTCCAAGTGTTGCCAGATGCGGCCCATCCAAACCATAGCTTTAGAATTTGTAGATACATCAGGTAACCACCAACACCGATCAGCAGGTACCCCACGATCAATAATCCAAATATGTAGACATCCTCCACGTCTTCGACAGCCAGAACAGACAGGCATACCATCTTCCACTCACCCCAGGAATCCATGGTAAACCCAGCCGGGAGGGTCGACTCCGGGCATGACGGCTCCCCCTTTTTCAGCCTTAAGTTTGAAAAAAACATGGGGAAAAAATAACTATCTTTTCAAAATGTAAAAGCTGAACTGGCACTCAATCAAAAAAATCAAAAATACTTTATTAATCCCCGAAGGGAAATTCAAGTGTTGTTGTAGCTCAGTTATTCTTCAGGGAGCCATAGAGAGTTCTAGCTGTGGACAGGAAGGATCTCCTGTAGAGGGTTCTAGGTGTGGACAGGAAGGATCTCCTGTAACGGTCTGTGCTGCAGCTGATTATGAAGAATCTTCTGACTGAGACNGGACCTCCCAGTCCCGTTCGAGAACCACAGCCAGCTGGTCGCGGTACTGCTCCAAGACCGCATCCAGTTTGCGATCCAGATCTCCGAATCTTTTAGTCCAAGTGTTGCCAGATGCGGCCCATCCAAACCATAGCTTTAGAATTTGTAGATACATCAGGTAACCACCAACACCGATCAGCAGGTACCCCACGATCAATAATCCAAATATGTAGACATCCTCCACGTCTTCGACAGCCAGAACAGACAGGCATACCATCTTCCACTCACCCCAGGAATCCATGGTAAACCCAGCCGGGAGGGTCGACTCCGGGCATGACGGCTCCCCCTTTTTCAGCCTTAAGTTTGAAATAACTTTGTCCAATGCGTTGAGTGACCATGAAACCAGATCCATTTTCTAATTTTCAATTTGCAACAGCCAGTACAGAGAAACACAGAGACGAAAAGAAAAGCAGGAACAGTGGGGGAGGACAAAGATAAGCTGGAAAAGCGACCGTTCACAACGAGAGGCAGAAGGAGAAAATATTAAATTAATTTATTAATATTATAAAATTAAGTCATTATTCAGATGCATTGTCAATGGGTAAATTAGTGGGTTAAACCTCTGATTAAAACATGGGGAAAAAATAACTATCTTTTCAAAATGTAAAAGCTGAACTGGCACTCAATCAAAAAAATCAAAAATACTTTATTAATCCCCGAAGGGAAATTCAAGTGTTGTTGTAGCTCAGTTATTCTTCAGGGAGCCATAGAGAGTTCTAGCTGTGGACAGGAAGGATCTCCTGTAGAGGGTTCTAGGTGTGGACAGGAAGGATCTCCTGTAACGGTCTGTGCTGCAGCTGATTATGAAGAATCTTCTGACTGAGACACTCTGGTGTTGAGTTACTGTGTTCTGAAGAGGATGATGAGGGTTTTCCATCATGTTCTTCATCCTCCTTTGGACAATCAACTCAAGAGACTCCAGTTCACTCTCCAGGACAGAACCAGCCCTCCTTATCAATCTGTTCAGCCTCCTCGTGTCACATACTCTGATGCTCCGCCCCCAACAGGTAACTGCAGATGTGATCAGCTGACAAACTCCTCTTCTTTTTTCGCTTCTCCTCAAATCTCTGTCTGTCCGTATTGTTTGAAAGCCAGACAGAGACACACTGGAGTCCAGGATATGTCCCTTTAGCCATGTCTCAGTGAAACACATGATGCTGCATTTCAACAGAGTTTCAAGTTCATCCATTTTGTTAGCAAAGAGATCTCACATTTGTCAATATGACTGATGGAAGTGAAGGTTTAAACTTCCTCTTTCTCTCTCTTCACTCTGCTCCTGCTCTGCATCCATGTCTTCTTCTTTTGAGCTCATCAGGGATCCAGACTTTCAATTTGAGGATTATTTCAGCCTTAGAAATGTCAGTTAGCTGCTCTTACTTGTAAACAAGTCTCTTGTTGCCATGGTTACGCATCATAACAAGTGGCAAAAAAAAAGTGACAAATCCAGCAAAAAACTCGATCAGCACAGCATCAAAATCAGAAGAAAAGTATTTAGAAAATATTTCCAGAAGAAAAAACCATCAAGAAATACTCAAAAAGAATAAAAAATGCTAGCAAATGCTAGCTAAGTCACAGAGCTACTCCAACAAGCTGCCACCAGTTATAGCGCTATTCCGAGTCCCACACAAAATCGAAATTACACATGATGTTTGAAAAGATCAGACCATTAACATATAAAAATTGACTGAGTGGAGAGAGCTTAAACTATGATCTCTGTGCAGTAGAAAGAAAAGAAAAGCTCCTTTTAACAGAAAAACAACTCAAAGTCACATGCTTTGAAGGGTGGCCTTGACCAGTTAGGCTGCATCAACATCAGAGATAAAGGTTAAGAGAAAACAGAAAGTTAAAACACAAGCAAAGGGAAAGAGAAGACATCAGATGAATGGCATTCAGTGACAACTTCAAAACCCAAATAAGAGATGAAAGCACAGAATAGGTATTGAGCAAACTGAAGGTCCACAGTTTGCAACTTTTAAGCAGCACAATTAAAAAACATTTAAGTTGCATCCTAAAGCCGTGTAACTTCCTTCACAACCCCCCCTTACTTTTGCAGTCACAACATTTTCCACAATCCTAATGCATGATCAACATGACCACGTAAGCCTAAACCAGTCATGTTTCTTATGACATCTAAGGCTCCTCTAAGTGGAACTTATCTTCCCCTGCCAAATTCCCCGCTACATTTTAGCGTCCTCTTGAGTTCTGGCTGGGTGCCTGGGTGTTTGCTGGCTCACTCCCAGTGGCTGCTTGGCGGAGCCTGGCCCTTCCTTGGCTGGGTCCCTGTTTGAGGTGCCTTTGGGTCTCCAGATCTGTATCCTGGTCTGCTTGGACGAAAGTAGCTACTGGCGGGGCTTGAGGTCTTCTCACTGCAGAACCCTGGGGCTTCTGTACTGTGGTACTGAGGCAGTTGCCCTGAGGGTCACTATTGATCTTATGTGGGTGGGGTCTATTGTTGCCCTTGTATTAGCCCTATTGGGACTAACCTGCTCCAGGGGTAGCACCGGTAATTATTGAGCTGGCTTTTCCATTTGGCTGTATTGCTGATACTTAACGGATATTTAACAGTGATGCCACAAGGACAGTTTATAGCAGATGTGTGTATGTGTGGAAAGAGTATATCAGTAGCAGTCTAACAATTGTTTTATACCTCTGTCGGTGGCTTGCACTGACCTTATACGTTTTTTGGTGTTTCGTGTCCAAGAGTGTTTGTAGCTGGAACTTATTTTTTAAAGTTATTGTTCCACCCAAGACCTTTAGACCTCAGTTAAAAGCGTAAAGCAGCTTATCGTGGCAGAAGATTGTCAATTACCAATAAATAATGCAAAAATTATGATCAAAACTGAAGAACAAAGTTAAAAGAGAAGAAGGAAGACAAACTAAGATAGAAGAGGAGTGTTTATTAGCCCCTTGTTGACATCAGCTTGAAGTTTGGTATTTTTTGGACTAAACTTTATTAATTTATTACAAGTTGATTTGAAGGTCATGTTTTTTATTATTTATTCTCAAGTGATTTATTTTTGCCCATTCTCACAGGTTGTCAAGGGTTTTATCATGTTTGTAAAGACCAAAACAAAAAAACTTTTTTTGTTCACCCTGTTATCATCCTTGAGGGTACTACAGTGAGAAGAGCTGAGGCCAGGGATGAGAGAGATTACAACACCTTCATTTGCCATAGCCAAATGCCCAGCCTACAAGAAGTAATCTTGAGAAAACCAAATTCCCTTGATACATGTTGCTGTAAATTGGATTTTTTGAAAAAATGATTTGGTAGACAGAAAGTTAAAAAAAGACTTGAACAAGAAGATATGATATTTACAGCCCTTGCTAACTACCTTTATTGTTTGAGTTTAAAGTAACATGACAAAAAAGGGCCAAGAGATGCAGGACAGTTGCAAATCACTTCAGCATGTGCTATTAGAAGTGAAAAGATATTATAAAAAATGGCAAACAAACTGCATATGGACCATGTTCAAAGAATCTGCTGCATGAACATGTCTCCAAGGTAAAAGATGACACACTTTCAATTACAGACACAAGTGAAGCTACTACTACTACTGTCATTTAGCAGACGCTTTTATCCAAAGCGACTTACATTGAGAGAACATACAAGCAAGAAATCAAAGAGAAGGAAACAATATAAGGAGGCGGACTGTTTGGAGTCCAGTTTAATTCCGACGCTGATACATCAAGTGTATCATTTTTTTTTTTTTTGTAGAGATAAACTCCCAAATCGCTATCATAAATCATAAATCAATCCCGCATTAAGACTGAAAGTGTTCTTTAAAGAGGTGAGTCTTAAGTCTGCTCTTAAAAGTAGGTGCCGACTCTGAGGATCGGACCGAGTTTGGTAGGTCATTCCACCATCGGGGGATAACAGAGGAGAAGAGTTTGGAACATGATCTCATGCCACGTTGTGGTGGAAGCGCTAGGCGTCTTTCAGCGGCTGAGTGTAGCTGACGCGTGGGAATGTAGGTTTGGATGAAGGAGTGAAGGTAGGTAGGAGCTGTGTGTGTTAGAGTCTGGTAAGCCAGAAGCAGAGCTTTGTATTTGATGCGTGCTGCAACTGGAAGCCAGTGCAGGGAAATGAGCAGCGGAGTGACATGAGCCCTCTTGGGCTGGTTGAAGACCAGACGTGCTGCTGCGTTCTGAATCATCTGCAGAGGTTTAACCGAGGACGCCGGAAGACCGGCCAGCAAAGAGTTGCAGTAGTCGATCCAGGACAAGACCAGGGCCTGGACCAGAAGCTGTGTGGTGTGGTCTGTCAGGAAGGCTCTGATTTTTTGAAGCTGTGACAAAGATAATCATTAAAGAGGCCCTTCCATTAAAACGGTTTTTCTGAGGTTTCTGTTGAATATTTTAGCTCCACAGGTGTTCTTACCTTCATAGTGGGTGTGAAAACAGGTCAATAACTTCTTCTCTTTCAGTTTTAGTCTCTCAAACTACACAGGTGGCGATAACACCCGATTTCTCCCAAGTCTGAATGGCCTGTATCTGTTTCGTCACAACTCCTTTGTTCGTTAGCATTCAGCAGCTCCCACAGTTGAAACCACACCTAGCATGAGGCTCATTAAAAAGCTGTAGCATAACGTAGCAAACAGAAAGACACAACTTCTGACGTTGCCATGCACAGCGGGGCAGGAAACAGTATTCTTTGCTCTCATTTGCTAATTTGTTAGGCAATCAGAGTCCAGCAAATTCGAACAATGAATATGAACGAGCTGCTGATGAAACAGTCGAAGCAGCCTGACAGAAGGAGCCGGAAACATCCGAATTTTAACGCAGACAGATTGAAAGGTCTTTTAAGTGTTTTTCTGATGTTTTTTAGATATAAAATGTTTCATATTACTGGTTAATACTTTAGAAATAACCACAAAGTCCTGAAATGTGTATGAAATGGCCTCTTTAAAGCTGCTGAAAGCCCAAAACCAGAAAAGGTTGAAAACCATGAACATAAATAACAACGTGGGAAGGAGACCAAGTCTGGGTTTAAGCCCACAGTCCCAAACAAGTTAACATTAAATCTCACCACACCAAATCCTCTACTTGTTCAAGCTATGCAAGAGGCCCATCCAGACACTTAAAATTTATCTGACATGCAATTTCTATGTGTTATTTTTAGGGATGTCCAGATCCGATCACGTAATCCTAAATCGGGCTGGATCACATAGTTTCAGACTCGATTGGAATCGGACGTTACCTCCCGATCAGGACTAGGACATATATGTATATATATATTCTTATTCATTTTTAACGCATCTATACACCTTTTCGTGTGACGTCAGTATCCGGGACAGTTTCCCTCGCAACCAGCAGCCGCCATTTTAAGAGGGGACGCGTTTCCATGACGATCGACTGCAACGTGTGTGAAAATGTGAATGTAACAGTCCTGTAGTCTACACAACAGTGGAGAAGATGAGGACTTATAAAAGCCTTGACACTTATATTTTCTTTGAGGTAAGATTTTTTAATTGGCTTGGTGGATGATACTGTGTTGAGAATGTTTCCACGTTAGCTCCACTAGCATGAGTTCCGGTATTAGTTTATAGTCATATTAAATCCCTATGATGTTATCTTAAACTCGTTCATGGAGTGGAAGCGATCACTTACTGCATGCAGAAGACAGCCCATGATCATGTCACTCTTTCTGCAGTGTCTAACGTTCTGATCAGCTTATTTAATTACATAAGGTTTTATTTAATAACGTAATGTCCGTCCACCGGTTTGTGTGCGTTCAGACTGTCTGCGTGCTCATAGTACAGAAATNAATGGAAGACATACAAGACCACTGATAATCTCCCTCGATCTGGGGCTCCACGCAAGATCTCACCCCGTGGGGTCAAAATGATCACAAGAACGGTGAGCAAAAATCCCAGAACCACACGGAGGGACCTAGTGAATGACCTGCAGAGAGCTGGGACCAAAGTAACAAAGGCTACCATCAGTAACACACTACGCCGCCAGGGACTCAAATCCTGCAGTGCCAGACGTGTCCCCCTGCTGAAGCCAGGACACGTCCAGGCCCGTCTGCGGTTTGCTAGAGAGCATTTGGATGATCCAGAAGAGGATTGGGAGAACATCATATGGTCAGATGAAACCAAAATAGAACTTTTTGGTAGAAACTCAACTTGTCGTGTTTGGAGGGGAAAGAATGCTGAGTTGGATCCAAAGAACACCATACCTACTGTAAAGCATGGGGGTGGAAACATCATGCTTTGGGGCTGTTTTTCTGCAAGGGGACCAGGACGACTGATCCGTGTAAAGGAAAGAATGAATGGGGCCATGTATCGTAAGATTTTGAGTGAAAACCTCCTTCCATCAGCAAGGGCATTGAAAATGAGACGTGGCTGGGTCTTTCAGCATGACAATGATCCCAAACACACCGCCCGGGCAACGAAGGAGTGGCTTCGTAAGAAGCATTTCAAGGTCCTGGAGTGGCCTAGCCAGTCTCCAGATCTCAACCCCATAGAAAATCTCTGGAGGGAGTTGAAAGTCCGTGTTGCCCAGCGTCAGCCCCAAAACATCACTGCTCTAGAGGAGATCTGCATGGAGGAATGGGCCAAAATACCAGCAACAGTGTGTGAAAACCTTGTGAAGACTTACAGAAAACGTTTGACCTCTGTCATTGCCAACAAAGGCTATATAACAAAGTATTGAGATTAACTTTTGTTATTGACCAAATACTTATTTTCCACCATAATTTGCAAATAAATTCTTTAAAAATCAGACAATGTGATTTTCTGGATTTTTTTCCCTCATTTTGTCTCTCATAGTTGAGGTATACCTATGATGAAAATTACAGGCCTCTCTGATCTTTTTAAGTGGGAGAACTTACACAATTGGTGGCTGACTAAATACTTTTTTGCCCCACTGTAAATAACAACGTGGGAAGGAGACCAAGTCTGGGTTTAAGCCCACAGTCCCAAACAAGTTAACATTAAATCTCACCACACCAAATCCTCTACTTGTTCAAGCTATGCAAGAGGCCCATCCAGACACTTAAAATTTATCTGACATGCAATTTCTATGTGTTATTTTTAGGGATGTCCAGATCCGATCACGTAATCGGAAATCGGGCTGGATCACATAGTTTCAGACTCGATTGGAATCGGACGTTACCTCCCGATCAGGACTAGGACATATATGTATATATATATTCTTATTCATTTTTAACGCATCTATACACCTTTTCGTGTGACGTCAGTATCCGGGACAGTTTCCCTCGCAACCAGCAGCCGCCATTTTAAGAGGGGACGCGTTTCCATGACGATCGACCGCAACGTGTGTGAAAATGTGAATGTAACAGTCCTGTAGTCTACACAACAGTGGAGAAGATGAGGACTTATAAAAGCCTTGACACTTATATTTTCTTCGAGGTAAGATTTTTTAATTGGCTTGGTGGATGATACTGTGTTGAGAATGTTTCCACGTTAGCTCCACTAGCCGCGTTAGCATGAGTTCCGGTATTAGTTTATAGTCATATTAAATCCCTATGATGTTATCTTAAACTCGTTCATGGAGTGGAAGCGATCACTTACTGCATGCAGAAGACAGCCCATGATCATGTCACTCTTTCTGCAGTGTCTAACGTTCTGATCAGCTTATTTAATTACATAAGGTTTTATTTAATAACGTAATGTCCGTCCACCGGTTTGTGTGCGTTCAGACTGTCTGCGTGCTCATAGTACAGAAATGCGCTCTCGTCATGTTCGTTTTTACACACAAGTAACAACTTCATGACTGCCCACCATGAAGAAGCCTAGGGGAAACCCCAGGACACACTGGAGTGGCCACAACCGGCTGTTGTCCCAGGACTGCTGGTTGTCCTGTCCCTGCAGCTAAATATTAAATAGGGTGAATTAAATACAACATAAAAAACGTCCTGGATCTGTTTATTTGCTCCTTTTTATTCATTTTTTAATGTATTATAGATTGGATTGAGACTTGGTATTGGCAGATACTCAAAATCAAATAAACCAGACTCGGACTCGAGGGCAAAAAATCTTGATCGGGACATCTCTATTTATTTTATTACATTTCTGGCCCATTGACGCTTCTTCACAAAAATCACAGGATGCACAAATTTCAGTAATAAAGTCTCAAATATGAGAGGGGGGCGGGGGCTGCCCTTGAGTCTTGAACTTCGGATCTGGCTGGATCCCTTGGGTTTGGGTTAGCCTTGTGGTTTGCTTTGGGGTCTGGGGGCCGGTGCTGGGGCTTTTCACACCCACTGTCAAACAAATTTTATTGAGAAACTTTATGGTCACAGGCACGTCCATGCACACAGGTGTGCACGCAGATGTTCACAGACACTTACTGACTTGGGCTGCAGTGGCCACTGTGGATATTGTGTGTTATGCAGGTGTGCAGCTACCGCAGCTATTATTTGTTTGTGTCCGCAATTACATTATCAGTGTTTAAATGTAGATTTTGGTCGATGCTCTTGTTTTTGTCTCTCAGTAGGTGTTAAAGCAGATTTCTCTCTCTCTAACCTTCTCTCCTATCTATTTTTATCTTTTTCCTCTTATTTCTTGATTTTCTCTCATTTCCTCTCTTCTTTGCCATGTCTACTGATTCAAAAAGTTGTAATAAACTATAATATCTAAATAATATCTCAAATAAATTCTAAATAAATTCACAAAAAATAAAAGTAATAGGCTGAATATTGCAGTGATTGCTGCATGCTCAGCTTGTGACAATAAATCTGTCAGGCAAAACAAAACAAAACAAAAAAAGAAGTGACAAAATGCAGGAACCGGAGATGTAAACACACCATTACTATGGAAGAAACCACTGCAGAAAATAAAGAATCAGATCAAGAATCTGTTGACTCTGGAGAAGAGACGATGTGAAGTGAAACCAGTTTTATTGCGTACAGCTGTATATGTTTGAGCTGAAATTGGTTCCACAGGCTTGAGTTCTGGCGTTCAAACACAGTAAGTCACAGTGTCATTGTGGATGCAAACAAACATTATGGATAAACAGAGCAGAAGAAGATGAGAAAGAAAAAGAGAAAGAAAAGAGACCAAAATCCACATTGAAATCTCTGGTGGAGTTGTTAAAGTTGCACTTTACTCCAGCGGCACCATGAGTCTTTCTCTCTCTGATTTTCTGTGTTTTTATGGGTGTAATTATGGCTACGTTGTGTAAACTGTAGATGTGAGTGGATGTGTTTAGGTAAATGCACTTACAAACCATTTAGCGTCTACTCGACGACCTGCTCTACCTTCTGAGCAACAGCCACCCCAGTAGGGATATGGTGAGAGCTGTGAAAAAAGTCATGACAATGACATGTTCTCATTGACAGCAACTCTTTTCAGAGAAAACATGAAAATCTTGTTTACCAACCACAGCTTATTTTAAACTCTATTGCTTTTGATATATAAAATTCCAGATTCAAGAGTTTATTGTCATTATGATAGCGTAACGAATTTAACAGCGTTCTCTCAACTTGGATAGATGAATTGGAAAAAGAAAACAGAAAAAAAGTACAGAAAAAAACATGTTATGACATAGATAATTGCACATGATGAAATAACATGGATATAAAACACATTTGCAGGAATAAAACAGTTAACAGGGAATAAAAACTTGAGATGTCTGTGGATATTAACAAAATGATAAAGTGCAGTCTTGTGCAGAAACTGAGGTCTGTTGGTGGGAATCTGTGTCCGTAAGGGGTTGGATGCATGAGTGGGAGAACTATGGGGGGTAGCTGCAGGGGGGTTATTGTCTTGACAGCTTTGGGGAAGAAGCTGTCCCAGAGTCTCTTTGTGTCTGTACATTCATCCTGATGTAAATGCTACAAATGGTACATTTCCCCAGTGTGTTTGGTCCGCTTCAATGCAATGCTCTCTTTTGTACTCAAGCAGTGTGGATTGTGTCCAGATCTGGTGGACACAATCCCCTGTGCTGTCCTAACGACCCGAGCCAGGTTCCTCTTGTCCTGTGCTGTGGAGTTGCCATACCAGACAGTCACACTGAGACTGAGAATAAAGAGTGCAGGACTGAGCACACAACTCTGTGGGGTTCCAGTAAGGAGGATGTAGAATTCCCTATCCTCACCACCTGTGGCCTGTTGTGCCCCTTTTCCACTGACAGAACATGGCATGGCTCAGTTTACTTTAGCCCTCTGATGACAATTTTCCACCGCCTTTCTCAGGTCTTCCATGCAGCCCCTTTCCTCCTGGGTGCCCCATGTGCCCTTTTCTTGTCTTTTCTTTTCTCTCTTTTTTTAATGTTTGTGTGTGTGCACAGGTCTGCCTGTGCACCAAACACAATAATATTTCATTATTAATATCAATTTTGCAAAATATAAGGATCGGTCTTGCATCAGTCACATGACATCAGTAACCAATGACTGCCCCTGAGGGCAGAGCGCATCAGATATGAGCCGCCGTGAAAGAGCTTGTAGAGAAGAGTGGAGACATTAACACTCAAAAAGTGTCGACTGACGCAACAAAAACCAGTAAATAAGGTCCACCATGGCCCATAAAACAGGAGTGGAAGGTTATTATACATGTTGTGTTTGTCAGGATCTGTGTGTTCTGTGTATAGTTTTGTTGTTTTCTTTCTCCCAGCCCTCCAGTAGTTATCCCTTGCAGTCTTGTGTATTTTCTGGTTATTGTGTTTACATGCTGTGCTCCCGGTTCTCCTTGTGTCTCAGCTGTTGCTCATTTCCCTCTCCCTCTCTTCTCCAGGTGTTTTTCATTCGTGTTGATTGCTTTCCTTTGTGTGGTGTCAGTATAAAAGGGTGTGTCAGTTATGTTTGAGTTGTCAGAGTGTCGCCTTACGTGCTGTGTGTTTCTCCTCCCGTGTCCTCCATAAATGTAAGTGTTTTGCTGCCTCGTCAGCCCTTTGATTTATTATTATTAAACGTATTACTTTTGAGTTTTGAGTCTCCCGTGCCTCCCTGCATTTTGGGTCCTGCCCCGAGCCTTCACAGCACATGACACTAGCTACGTTTACATGCGCCAAATTTCCCCAATCTGATTAAAATCTTGGTCGATCTGAATTCCCAAATCCCTGTTTACATGGATACTAACTGAAATGATCTGATCATGCCATGAGTACACATGCACCAAGCACTCAATCATGTTAAATGAGTTGAGCATGCGCACAGCGAGTTGTCTTTCTGGGGGAAGAAAAAAAGTAAACAAACTCCGTCCTTTCTGCACGTCTTTCCTGCCCCATCGTGTGCTCGAGCTGACTCACGTTTTCCCCTATATGGACCTTCTGCAGGTGATTACCTTTATGTTTGGGTTTTTACTGGTTGCATTAACCAAGCTAGAGGCTGAATACATATTGCTACTGCTCCTCCACCACAGGAGAGGAGAGCAGGATGACAGGATGACTGCACCAGCAGACTACTTCTGTTTACCTCCCGCCATGTTTTCTACTTGGGTCTGCGAAAGCTGAAAGACGTCACGCTGAAGTTGTACGCATGCGCAGTGGGCTTTTTTCACCCTTTCTTTCCGAATGGGTGTGTACATGCACGTCTATCCGAATGAAGATCCGACAAAACCACCCCTCTCGATCGGAGGGAAATTGCATTCTGATCAGGCTGCATCGGATCAAAACATTCTGATTGACATGTTTACATGACGTATTTTTTATCCGATTGGGCGTTTATTCCGATTAAATGTGCCCATGTAAACGTAGCTAGTGTTAAGTTATCTCGTGGCAATGGACAAAATGGAATAGATGAGCACACGGCTGTGTGCACGCGCCAGTGTTAATTTTAGCAAGAAATTTTTATTTAGTTTTAATCATAGTCTTTTGACTAATATTCTTTTCAATTTTAGTCACATTTTTAGTCACTAAACTTGTTTTAATTGTAGTCTAATTTTAGTCGACGAAAATATGTGGCAGTTTTAGTCGACTAAAAAAAGTATATTTTCTGAAGTATTTATTTAACAGCTGCAATATAATATGGGCATTTTCTTACCATTCCACACTTAATCTGGCGTCTTCCTGGGAGCATCTCAAACAACTACGGAAGCCTCTGCTCACCGCTCAATAAGCCGAGCTCTGATTGGTTCTTTTCACAGTAGCCTCAGCTGTTAGCTTTTTGACTGATTCCTCTCTGCATCTTTCTTTTCCTCTGATTGGATTTCGTCGCTGTCTATTTTTGTGTCATCTTTTATTTGCCAACGAAAATCAACATAATTTTATTCATAATAATTGTCTCAAATAGGGTGGTCTATTTTAGTTTTTGTTTCGTTTTCGTCCGCAAAAATATATCGTGACTAAAATTCTGAAGAAATATTTTAGTCAACAAAATTAACACTGGCACGCGCACCGTGCAACAGCGTGATAAGACGTCACCTGTCAGCTCCAGCACTGTCAGGTTCAGTGTATTATGTGCTGTGCATTTCTGTGTCGGGTGAGTCATCTGCTTGCAGATTGAAGCTACGCTGGAGCGCGAGGTAGATTGATTACACCTGGTGGAGATCAGAGCTGATGAGGAGCAGGGTGCTACTTAAGGACAAGGCAGACGTTCATTCAGCGCCTGGTTGTTAACCTATATGGTAGCTTCTATGTGCTCTCCTAGTGATTCATTCCTAGTGACAATTCCGAGTTTTCTTGTGTGCCTTTTGAAAGAGTTTTTCTTGTGTTCGATTAACCTGCTGTCTCCAGGATTATCGTCACCCTGCTCCTTGTGTGTCCGAGGATCCTTCTGTGTCCAGCGCCTGATCTCCTGGAACCTGCACTACCTCCCTCCAGCGTTCTCACCCGACCTGGACTCACCACCTCCCGCACAGCACCGCACTGGACCTGTCCTCCTCCCGAGCATTACCGCTGCAAACTCTGTGAGTCACTCCTCCTCCTCATTACCCTGCAATATCTCCTGCTCTCATCTACCGGCTCGAGCACTAACTCTCCTCTCCCCTTACAGTCCTGAGATCCACCTGACGCACCAGATCACCGAGCACATTATCCACTGTATATATATATTGATGTTCACGTTACCACATGTAAATAAATCCGTTCACTTTTGCACCGAACATTCTGTGTCTGAGTCTGAGTCCGGCATGTGGGTCAACAAACTGTCAGAGCCCGTGACAAGCACAGGTAGTGTTGGTCAGCTGCTAGCAGGCTGGATGAAGATGTAATGGGTCTGTGTGTCTGTCCAGCGTTACAGGGAAGTTTAATAACTGGAGGACTTATATTTCACTAAAACCAAAATTTATACATATCCATATAATTATAGAGCAGTTATAAATGACAGATTTTACTGCGGTAAAATGATTGTATTTCTACTATTGACACATTCAAAAAGCTTACTGCCTTGTTCAAAGCAGATTGTTCAACAAACTGAATCACTGGGTACATTATTTTTTATTTATTCCCATTTGTTTATTANACTAACTGAAATGATCTGATCATGCCATGAGTACACATGCACCAAGCACTCAATCATGTTAAATGAGTTGAGCATGCGCACAGCGAGTTGTCTTTCTGGGGGAAGAAAAAAAGTAAACAAACTCCGTCCTTTCTGCACGTCTTTCCTGCCCCATCGTGTGCTCGAGCTGACTCACGTTTTCCCCTATATGGACCTTCTGCAGGTGATTACCTTTATGTTTGGGTTTTTACTGGTTGCATTAACCAAGCTAGAGGCTGAATACATATTGCTACTGCTCCTCCACCACAGGAGAGGAGAGCAGGATGACAGGATGACTGCACCAGCAGACTACTTCTGTTTACCTCCCGCCATGTTTTCTACTTGGGTCTGCGAAAGCTGAAAGACGTCACGCTGAAGTTGTACGCATGCGCAGTGGGCTTTTTTCACCCTTTCTTTCCGAATGGGTGTGTACATGCACGTCTATCCGAATGAAGATCCGACAAAACCACCCCTCTCGATCGGAGGGAAATTGCATTCTGATCAGGCTGCATCGGATCAAAACATTCTGATTGACATGTTTACATGACGTATTTTTTATCCGATTGGGCGTTTATTCCGATTAAATGTGCCCATGTAAACGTAGCTAGTGTTAAGTTATCTCGTGGCAATGGACAAAATGGAATAGATGAGCACACGGCTGTGTGCACGCGCCAGTGTTAATTTTAGCAAGAAATTTTTATTTAGTTTTAATCATAGTCTTTTGACTAATATTCTTTTCAATTTTAGTCACATTTTTAGTCACTAAACTTGTTTTAATTGTAGTCTAATTTTAGTCGACGAAAATATGTGGCAGTTTTAGTCGACTAAAAAAAGTATATTTTCTGAAGTATTTATTTAACAGCTGCAATATAATATGGGCATTTTCTTACCATTCCACACTTAATCTGGCGTCTTCCTGGGAGCATCTCAAACAACTACGGAAGCCTCTGCTCACCGCTCAATAAGCCGAGCTCTGATTGGTTCTTTTCACAGTAGCCTCAGCTGTTAGCTTTTTGACTGATTCCTCTCTGCATCTTTCTTTTCCTCTGATTGGATTTCGTCGCTGTCTATTTTTGTGTCATCTTTTATTTGCCAACGAAAATCAACATAATTTTATTCATAATAATTGTCTCAAATAGGGTGGTCTATTTTAGTTTTTGTTTCGTTTTCGTCCGCAAAAATATATCGTGACTAAAATTCTGAAGAAATATTTTAGTCAACAAAATTAACACTGGCACGCGCACCGTGCAACAGCGTGATAAGACGTCACCTGTCAGCTCCAGCACAGGTAGTGTTGGTCAGCTGCTAGCAGGCTGGATGAAGATGTAATGGGTCTGTGTGTCTGTCCAGCGTTACAGGGAAGTTTAATAACTGGAGGACTTATATTTCACTAAAACCAAAATTTATACATATCCATATAATTATAGAGCAGTTATAAATGACAGATTTTACTGCGGTAAAATGATTGTATTTCTACCATTGACACATTCAAAAAGCTTACTGCCTTGTTCAAAGCAGATTGTTCAACAAACTGAATCACTGGGTACATTATTTTTTATTTATTCCCATTTGTTTATTATAAAAGCATTTGGAAAAAATAATAGGGGATAGGGAAAAATTCTGGATCAGCACCATGATGCCCTTTTCGGGACACGGTCAATAGATAGTTACTGTTGTAATTTTGGACAACATATGAAAAGCTTATTAGACCAGCTACCATCTCTCATATCAACTTTTTAAAGAGGCCATTTCATACAAATTTCAGGACTTTGTGGTAATTTCTTAAGTATTAACCAGTAAAATGAAACATTTTATGTCTAAAAAAACATCAGGAAACACTTATTAACAGACCTTTCAATCTGCCTGCATTAAAATTAAGGTGGTTCCGTCTGCTTCATCAGGCTGCTTCGACTGCTTCGGCAGCTCGTTAATATTTATTATTCAAATTTGCTGGACTTTGATTAGCTAACAAACTACCCTATGAGAGCAAGGTATACTGTTTCCTGCCCCTCTGTACATGGCAACGTCAGACGTCGTGTCTTCTTGTTTGCTATGTCTTATGCTACAGCTTTTTAGTAAGCCGCATGCTATGCATGGTTTCAACCGCGGGAGATGCCGAATACTAACGAAAAGGAGTTGTGATGAAATAAATATAGTTAGTTAGTTAAAAAAACAGGTTCTATGTGTCAGGATCTGTGTGTTCTGTAGCTCTGTTGTTTTCTTTCTCCCTGCCCTCCAGTAGTTATCCCTTGTAGTCTTGTGTATTTTTTGGTTATTGTGTTTACATACTGTGCTCCAAGTTCTCCATGTGTCCCAGCTGTTGCTTGTTCCCTCTCCCTCTCTTCTCCAGGTGTTTCTCATTAATGTTGATTGCTTTTCTTTGTGTTGTGTGAGTATAAAAGGGTGTATCCGTTATGTTTGAGTTGTCAGAGTCATCTTACATGCCGTGTGTTTCTTCTCCTGTGTCCTCCTTAGATGTAAGTGTTGCTGCCTTGTCAGCCTTTTGAGTTATTATTATTAAAAGTATTGTTTTGGATCCTTGTGTCTCCTGTGCCTCCCTGCACCTTGGGTCCTGCACCGAGCCCTTGTGACTCATGACACTATGTACCCCTTTTTAACTTTTGAGCACACGCCCCTTCAAAGGTCACTGCATGGCCATGCTTCCACGCTTCATTCTATCCTATTTTTTCATCTCTGTACTGATTGATCCAGTAAATACCAGTGACATGACTACCTACGTAGTGGTAGCCACTGACTGGCCTGACTGTGATCAAGTGATGTGATGTCAGGTGTTTGTTCTCTCACCCAGCAACAATATTGTCCATTGTAATTGGCTAAAGCCTGAGTCCTCGGTCTGACTCTGGGCTGAACAGAATTAGCCCCAATGGGCAACAAATGGAGGGGGAGTGGTTAGCAGCCTGTCAATCACTCCATACCCCTAATGGCACTGAATATGACAGGGACTGTTTGGGCTGCGAAAAGTTAGCCCTTTGGTGAGATTTAGCGCTTTTCTTGAGAAAATGGTTGCGCACCAGTGATGTAAATTTACCAAAATTGTCAGGTCTTGGGGTTTTTTGGTTGTTTGTTTATTTTATTCTATAGCTTTGGGTTTTCTAGTTATCCCTTATTTTGTTTTCTCTCCCTCTGTTATCTCTCTGTTTCTTATCTTTAATATAGCTGTGTCTGTTGTTCTGTTTTCCTAGTCATGTATTCCGGTTTTTATTTTATTTTGATACCGTTTGTATTTCCTGTCTTCCCGTGAGATGTCTTAGGTTTCTTGATTGTGTTTCGTCATTTTCTTTGTTCATCCTATTTGCTCCCCAGGTGTGCCTTGTCTGATGATTAGTTCCTGTGTCTCATTCACTCCCAGTGTTCTCAGGTGTTCTGTGTTTGTAATCAGTCTAGTTCTATATTTAAGTCCTGTGTGCTTGTTAGTCGGCGTCGGTTTGTTGACGTGAATGTCGTAGTCCTGTACATCTTCTACCGTGTCCCCGTCCCTGGAACTTTTCTCCAGGTCCTGAGCGTCTCTTTGCACTGGCCGTCTACTGCGCCGTCTGGAGAGTTCTTTGTGGTTTTGTTTTCCATGTCGTGTCTCCCTTGTCACCGTGTATGGATTATATTTTTTCCCCATTGGATTACTTTTGTTCTTTTGTCATCTGTGGATTACCCTGGTCTTCTTCTCATCCCCATTTAAGTGTTGTTTTGGCTGCCCTTTCAGCCCTTAGGGTTAGTTTTTTCCTATTAAAACTTTAGTTATCCTTAAAAACCTTTTTTTTTTCCCCACACTCACTGCATCTGGGTCCAACATTACAAGCTCACAAAACCTGACAAAAATGTGATGCATTTATTTTTATTTGTGTGTAATAGATAGCTATTATAACATTTATCTTTTTATTTTTCTAAACACAGGGGAGAGCTTAGCCATACTAGCCCACATATACCAGACGTCACTGGGCATGGGTCACCCTTCCAATTAGACTGGCCACCCCAGGTGCCCCCCTCAAATTGAGACAATCATATTTAAACAGTACTTTTTCATTAATCACAGATAATGATTAATAAAAGTGTACCACTGGTATTGTTGTTTTGATTTTGGTTTCTTGTTGGTTGATGGTAGCAACTGAAATTATGACAAACATAATTTTGTAAAAACTACAATTTTTTTAAGGTTATGGGTTATCTACATGTGCCATCCTTTTTTAAATCTGTGCCCCTACCTGTCCCCCAACAAAGATTTTCTAGACACACCCCTGAAAAAGAGAAAATGTAGTTAAGCATGAACCCAAATACATCTCCATGACAAGTCTGCACAGTCCTTGATACACACAATGACACAATCGTCAATCCTTGAAGAAACTGCAAGAGTGTTACACACTAAGATTGAATCAGTTCAGCTAAAGCTTACAGCGATGTCTTCAAGAAACACAGTTATGTCTGCAATAAGCTGTCTGGTTTACATTTAAGAGGATTTTATTCCAACAAGCTTATCTCTCTGTCAGTAACATTGCAAGACAGTTCCTTCTGGCAAACAGAGACCACATCTCCATACCACACAGCCAAGGCATAGCCCCATCTGGATTCAACTCTGGATTCAGCCCTGTTTACCTGTAGAGGCCCATTCAGAAGGTGGTTACCTTGCTGGTAGCAGAATGAAGATGCCCATAACTCACTCTCTATCATTTCTACTTAGATTCATTGTTTAATATTCATTCATAAGCTATTAAAAACGGTTTTTCTGAGGTAAATACTTAAAGAGTTTCAGGACTTTGTGGTTATTTCTTAAGTATTAACCAGTAATATGAAACATTTCTAAAAAGCGTTAGGAATCACTGATTAACAGACCTTTCAATCTGTCTGCGTCAAAATTCATGTGGTTCTGGCTCGTTCCATCAGGGTTCGGCAGCAGCTCGTTCATATTCATTATTTGAATTTGCTGGACTCAGATTGTCTAACAAACTACCCTATGAGAGCAAGGTATACTGTTTCCTGCCCCGCTGCGCATGGCAACATCAGACGTTCTCTCTTCCTGTTTGCTACGTCTTATGCTACAGCTTTTAGCCAGCAGCATGCTAGGCGTGGTTTCAGCTGTGGGAGCTGCCGAATACTAACGAACAAAGGAGCTGTGACGAAAAAGATACAGGCCGTTTGAACTCGGGTATTATTGCCACCTGCGTAGTTTGAGAGATTAAAACGGAAAGAGAAGTTGTTGACCTGTTGACCACCCACTATGAATGTAAGAACACCTGTGGAGTTAAAATATTCAACAGAAACCTTAGAAAAAACATTTTTAGGCCTTTTTAGGAAAAACCACAAAGTCCAGAAATTTGTACGAAATGGCCTCTTTAACTTCTGATTTTTGAGATAGAAAACTCCCTGCAACCCAGAGTAGGACAAAAATAGTACAGAAGAATAATGAATAGATGAGAGATATATATGTGTCATCATCCAAAAATAATTTGGGAACATGCCAATGTTTATATTAATAATATAAATGGATCAGGGTTTGAATTTTTGGAACCAGCTTCCCACTGCAGTCCAATATGTTGCGATACTGAGCTGACACGACAACTTTTGTTTAAGCAATTTTTCACAAAGAATCTCCGGCAATTTATGTGTCCTTGTAGTCCCCGAGATACAAATTGTACAAACATAATTAACAGCATTTCCTCAAAATGAGTGTAGCTTCCTGTCTTCTCGTTATTTTGATAAGTGTGATCTTCTCAGTTTAGGTTTTTTTCTGTTTAGACTTTCTTGTACTAGCACCTCCTCCATGTAAATAAAGGGGGCATTTCCCAACAAAAATACAGCTCACAGAGAATCTGTTACATATTTATTTTTGCTGATTCAAACATTGCTTTTATCTTGCTGCTGCACGTTCAAATATTTTTACATTTCTTTTTACATTTGCCTATAGTTAAATATTTCATGATTTAAAAGGGTGCTCTAATGTCATAATTTATATTGTCAATCAAGAGATCACCTTGGCAACAGCAGATGTAACTTTTGTGGATTTGTTTACTGAAGAGTCTTAGTGCAAAGATGTTCAGTGTTAGCTTGACTGGAACACAGAAGCCATCTTGGCCTGTGGTCCAGAGTTAGAGTTAAGAGGAGAAGTGCAGAAGAAATGCATTGGCAAATAAATAAATGTTTTGTTCATCTGCTTAAAAACCTGAAAATCCATACAATAAAACAAAAGTCTTTGTTCTGTTATTCGATTGTCTTTACATGTCATAATAAGTGTAGGCTGAAACCCATGACCCATGAATGTAAAAACCAGCTCTTACACAAAACATTTATACGCTTGATTTATGACTGTGCAATACTCCCACATGTATATACATTCTGTCCAGAGGTTGCAGCAAAAAATGGTCTTGATTACAGCAAAGTGTGACTCTGCAGGGAAACAGATTAACACATACTTCTACTGTTTATTATAATATGACCGAAGGGGCTTACTTGTCATTCTGTGTTTTTGGAAATATTTTTCTGCATAGTACGTATTTAAAAATTGGGGAGAGGAGCAGAGGAGAGTGTCTGCCTCCTGAACACTGAAACTAAAAGCTGATCCCACTGGAGAGGAGGTGATAGTTTTCCCTCCTATTCCATATTTCTGACATGTCAAAATGTCTTCTGTGAAAAAGACCTACTCAGCACAGCCTGTACTTGTTCAGCCAGGTATAAGAAGTTTAATAAGGCACAATGACAACATCACTGTGAGTCAGCAGTAGAAATTAAAAGTGGGGTTGAAATACTTGAACTCAGTTTAGTTTGCTTACTTGCTTACTTATATTTTAGTGCGACAACAAAAATTTAAAATACAGATGTGGACAAAATTATAGGTACCCTTTGGTCAATGCAAGAAAAACTCTCAATGGTCACAGACACAACTTTAATCTGACAAAAGTAATAATAAACAAAAATTCTATGAATGTTAAAGAGCAACTCACCCCCTCTAAATTATCTTCCTGCCTTCTGTTATTTAAAAAAAATGCTGAAAAAGCTGTTACTTTAAGAGGCGGGCCTAAGCTGTGATTGACGTGTAGCACTTGTGACTCTGCCGTGTTGTAGACAGGTAACCTGACCATGATGAGAATAAAACGTCTGTAAATCACATCAACACAATCACAACCACTGCAGGGAAGTCTTTGTCCAGATTTAATTATTCTTTTACTGATATTAGTTATTCTCTATGTGGTAGTTTTCAGTGTAGTTTACCAATTGATTGTTGTTAGCCACAATGCTAAAGCTACTGCCGTGTTGCTGACATGGGTCTGATTAAATGTCTGAAATATAACGTTCACAAATCACATCCACACAATCACTGCAGTAAAATAAAGTCTTTGTCCAGATTTTAATGACATTAGTTATTCTGTTTGTCGTAGTTTTCAGCCAGTTGCTCTAAATCCCCGTGTGCAGCTCTTTGGTGAGAAGCTGGAGACAATGGGTGGGTGGAGGCGAGTGTGTCTGTCTGAGAGATGGTTTTATACTCCAGGAGGTGTGTCTTAGAGACGATGCTGACGTAGGCATGAACCGCTGACATAGGCATGAACCGCTTTTAGCCAATCACAAAATTCAAATGCAGTAGCCACCTTTAAACCCTAAGAGGGCAGCACTAAGACATTTTTAGACCAAAAAGTGTAGAATTTAACAAGTTTACATTTAAATGTCAAAAAATGCCCAGAAACTGAAAGGATGCATTGGTAAAGACCCACTAATGCAGTTTATTAGCAGAAAAAAGCTGTTTTAAGGGTGAGTTGCTCTTTAACCAATGAAAATCAGACATTGCTTTTCAACCATGCTTATTTAAAAGATTAACTCATGGAACAGGCCTTGACAAAAGTGATTGTGCATTAAGTTAGTGTTACAATCTATTGAAGCAATCACTGCAATTAAATGGTTCTTGTAAAAGACAGGACTCTAAAGTATAGTGTTATGTAATTTGTAATTCTTATGTCGACCCCCAAAAGGTGCAGCTGCCTTTTGAGCTAAGGTTTTCATAGTGCTGCTGCATTAGTTAAGGCCTGACTTGCGGCAATGGTGGCATGTTCCCCTTTGGTGAATTATTTTGTGGTTTTTCTTAATCGCGTGCGTCCATGAGACAGGTGGGTGTTTGGTACAGAATGTTAGGAGGCTTTAAAGGAAAAATACTATTAATTTATGTCTACAGTGTGATATTTGTTGGTTTAATAATGTCCAATCATAGTTAGCTCCTAAGCTATGTGGCTAAGCCACCTCAAGTTTCTTTTGTACTAATTATTTATTCTTTTAATAATGTTTAGTTGATGTCACCCAGTCTTGCAATCTATAGTTAAGCTTATATTGTATTTGGATGTAGAGTTTATATTAATATGGCCAGAATTTGCTTAGGAGGTTTATGCCTATTGCACTCCATTAGTAGTGCAGGCTTTTAGGCCTAGTTAAATAGCACATGACTTTGGTAATTTGAGTTTAGCCTGCTTTATTTGTAAATAATAAGTCTAATGCTTTACCTACATTTTATTTCTAAACTGTAATGTTTGTTTATTCTTTTTTCTGTGTTACAGAACCCCCCCCCCACACACACACACACACAAGTGTGTTTTGTTATCCTTATGGGGACCGTCCATTGACTTCCATTGATTTTAGTAACTAGATTTATACCTAACCCAAACTCTAACTAAAACTCTATTCACACCATACCTATAAACCTAACCCCTAACCCTAAAAAGGGGAGTCCCCCTCATGGGGACCAGGCTTCAGTCCCCACAAGAACCCTCGGACCCCAGAAAGATAGTAAAAGTCAGGAAACGGGTCCCCAGGAGGTCAGAAAAACAAGCCCACATACACACACAAGTGTGTTTTGGTATCCTTATGGGGACCGTCCATTGACTTCCATTGATTTTAGTAACTAGATTTATACCTAACCCAAACCCTTTTACTAACCTTAACCATTACTGATCTATAACTAACCCTAAGACTAACTAAAACTCTATTACCTATAAACCTAACCCCTAACCCTAAAAAGGGGAGTCCCCCTCATGGGGACCAGGCTTCAGTCCCCACAAGAACCCTCGGACCCCAGAAAGATAGTAAAAGTCAGGAAACGGGTCCCCAGGAGGTCAGAAATACAACCCCCCCCCCCCCACACACACACACACACACATACACACACACACACACACACACACACAGTATCACAATAAAGAAAAGAATCCACCAAGTCTGTTTATTGGCATTCTAATCGATGCACACTCCGCGATTACAACTTAGTAGAACCAGAGGCCAATAGTCAAGTCGTCATAACAACTGTCAATGAGACTTCTGAACCTGTCAGCAGGTATTTTGGCCCAATCTTCATGAGCAAACTGCTTCAGTTGTTTCAGCTTTGAAGGCATGTTTCCGCTCCTTCCAAAGATGCTCTACAGGATTGAGGTCAGGGCTCATAGAAGGCCACTTTGGCATCGTCCAGTGTTTTCCTCTTAGTCATTCTTGGGAGTTTTTAGCTGTGTGTTTTGGTTCATTGTACTGTTGCAAAATCCCTGCTGCCTTCAGAAGATCCTTACAGGAGATATTGGTCGGATGAATCCACCTCAGCTTTACTAGAATTGCCAGAAGAACCTCAGCGTCAGGCTGGAGACATCACAAGTCCGAAAATGATAAGCTGGATCAAAAACCGCACCACCTTCGACACAATACTCGTTCCCGGTAGATCCGACAGATCCGACCGTCGTGCTGGAGGGATTTTATCCAAGTAAACTCCACCACCTTCTCAATTCCATAAATTCTATACTAGTTTGTAATAACTCTGAACAACGAAATCGCTTCCCTGCTGCTTCACAGGCTCTGAATCTCCCTTCCGTATTCACCATCCCAAGTGCGCTCCACTCCGGTCCGCCTCCGCTTGCTTCCGACCTCATATTACACTACATCCGCTCTACATCAGCTCCGCTCCGATGCGAAGACCGGAGGTGCACAAATAAGAATGTGCAGGATTGGATTTATTGACATCTTTGTAAAAAAGGATGCGTGGTGTCATAAAGAATTCTGTGCTTTTCCACTTCAAGGATCAGCTGCTCCTCGTTCATCTTCACACAAAACCATGAGATCGCTTTCAAAATAATATATTTTTAATTATACATTGTTCAATTCATGTGTAAACACGCACAAATGTTTGGAAACATTCATGTATACATAGTATAATAGTTGTTAGATTAAAATACCTATGCGTATGAAACATTAAAATGTGTTTGTTTATCGATTTATTTTGATAAAACAGAAGTTGTGCTTGTTCCCTATCCTGTTGGGGCGGTGTGATTTATGTACATTGACTGCGGACTTGCTCCGGCAAAAATCAAATCGATCTTATTCTCGCCGGATGGCAGAACGGCAGTGCGGCACACTGCGGAGGCAGTGGAAAAGCTTTGATTGACAACAATGGGACCGTTTTTGATCTGGCATTCGTGCTAGAGCAGAGCGCACGTAGTATAATTTGGGGGTTAGTGTCTGGCTCCTCCCCCGCTCCACACGGCATTATTATTATTATTAAATAAGGGTGATCTCACCTAGAGAAGTGCACCATTGCCTCCTTCTGGATCATAGGACTAATTACAGCATGGAATGAGCTTATATTCAGCGTGCAGCTGCCCCAGAATGCTTTGCGGGATTTAAGCCAATAAAAGCTGTAGAGACGTCAATGGCACAGAGCATTCGGATTCAGTTTGACGTCTATAGACATCAATGGCACTGAATGAGTTAACATGCTTGTCTTTAAAGGTGATATACCCGATTTCAAATTGCCTAGCTTAGAATGTCAACAAAGTCACAGAACTCTCGCCCCTCCCATCGGGTAGAATTCCTAAGCCACGCCCCCCCCCATAGCCCCAGAAGACAACTGAGTGCAAGACACCGGCCCGCAGTTCATTCAAGTACCGTAACATAGAGCCCTGCATTTGAGCCCGAGGCCCAAGGGGCGGAAACGTCGGACACAGGCTTTCTTTTTTTTTAACCTGCAAATGAAAGTGATGTGTTGTGTTCATTGTTTATCCAACTTAAATTGAAACATTTTAATGCAACACCCGCTTTTCCCGCCCCACTCCCTCTCTCATTAGCCACCTGCTCGCTCACAACTCAAACGCCAGTGACTGTCTTTGGAGTTACCGCTACAGCCACGTCTGGCCCACTCGGTGCTGAATGTCCCAGCAGCTGCAGCAGCAAGGAGCGCACGTTTAGTGCAGCTGGATGGGTTATCGAGGAGGACTGCACTTGCCCCCTACACTGTTGATGCTGTTCTGTTTCTGCATGATGCTAAGAAGTACAGTAGGCTTAATAAGGTAATAAGGTAACTTTTACTGTGTTTTCATACATGCCAACTCTCCCGGAGCCAACTTTCTCCCGATTTCCGACAGTTTCCACCGTCGGTTGTTTCCAACCGACTATTTATAGTGATAACACCTGAAGGACCGTCTTACAACCACAGATTAAACGCTGAAAATGGTCACACGTCGCTGCAAACGTGACTATCTAACCCCCACTGCAACACAACTCACAACTTCTATTGCGCACACCCCCAACCTTCTCCCCTTACACAACCAGCGCCTGCATCCCCGCCCACTCCAACGCACCTCAACCACGGTCTCCCTAATTCTCCATAAATGTCTCCTTAATTCTGAGTTCTCAAGGTTGACATGTATGTGCGTTGTTCGATCATACACAAAAAAGGGGGCGGGCCGGGTTCGGGCTTATTAAATCTGAAAACCTATCGGGCCATGCTGGGCTCGGGCCTGGCATGAGCAGGGCTCTACTGTAACATAGCGGAATCACAGGTAAGTGAAAACAATATAACAACGAACAACTGATATTAATTGTTACTTTGTCCTGAACCTGTATCTGCTTCAACACAAAAACAAGAACAGAGAGAACACGGCAACAGCAAACATTTATGCTAAAAGAAAAAAAAGGATAATTTAACATAAACTCACACCTAACGGACCTTTATAAACACCGTGCTTTAGTGATGTCACAGCCAGATTTAATATATGCAAACACCTGAGTGAACACCTGAGTGCAGTGACGTGCTTGTGATTGCAGAATTTTGACATTGAATATTTAAAAAAAAATATGCCCTGAAGCAGACCATGAGAGACCGAGGCCCAGGAGACCCAATGACCCCCCAGAGGCAGAGATGCACCCGGGAGAACAGTGCAGGGAGCAGCCCTCTGGATCTTTAAATGTCCTTCATATTTACATAAAATGGACAGAACATAAAACACAAACCTTTTGGAGCATGTTGTAGTTTTTTTTCTGCTAGTTGGTGTGTATACTGACGAAGTCACGCGTGATTTTGCTAATCTCACGTGACTTCGTGCTCTTTCAATGACGGTTGCTTCCCTGCTGCTGTGCGTCTGATACGCACCCGGTGGAAAGGACCGAGCAGCAGAATACGCGAGTGAGAGGTGTATGGGGCTTGGAAGCTGCCACGGATTCCCTGCCTAAGGAGACTGTCGTGTAACGTGTACGTTTGATAAGCTCACCAACGCCTGGATAACGCCCCCTCCCCCCAACGCCTGGATAACACCGTCTCCCCCCAAACGCCTGGATAGCGCTGTATGTCTATGGCTGCCACAGTCGTGATAGTCAACTCCTCCTACACAGTTTGTCCCACTTCAGCCATTCAAATAATAAAATCTTATGTAGTACAAACAGGAGATTCTCGTTTAGGCATTTCTAACTTTTAAACTGTTTCATTTATTTACCATTTGGTAAAGGTTTAAATTACTCCACTGGTGGATTTGTATTTTGCTTTCACCTCGCTTGTATCTCTGTGGCCTCGGGTTGCTGTTTCTCTGCAAAGCATGAGGTTGAAAATTCAATTTCTCTTACTTTCAACTCTCTTAACACTACGTGTATTATATTATATTCTTATTGTTAAAAGTAATTACAGCAATAACAAAAGTAATAACTAAGATAGTAGGTAAAAAAAGTCTTCAAAATTTTCCCTTGAAAGAGTAAGTCACACCAAAATTAACTATTTTTAGCGATAAACTGTAGGCTCTAAATTAGTGTATAAAATCCCAGTCTGTATTATCCTTATTTTTGATTTTAGTAGATTCTTGCATAAACAATAATTTTGTGCCAAAAACGTACATTTTCTGTTGGCTGTTTTATAGCACACAAAGGTCTATTTTGTCTTCTTCTTAAAGCTTAAGTTTACTTGCATTATTTAGCCGTTTGCAATTTTTAATTGTAAACTGCCAACACAAGTCATTGGGTTGGCAAGCGCCGTCCAGACAAAGCTTTTCAATATCTGTAGTAATTGGTGATTTTAAGAAATGTAATAAGATTTCTTCACTGTAAACAGTCACTCCGTCTGCTACCAGGTTCAATAATGACAAACGCTCATGAGGCGACGTCAGGTGAGAAACTTTGAGGCGGCGTAAGCTTATACACGTACGTGAGGTGACGTCAGGAGAGAGACGTTCATAATTTGTATGTTTGACACGTTATTTTGAAGTACACCGCCGCGACGTCGCCGCCAGTAGACGTTCACTTCATAACGTTGCCGCCTCGTCACCGCCCATCTGACGTTTTCAGCCCATACAAAATCCCATTGCCATGTCAGACGTTGAGGTGGCGACGTGAGGTTCGGGATCGCACTCGGTTAGCTTAGAACTGGCAGCTTCCACGCCCCATAGAGGTGCTGCTTCAGTAACGTGCTGCTGACGCATCTGGTGAAAAGGAGGGGTGAGAAGCACACACGCACGTGTCCTGTCGCTCGCGACAGCCTCACATCATGGTCACAGACAAACGGTGGAAAAAGTCAACACAGAACTGTGTGGTAAAATGAAAATAATGGCTCGCTGATTTGGAGGTGGTTTGGATTGAACGGCAGAAACATGTATTCTGCAGAGTGCGCTGAAAACACATCCCGATCAAAAGTTCGAGCACATGCAGTGCTTAATTTGAGCCGGATCCTACCGGAACAAGATTCGGGAACTTATTTTGAAGGGTGTGTTCCGGTAAGTGTTTGCTAGGATCCGTTAACGGCGCCAGTTGGGTTAAATAACAGCGGCATCAAAATGCCAAAAAGGCAGTATAACTTACTCCTTCTGGGCTTATCACTTTCTCTAGCCCTGCTTGACAATTTACATACGCTGTGTGCCGGCGCACAGCGTTTGGTCTGGTCCGACGGTTGTATATGTGTGTGCGTTCCGGTATCAGTTTGGCCTCAGTGAATTCTGGTCTCATAGCGCTATTTGCGTTCCGGTAACTTTTGATTTACAAATTAAGCACTGAGCACATGTAACGTCTTTCAGCACTTACAGCAGCGGCATGAAGCTGCAGTGTGTTAAACTGCGACCGTAACTCGGATAGTAAAATCTCCTCAGCCTTCCATCCTGAAACAGGCAGAACTTTCCGTCCGGTCACATATGAGCAGAAAAGCACGAAAGCTGACACGCACCAAAGACACAGTTTCCATGACAACTGTCCAGCTTCAAACAGCTAGTTAAATATAAGCGCTGCCAATCCGAAATTATTTCGCAAGAAAAGTTTGACAAAAAATGTGTGCAGAAGTCTCTCTGCTCTGTTGTTGAAATCACTTTGCTCGGACCACCGACATGTAGATCAACAGGACAGGTTCTTTCATCAGCTCATTTCTCATATTTGCACAAAAACAATTGAACAGAGCTACAAACAAGAGGACGAATCTTTAGTAGAGACAAAACTTAAAACTGCCTTAAGATCGTACTGACCTGATTTTATTTTTCATTCATTTTGTTTTAGGAAAGTTTCATTTAATTTACAGCTATTTCAAATTTAGTGAACTGTTTTAATGCGCTGTTGCTAGTTTGTAAAAGTGCATTTAGCACTCAAGGCTGTAAATTAGAATGGTCTCTTTGGTTACTTGAAGAAAAAAAAATCGAGATTCAGATAAAAAATATCGAGATATGAATTTTGGTTCATATCGTCCAGTCCTACCTGGTACCTCAGATGCCCTCCGAGACTAGTTGAAGGGAGTCCAAAACCCCTCTAAAGAGTTGCAAGGGTGGACCCAAGGACTCTTAACAGTGTGAAAGGGGTTCTGGCAAAGAAGAGGAACTGTGAACAGAGCAGAATGAGGAGTACTACAGTGGCTTGCAAAAGTATTCGGCCCCCTTGAACTTTTCCACATTTTGTCACATTACGGCCACAAACATGAATCAATTTTATTGGAATTCCATGTGAAAGACCAATACAAAGTGGTGTACATGTGAGAAGTGGAACAAAAATCATACATGATTCCAAACATTTTTTACAAATACATAACTGAAAAGTGGGGTGACGGTATGTCACGCTCTCCATGGCTCACATATTCTAGACAAAACCTTTGCAAAAACTATGGCANGAATCTGCAATAGGTAAGCAGCTTGGTGTGAAGAAATCAACTGTGGGAGCAATTATTAGAAAATGGAAGACATACAAGACCACTGATAATCTCCCTCGATCTGGGGCTCCACGCAAGATCTCACCCCGTGGGGTCAAAATGATCACAAGAACGGTGAGCAAAAATCCCAGAACCACACGGAGGGACCTAGTGAATGACCTGCAGAGAGCTGGGACCAAAGTAACAAAGGCTACCATCAGTAACACACTACGCCGCCAGGGACTCAAATCCTGCAGTGCCAGACGTGTCCCCCTGCTGAAGCCAGGACACGTCCAGGCCCGTCTGCGGTTTGCTAGAGAGCATTTGGATGATCCAGAAGAGGATTGGGAGAACATCATATGGTCAGATGAAACCAAAATAGAACTTTTTGGTAGAAACTCAACTTGTCGTGTTTGGAGGGGAAAGAATGCTGAGTTGGATCCAAAGAACACCATACCTACTGTAAAGCATGGGGGTGGAAACATCATGCTTTGGGGCTGTTTTTCTGCAAGGGGACCAGGACGACTGATCCGTGTAAAGGAAAGAATGAATGGGGCCATGTATCGTAAGATTTTGAGTGAAAACCTCCTTCCATCAGCAAGGGCATTGAAAATGAGACGTGGCTGGGTCTTTCAGCATGACAATGATCCCAAACACACCGCCCGGGCAACGAAGGAGTGGCTTCGTAAGAAGCATTTCAAGGTCCTGGAGTGGCCTAGCCAGTCTCCAGATCTCAACCCCATAGAAAATCTCTGGAGGGAGTTGAAAGTCCGTGTTGCCCAGCGTCAGCCCCAAAACATCACTGCTCTAGAGGAGATCTGCATGGAGGAATGGGCCAAAATACCAGCAACAGTGTGTGAAAACCTTGTGAAGACTTACAGAAAACGTTTGACCTCTGTCATTGCCAACAAAGGCTATATAACAAAGTATTGAGATTAACTTTTGTTATTGACCAAATACTTATTTTCCACCATAATTTGCAAATAAATTCTTTAAAAATCAGACAATGTGATTTTCTGGATTTTTTTTCCTCATTTTGTCTCTCATAGTTGAGGTATACCTATGATGAAAATTACAGGCCTCTCTGATCTTTTTAAGTGGGAGAACTTACACAATTGGTGGCTGACTAAATACTTTTTTGCCCCACTGTATATGTGTGTGCGTTCCGGTATCAGTTTGGCCTCAGTGAATTCTGGTCTCATAGCGCTATTTGCATTCCGGTAACTTTTGATTTACAAATTAAGCACTGAGCACATGTAACGTCTTTCAGCACTTACAGCAGCGGCATGAAGCTGCAGTGTGTTAAACTGCGACCGTAACTCGGATAGTAAAATCTCCTCAGCCTTCCATCCTGAAACAGGCAGAACTTTCCGTCCGGTCACATATGAGCAGAAAAGCACGAAAGCTGACACGCACCAAAGACACAGTTTCCATGACAACTGTCCAGCTTCAAACAGCTAGTTAAATATAAGCGCTGCCAATCCGAAATTATTTCGCAAGAAAAGTTTGACAAAAAATGTGTGCAGAAGTCTCTCTGCTCTGTTGTTGAAATCACTTTGCTCGGACCACCGACATGTAGATCAACAGGACAGGTTCTTTCATCAGCTCATTTCTCATATTTGCACAAAAACGTTTGAACAGAGCTACAAACAAGAGGACGAATCTTTAGTAGAGACAAAACTTAAAACTGCCTTAAGATCGTACTGACCTGATTTTATTTTTCATTCATTTTGTTTTAGGAAAGTTTCATTTAATTTACAGCTATTTCAAATTTAGTGAACTGTTTTAATGCGCTGTTGCTAGTTTGTAAAAGTGCATTTAGCACTCAAGGCTGTAAATTAGAATGGTCTCTTTGGTTACTTGAAGAAAAAAAAATTATATCGATATATATCGTATATCGAGATTCAGATAAAAAATATCGAGATATGAATTTTGGTTCATATCGTCCAGCCCTACCTGGTACCTCAGATGCCCTCCGAGACTAGTTGAAGGGAGTCCAAAACCCCTCTAAAGAGTTGCAAGGGTGGACCCAAGGACTCTTAACAGTGTGAAAGGGGTTCTGGCAAAGAAGAGGAACTGTGAACAGAGCAGAATGAGGAGTACTACAGTGGCTTGCAAAAGTATTCGGCCCCCTTGAACTTTTCCCCATTTTGTCACATTACGGCCACAAACATGAATCAATTTTATTGGAATTCCATGTGAAAGACCAATACAAAGTGGTGTACATGTGAGAAGTGGAACAAAAATCATACATGATTCTAAACATTTTTTACAAATACATAACTGAAAAGTGGGGTGACGGTATGTCACGCTCTCCATGGCTCACATATTCTAGACAAAACCTTTGCAAAAACTATGGCACCTGACAGGCACTGCACATTTCCTGGGCATAGATCACTTCAATTATATGAGGTGTCATGCTGAACCATCCATGGTGAGGGGACTGACTTTGGTGCAGGCTTGTGCAGCTGCTGGAAAAGCATTACACTGAAACCCCCTTTGAAGCCAGTGGAGAGGCATTGAGTTGGCAGTGAAACAGAAATATAGGACAATGTATAGAAAGTTAGCATGGAAGCTGGAATGCTGTGCAGATAGAAGCTTGGGGACTGTGCAGCATGGCGAATGTAACATTAAGCTTCATGGATGCTGCAAGGCGGAGCAACATAAAGGAATGAGATTTCTTCTTTTTCACAAAAAGAGACATTTTTTTATTTATTTTTAGGTCTGATGAATGGTGCTACTGTAAAATATTCCCCTGCTTTATAGTAGTAACAATACATGAAAAGACCACAAGCATTTTGTTCAAATGCTTTAGTAGAAAGAGATGTTACAAGGTTAGCAGCATTATTTTCATGTTTTTGCATCACCTCAGAGCATTGTTTTCTTTTGACAGAGAATGTAGCAGTTCTTAAGAGGAGAAATGCAATAAAGAGCTGTAGTTGCATCCAACACTAAGACTATTTTTTATTTTTTTGCATTCATGCTGGAAATAAAATCCAGCACGTTATGTAAAAACGCACAGAAAAGAGAGATGTCTCAGTTGTTTTGTACTGCCCCATACTCACTGTTTTAAAGTTAGTGACGTTAACAGTCCCTGAAAATGTGCAGCTATTGTGGACAGAAGAAGAATCATGTGTAAGCCTGCAGATCCTTATATAATAACCTTAAAATCTGTTCAGCAGGCAGGTAAACAACTTTTAGTTGTTACACTACAAAGTCTTAGGGCTCCTGAAGGAAACAAAAAGGGAAAATAAAAAACAGAACCTGAATCTATTAAGTCAAACTTCAGGAGAAGGAATATAACAGCCGTAGATCACAATGCATCTAAAGATAGTTTGCATTCTGGATTTTTTTTCTGTATGAACATTACATGTTATGTTTTTTGATCTTCATCACACATCTTCCCGAAGAACAACCCTGATGTGAAATCACTGAGTGTAGCTGCTTTCAGTCTTGCGTATTGATTTCAGCTTTTTGAGCGCACGAACCACAGAACAGCGCTGAATAGCTCACATCAGCATGATAATCAATCACTTGTATATTTTCTTTCAAAGTAACTGATTTTTTTAAGACAATGATTTGAAGAAGGGTGAAGGCTGCAGTTTCACACTGCTGCTCGCTGGTCCTCATGAATTTCAATCTATTGATTAAACTACTGCATGGGCCTGCTGCTTTGTCAGCAGTCTCTCTGTTGGCTCCTTGGAAGGAAAACACAGAGGTGATACAGCCAAGAACCCTTCAGAGAAACAGCAATCATAATTTAACTTTGTTTCAGGTTATGTACGAGTGCAGATATTATCTGAGCAGATTTGTTTTTTTACAACTGGGATGTAGTGAACATTCACTCATTAACTGATCCACATTAATGAGTTGATATCTTTTTGTGAAGTCAGTATAGTGTAGGTGTGTGTGGTCTGTGCTAATGTGCTGCCTGATGATCGATGCAGTTAAAGACTCACTTAATGACACACGGCTACAAGCTCAAATGTCACAGGAGCCATTTCACAAACACGCAATTACTAACAGTGATTTGCAAGATATCATTTTAAGTCTCGCCTCAGCAGTGAAGTAATTAAATTGTATTTATTGGAAAGTCTAGAAAACAGCGAAGGAGATGGAAGTATTTGATTAAAAAGAAAACAACTTTTATCGAACGGAATCAAGTTGTACTGTGACATGCTCACAGATAAGTCTTTGAGTGACTAGGCTTCATCTTTGTGAGGGGTTGGCAGAATGAAAAAAAAACTTTTTCATTCAATGATGAAAAAGGTTGTAGGGAAAAAGTCAGACATTTATGCTGGTGTACTTGGGAGTGTGTTTTATTCATTGGGTGTAAGTGTGGTTCTGTTTTCCTCGGTTAAAGTAATTAACATCATCTGTTGAGATTTTAACTCTTAAACACTTGGCAGGTGTCACCAGGAGAAGAATAACTATCATTATTTATTAGTGTAATAACAACAAACATGTAAGAAGAGTTCTAATTTTCCATCATTCAATTGTCATTAAAACAGAATAACAACATGAAAAAAGGAAATTGAAGGAATTAAACAATTGATTAGACCTCCATTTTAGGGAATAAAACCATCCATTCTTCCATACTTATTCCTGTTCAGGTCTGTGGGGGGGTTGATACTCCAGCTGTCTAGAAAAATGTGTGATACAATTGATCATTTTATTATAGAGTCTAGATCTAATTTTCTATTATCATTAATTCTATAAAGTTTTTTTTTATTTCATTTCAAACTCTTTTATATCAATTTGCTCTCAACCCACAGGATATAAGGTTTGTCTTCTGCAATGAACCTTATGACATCAGAGAGACTCACATCTGAGTATTTGAAAATTAAGACATTCATTAAAAAACAAACTATATGAAGTCATGTCTTCAAGAGAAAAAAATTAAGGAAAGATCTGGAATATGACCTGAGTAATGTAGCATCCTTTAGCTTTCAGCTGGCTCTATGGAAATCACATTACTGATGTTAAAATATTATTTTGTGTTTGTAAAACTGTTAATTATGGAAGCCCATTTCCGCCACTTGAAAGTAAAAAAACTGACACTTGGTATGTCATAATTATTAGGGATGGCTCGATGCCACTTTTTCACATCTGATACCGATACAGATACTGCAGCTTTGAGGATCGGCCGATACCGATCCGATCCGATTCTTTTTGTCACTCTAAACACTGTTTACAATATGTCGTGGATGTAATTTGTTTGATACTGACATCTAAACAGCTCTGCTGGCTTCTGCTCACGTGATGAAAACAGGCACATGGCAACCATGGTAACGGGCAGCTCCCCTGTGTTACGGCAGGTCGCGCTACGACTTTTTTTTTCCTCAAAGATAGTTTGGGCTTATGGATTGGATCGGACGGGTTCTAATAAAAAAATCCGATGCCCGATCCAGTCATTTTGACCTGGATCGGGCCCGATACCGATCCAGTGGATCGGATCGGACCATCCCTAATAATTATGAGATACAAAGTCATAATTTCAACTTTCAAAGTCATAATTATGAGTTACAAAGTCATAATTTTGACTTACAAAGTCGTAGTTGTAAGATACCAGATCAGTTGGAAACAGGTGTTGTGCCAAGGTACTTATCCCCGTAAAAATTTGTATCCCTTGACGCGGGAGCGCACACTCACTAACTAGAGCGGTGTCTTCTACCCTGTGCTGTATTCGACCAACGAAAAGAGAACAAGTCACTGCTTTAGTGTTTAACTGAGTGTAACATAGTTTTTGTTGCTAAAAATGCTTCGATTACTAACTAAAATCAGATTCACTTTGTTTTAAAAATGTTTTATTGCATACGTGTCTTATGAGCTGTCAGCTTCTAATGCTAAAAAAACACCCCAGGGTTACCGAGTCCTCCTCTCTCAAACACATCTTGTGACTGTGACCATACCAGGAAGGTTGTGCCTAATATCATAATACTGTATGTACTGTACATGCTCATCTCCAAGCTCATTGAAGTGTCTTATTTTGAACAAAGACTGGATGATTTGTTATTGTTCTATGAAATGTATTATTTCACTTATTTTTTTATATCATCTGTGCTCCAAAAAATGGTTTTCTCAGTGTTAAATGGTTTTCAGATAATATTTTTATTGATGTGTGTGTGATGTAAACTGTATCAATTATAAGGAAAACATGCTGTGGCAGATGTTTTTATGTTTTGGTTTTCAATAAATTAAAGTGAAAAAAAAAACATTGTGAGAGCAGAACACTACTTTGAGAAGAATTAAGGATTCTTCAGCACTCTATTTCTTCTAATGATTTATCTGTCAAAATATGACTCCCCTGAGAAAACTTTATTAGCCAAGGTAAAAACACACAGCCCTTTTTAGGAGGGGGCACATTTCATTACAGCCGTCAGGATCTGTATCTCCCCTCTAACTTTTTGAGTCTTTGGTGAATCCTCCTCAAGTTTACAGGATGAAGTGTTCATAATAAAAGATAAATAAATGCCAAACTTCTTAAAGATAGGTTACTCACAGGAGGGGGTATATATTATTACAGCCATGACTGTTGTGACAATTCAGCTCGTCGGGAACTGGATCTCCTAGTTAACTTTTAGTTAGAGTGAAATTTTGTAATGTACGGCTCCTCATTTAGTCAATCAACTGGGGAAAGACATTTCACAATGACATAATAATCCTAACATTTTGTAAACAAAAACTCCTCATACAGTGAAGTTACAGGGGGAGGGGACACTTCCTACCAGCTTTACAGTGTTTCTATGTGTACCTTTACATTGTAAAGCATTTTAAAGCATACTAAAATGAGACATATTGCTGCTGAATTTTTGTTTTGTCTGGCTGAACAGAGCGAAACTTCTCGAATGCGTATTTGTCATCTCCTCTGGGAAGGTGTGCGCATGTGTTGTTGGGAGTGCAAGTTTCTGCGGAGCACGGAAAACGCTGTGACAGGTCGTATTTTTGGAGCTTTCAAAAATCGACCTATATGGTCGTATAATGTGCGGACATGTTGGTTCTAAATTGTGGGGAGCCTGTCATGTTGTGGTGAACTCCAAACTGTACCAGACTTCAGACCAACACAAGATGAAAGGTAAGTAAAAGATTTATTTACAGGAGGATGGTTGTACAGAGAACGAGGAATTCACAGTCTGTAAATGATTATTTGTAACAGGATCTCAGGCACAGGATCTGGGAAACTTCAGGAGGCGCTCTAGCGGTGGAGGAGAGAACAGGTTAGTGATGCGGTTTCTGGGTTGATGAAGACCAGTACGGTGGGCTGGGAATGTGCTCACAGACTTACTGTGATTGTAGACGGAGAGAAGCCTGGAGGAGGACTGCGGGGAACAGCAGTGGTGGTGGTGTGTTCGATGACGGTGGTAATGATGATGATGATGTTAAGAGTAATCCAGAGTGAAGCGACTGATGATGTTGTTGCAGAAGGGTGGACAGAGCTACGACAAGGACCAGGGCAGGCGTGGAAGGATCCAGGAGGAGAGACAGACAATTCAGGGAAGAGAGTGGATGTGAGACGCACGTCAGAGACAGGAGCTGAGTCCTCCGAGCGGCACGGCAGACGGCCAGTGCGGGAGATAAAGGCACCCAAGGACTAGAGCTGAAATCCAGTGAGGACGGACTAGGAGGAGGAGGACAAGGTCGAGGTAAGTATCTAAACTACATTAGTCACACAATGAATTGAGAGGCCTAAACGTTACCACGTAGATAGTGGAACAAACTGGCGTCCGTCTCTGGTTCCTCCAGGGCTTTTAACCCAGCCCGGGCATGGCTGGGCAATGAACCACACCTGCGCATGATCAGCTGGATTCACCTCAGCTGCTCTGTCACACCCTGCAATGACACGGTTAGTTTCCAAAACACACCACTCACCAACTGCTGAGACCTGACAGAGCCAGTGTCTATCTGCAGCTGTCATTGGGCGAGAGGTGAGTTAACACCCTGGATAAGTCACCAGTCCATCACAGGACTGGTCTTATAAAGTGTAAAAAATGAGTGTCTAGTATCTGGAGGCTTTCTGAAGGTCTTTCAAAAATTATATTTTTTTTTCTTTCTTTGGACTTAGGCTTTTCTACTCACTAGTCTGATAATGAGAGGAAAAATCAGCTGCAGTCCAGATAAAAACTTTGATATACTCAACCCCTCTCTCCAAAAAAAGTTGTAGTTTTTCTTGCCATTATATCTAATAAATATAATTTTTTTTCAACTTCGGTTTTGCGTCAGCAAGTCAAGTGTAGTTAAATTTTTTTAACAAATTGAATAAAAATCAGTTCTATTGCAAGAGCAGATTTAATATTTCATGGAAAGGTAATTAATATAGAAAAATATGAATATAGATGGATAAAAGGATACATTTATGTGCAGGAAAGGACCATGCCTTAAAGAAAACTTAGTTCCAAAAGTGAGAAAATGTGTACTTTCAACCTAGTGTTCCAAAAAACAAGTCTGACAAAATAAGTAATTCCGCCGCAAAAGTTTTGCACCAAGCGCGTTTTCCTGATTTGCGGGTGATCTACTAAGACTGATTGCGCAATTGTTAACCATTGCAAAAAGCCATATTCAAATGAGGATGTTGACGGCAGTATTCTCTTGAGGGCGCGAGAAAGGCGCAAACAGATAGCCTAATGAAATTTGAGCCATTGGCGCTTTTAATATAAACGGAAGGAGCAAAAAATATATTGTTGAGCTGCAGCAAAGACATCTTCAGGCTCTACTCTGTGATGTTGTTGAATGTTGTGCAAATCACAGCAAACAACAGCGATCAGAGCGACCTGGTGCGCAAAGTTCCATTCAGCGTGGTCCAAACACCGACACCTGCTTTTTGGATGTGGTGCGCTCCAAAATGTTTCTCGTGCGTATGTGGGCCAAATTATATTCATGTTACTCCCCAGCAGTTGGGTTGAGAACAGGGGGTTAAAGGGGTCTGTGCCATCACCTTATGAATAGATTACGAGCTGTTATTAAATTCATAAATGTGTAGAATTATATTTACAGCACGAATAACGTAACACACGCAACCAAGAGCCAACCATGTCCATATTCACCATCTTCAACCTCGTGAATATAACGCTGTTCCTCAGAATGAAAGAATTGTGAGCCTGGATAATTTGCCACAACTTCTGCATCACACGTGTTTGGAAAATTAATGTATCTGCCTGCGTAACGCTGTATTCAAATCCTGAGACACACACTGGACTATACTACCCTGGGAGACGCAGCACTAACTACCACGGTGTGATGGAATGATCCATGCGTCTGTCTGTGTCTTCTCGCAACAATCATTTTTGCGCCGAGTTTAGACAAAGGCGGTAAAAATTATTAGCTGCAAACAGTTTCAGGTTTGATAAATCACAGTGTGCCTGGAACGGTCACTTATTTACATGTTCTCCTCCCAATATTTTGCGTCTTCTGACAGAAACGCCCATGTTGCATATTAATCAAGGGCAAAGGTGCAAAAATGACTTTGCGTGTCTTGCTGCAGGTTTAACAGGAGCAGATTTGCCTACGAGCCGTTAGTAAATCACCTGCTGCTTGTTTTTGCGGCCGCTAAGCGGTTTGCGCCTGTTTTAACAACCGCAAACCTTTGATAAATCAGGCCTATGTACATCTCAGAAAACACATCATATATAATATAAAATCACTTCCTCTGTCCTGCTGCACAGCCATTAGCCTTCATCACTTTCACCTGCTGCCACTCCTATCAGCCTGTCCAGCTTCACCTGTCTGCTCCTCTTTAGAAACTGCAGAGAAGCAGACAGTAGTTGCCAGTGGTTGAGTTGCCTTGTGCCTGCACCTCTGTTACCTGTACCTGCCTAATCCTGTCAACCAGTCTGATTTTGGTTTATCAGTGTGCCTGGACCTCGGATTATTTATCAACCCTGTTTTTGTCTTCCCTTTTTGAATTAATGCCTCACCTATGACTGTTTATGTGCTTCGTACCTGGACTGTTCTAGACCATGCCTCCGCTAGTCCCTTGTCTAATCTCTCTATGCGGTTTTTGAACCAGTTTTTGGCTGTGACCTTTTTTCAGACCTGGTGACTGTTCTGGATATAGCTCCAAAACTATTGAAGAGAGAGCCAATCCGTTGGTACTCTACCGCAGTGTTTCCCAACCCTGGTCCTGAAGGCACACTGTCCTGCATGTTTTAGATGTGTTCCTGTTCCAACACATCTGAGTTAAATGGAGCAAATTACCTGAAAACTTTTAAAGAAGCTTGCAAATCATCCATCAATTGAAATCATGTGTGCCAAAGTAGGGGATCATCTAGCAAAAAACAAGAGGCACACTTGCTGACAGAAGAGGGGCAGAAGGCGAGACAAAAGCTGTAGCAAAGTCCAATACCGGGAGATCCAAAACAAGAACAGGCAATAAAATCCAAAAGGGGTGAGTCGAAAAGCTCCCACAGCTTATAAAGAGGGAGTGTCGGGTGAAAGCAGACTGACTGATTGTGGTGGCAGCAGGTGAAGATGATGAGGGCTCATGAGGAGGTGGAAAGAGAAAATAACAAAGCATAATAACCAGACTAACCGAAATACTCAAAAACTATAAAAACCAAAACCAAATCACAGGACCAAATAAAGCTAGGACAAAATTATGGGAGTGACATGAGAAAACACTAAAACTTGACACTAGAAATAAAGCTAAACCAATATGAGAAATATTAAACACAATTTCAAAGACATCTGTGGTTTGATTAATATGATGAAAAAGTTGCATGTAATCATAGAACATGAAGGTTGAAAAAAAGGTCTGAGTTTGTCTGTTTTGTCTCCTCTGCAAAAATACATCATACCAGTTAATAATCAAGATATTTTACTAACTGTAGTCAGTACAAATCGCTCAAGCCAGACTCATTATCAGGGCAATAAAAAGCATAAAATCATATATCATGTGGTGAAATAGTGCAATTTCTCCAATTTAGATGCAATATGTATTTAAAAATCTCACCACTCACTTTTTATAGACTTAAATAGTCTTGTTCCTAAATGTATTTCAGACTTATTGACCTGGCATGTATCTCGCGACCACTCAGCTCCACACACAGCATCCTGCTAATGGTTTGCATGTTGAGCTCTGCTGGCTGATCCCTGAAAAATCTTGGTCTTAAGAAAAAAAAAAACTTTATATAACATTAATATTCATTATTCGAATTTGCTGGACTCAGATTGGCTAACACACTAGCCTATGAGAGCAAGGCATACTGTTTCCTGCCCCGCTGCGCATGGCAACAGTGCACGTAGACTCTTCCGGTTTGATACGTCTTATGCTACAGCTTTTAGCCAGCAGCATGCAAGGCCTGTTTTCAACTGCAGGAGCTGATGAATACTAATGAGCAAAGGAGTTGTGACGAAACAAATACAGACCGTTCGAATTTGGGTGTTATCACCACCTGCGTAGTTTGAGAGTTAAAAACTGAAAGAGAAGTTGTTGACTTNTTTTTTCTTTTGTGAGAGATAAATTCTCAAATCGATATCATAAATCATAAATCACTCCTACATTAAGACTGAAAGTGTTCTTTAAAGAGGTGAGTCTTAAGTCTGCTCTTAAAAGTAGCTGCAGACTCTGAGGATCGGACCGAGTTTGGTAGGTCATTCCACCATCGGGGGACAACAGAGGAGAAGAGTTTGGAACATGATCTCATGCCACGTTGTGGTGGAAGCGCTAGGCGTCTTTCAGCGGCTGAGCGTAGCTGACGCGTGGGAATGTAGGTTTGGATGAAGGAGTGAAGGTAGGTAGGAGCTGTGTGTGTTAGAGTCTGGTAAGCCAGAAGCAGAGCTTTGTATTTGATGCGTGCTGCAACTGGAAGCCAGTGCAGGGAAATGAGCAGCGGAGTGACATGAGCCCTCTTGGGCTGGTTAAAGACCAAACGTGCTGCTGCGTTCTGAATCATCTGCAGAGGTTTAACCGAGGACGCCGGAAGACCGGCCAGCAATGAGTTGCAGTAGTCGATCCTGGACAAGACCAGGGCCTGGACCAGAAGCTGTGTGGTGTGGTCTGTGAGGAAGGCTCTGATTTTCCTGATGTTGTAAAGCGCGAATCGACATGAGCGAGCTACGGAGTTAACCTGCTCTTTGAAGGACAGCTGGTTGTCCAGTATGACACCAAGGTTTCTGGCGGAGGTTTTGGGGAACAGCGTGATGGAGTCAAGCTGCACGCTTATCTGAGGAGGTAAGGAGTTACTGGCAGGACAGACAATGAGGTCAGTTTTGGACAGATTAAGCTGAAGGTGGCGATCCCTCATCCACGCCGAGATATCTGAGAGGCAAGCAGATATCCGCACTGAGACGGATGTATCGTCTGGAGGGAACGAGAGGAGGAGCTGAGTGTCGTCAGCGTAGCAATGGTATGAGAAGCCATGGGAGCGAATGATCTCGCCTAATGAGGTGGTGTATAAAGAGAAGAGGAGAGGACCAAGGACCGAGCCCTGCGGGACACCCGTCGCCAGCTCATGCAGACTGGACATCTGTCCATGCCACGAGACTCTGAAAGATCTTTCCGCAAGGTACGAGGTGAACCACGAGAGGACCGGTCCCGAGATGCCAAGCTTAGATAGCGTCGAGAGGAGAACGAGGTGGTTGACGGTGTCAAAAGCAGCAGACAGGTCAAGGAGTACGAGTACTGAGGAGAGACCAGCCGATCTGGCAACCCGTAGTGACTCTGCAACTGAGAGAAGAGCGGTTTCAGTGGAATGGCCTCGCTTAAAGCCTGATTGATAAGGATCAAGTAGGTCGTTGTCGTGGAGGAACTGTGAGACTTGAGTGAAAACGGCTCGCTCTAGGATCTTGGACATGAAGGGTTTTCACACCTACTATGAAGGTAAGAACACCTGTGGAGCAGAAATATTCATCAGAAACCTCAGAAAAAACGTTTTAATGGAAGGGCCTCTTTAAACTTTTGTCAGTTCTTTTGTCTAAATCTTTAGATGATGTTTGATACTTTCAAACTATTTCCATTGTGTTAAACATAAACCAAATCTTATACCTTCTTGTAAATTGTTGTTAAGGAAATAGTTACAAATATACAAATATCTGCACAAATATTTCATGAAAGGTACAATATGTGGATGTGTATGTAGAATGAAAATACAGCATTTTCTTTAGAAATTATATTTAAAATATAATAAAATATTTATTCTCACGGGCACAACTTTGGCATTTTGTTTACATCTACCAGTGAATAGCAGGCAGAGCAGCGGGCATCATTGTGGGTTGCCTAATATGGTGAATAGTCTGGCACAGCGAGGCTGGTACTGTGGAGTCTGCCAGTAAAGCAGGTGAAAGCCCTGGGTAAAAGTTCACTCTTGTTACTAGGTCTTCAGCCGCAAAAGTTCCCGAACAGATTATCTGCACAGATTCCAGAATGGTGCTTTCTGACTCAAAGGCGAAACGGATGAAGTCATTACTGTTTTTCATGGCTTGTCTGAAAGGGGCTATATTTTCAAAAGGCTGTATCTTAAAAAAAGTGAGTGATAGTGTATATCTTGTTATGTTTTGCTACCAGCACGCCACTTCTCACTCTGTCTTGCTTCTCAGTTCTCATCAACCATCATTACATCATTACAACCATCATTACACAGTAACTCAACAACAGAGTGTCTTCAGTTAGAAGATTCTTCATAATCCGCTGCAGCACAGACCGCTACAGGAGATCCTTCCTGTCCACACCTATAACTCTCTTTGGCTCCCTGAAGAATAACTGAGCTACAACAACACTTGAATTTCCCTTCGGGGATTAATAAAGTATTTTTGATTTGATTTTTGATTTGATTTGATTTGATTACAGTGCTGCCATCAGTCAGTCCGTTTCCACCAACAACAACAACAACAACAAAACTTTATTTATAAAGCGCTTTTCAAACAAAGTTTATCAAAGTGCTTTACAGATTAAAAATGACCCCACAACCCCCCAACCCCCCCCTTTACTTAAAAAGTAAAACCCCCATCCCAACCCAACCCATCGACCATATACACACACACACACACTTAAAAGCTACAAAAACAGCGGGCTGAGCACAGATGAGCCAGGAAATGCCATCATAGGAGCCATCTGCATCGGTAGCAGCGGATCAGCAGCAGCTGCCAAGGCACCGACCCCGTGCGCCCAGAGTAGGGAGGGCTGGTACCCCCACCTCCACCCAGGCCTTACCTGGGGGGGCACCCAGGCAGCCACAGCCGACCACCGCCCCTGACACAGAGGGGTCCCGGAGAGGAAACACTGGCAAAAAAAAAAAAAAAAAATACATGTGGTAAAATATGCTAATCAGTTAAAAAGCGTAATAATAAATAATAATTAGTTAAAAGCTTGGTTAAAAAGGTAGGTCTTGAGCCTGCTCTTAAAAACATGAACGTTCTTCACCAGTCGCTACCCCTTTATAAACTGTCGGAGAGTAGAGCATAGACACCAGTTAGTTGAATGCTCAGATGCTTCCCAGCCAGTGCCTTTCACCCCTGTTGGTTTTTGCACCTGTCTTTTGTTTTGCCCCAAAGGATTACTGACCTGGATTGCCCTTCAGACCACACCACTTTCCTCATCACTCTGGACTCTCTTCCCTTCTTGGATTACGGAAATCAGACCCCTGCTTCGGAAAATTAGACCTAACTCCTGTGTGCCCCTTCTGTGTCAGTTTGTTAATCTACTCTTCAGGTATTGATTACTGCCTGTTTTACGGATTGGATATTGGATTGTCCACACTTTATTCTCTCGCTAACCCCATTGATGAACTGTGTATGACCCCTGCTAAGAGAATGGATTACTTGCCTGACTGTCCCTATTCTGTGACGGCACTGATAGCAACTATTTACACCTTGTTCCATCCATCCATCCATCCATCCATCCATCCATATATACTGTATATATATATATATATATATATATATATATATATATATATTCTAAACCTGCTTTTTCCTGTTTAGGGTTGCAGGGAGCTGGTGTCTATATCCAATGGTCATTGGGCTAGAAGCGGGGCACATTCTGGACAGGTTGCCAGTTCATCACAGGGCCACACAACCGTTCACACATACACACACACTCACACCTAGAGACAATTTAGAGTTACCAATTAAAGCAGTGCTAAATAACTTTTAAAACGTTAAGCTACTGTTTTGAAACTTGTCTAAGTAGATGCTAACCAAAAAACATGTTCAGCTTCATGTTAGAGATAACTCTGGGTGCCTCTGATGGCCTTACAATACACTGAACAACTTCAGTGAAACATTACTGGATGCCTTTCATTAGATGATAATAATTAAAAGGAAGAAATAATGTGTATTTTTATTTCTTATGTATTCTATGTAAATTATCATATTTTGAATGTAGTATTTTTATTTTTATATGTAGCTATAAAAGCAAATATAAATTAAACATTGAACAGGAAAACAATAGTGCAGAAAAAGGAGAAACATACTGTAAGTCAAAAACCAAATGAATCTGACAGTGCTGGGGAAACACTGAGAACTTAGAGTGATTACTGGATGAGAAGCAGCTCACTGATGAACCGATACAGAGCAAGTGTAAGTAACTAAACAAAGAGGTTGGCAATAAATGACAGACTTAAGGTGAAATGGAAAACCACCGAATAAATGTTAACATGACACACCAACCCTAAAACTGTGGCAGTCATTTTAAGAAAATAACACTGATGAAACAGTTCAGCTTGGAGAACCAGAAAGTTTTTCGTAAGTTCATTATTCATTTATTAGTGAATGAATACAGAGCTTTTTCAGATTCCGAAATGTTTACATTCAAAGACTGTGCTGTGGCTGTTGTGCTGTTAGATATGTTTGGAGCAGTATTTCTCAGAATAGGATTGTGCACGGAGACCATGTTCAGAGAGAGAAGTAGAAAGCTCAGAGTTAAGGAGAAGGAAAAAATGACAGCTCCAGGTATGAGAGTACAGCAGATGATGATAACCCTATTGTCAGCAAGAGTGTCCTCCTCAGCATTTGCTCTTTTTATTTTTCACTCCAACACTGAAATGAAATTCCTGTCCACACTCCAGCTCATCAGAACATTCACAGTAGCTTTGTGTTGAGATAAGTTTCCTTTTAATTTTTTTTTTATTTTCTTGGTACTGGTGTGTCAGCAATATTCTGCAGCTTGGCAATAGGAGGAAACAAATCTACATGCAATGTCAGCTAGACAGCAGCCCGTGTCAGAGAAAGGCATAGTAAGAGCTCTGTCAGGGCCAGTCAAATTACTTTTTCTGTCCTGATACACTTTCAGACAGATAAGCTGTCCTCAGGCACCACACACTGCCCCCCAACACTCAACTCACCTCTGTCCTCTCTAGTCTCTCTGGTAAGACTTGGGAAACATGACTGATAGGAAGGGGCAGGCAGGAGAACAATGTCAGCACTTGTTGCCTGGCCAAGGTCTCCATCAGCGGCACAGTTAACACACGTCCTCTTCCTATTGCGGAAGGGATCCAGACATCAAATAGGTCTCTGAAATGTCACAGGGTGTAGGGATGGAGGGGGGTGGAGGGGCTGCTCTTCCTTGTATTTTCATTGTGCGTAGTGTTATGGAGTTCAGCCAAGTGTTGACAGTCGGTGAAGACAGAAAGACTCAGTGAATATAAAGTAGTTAAGCCTCAACCATGACATTTCAGAAAATGCTTGTTTTGTTGTTTGCCCAGTCTTGGATTGTGGCAGTGCCAGCCTTTTAAAACTCCTGCATCGTTTCTGCAGAGGTGTCAGTGCTGCTAACAACGTGTCAGGCCCACAAGATTCAAGTTAAGACAACACATCCAGCTTCATTAAAACTGCCAATTGGGTGTGTGTTAATGAATATTATCTGTAGAGAACTTGCCAGGACTGATGTATGTGATGTACTTCTCATTCGGGTGGGGTCATAAATGTAATCAGCAATCACAGTTTAGCTGCTAAAGAGTCCCTTCAGGACTCATTTGGTCTGAGTGAAATTAACATGCTGGTAGTTTAAAACCATAACTCCCTTTTATTAGAGGTATGGAAAAGCTAATCGTTCATCTATTATTTATCTTAGGTAACACATGTAAATAGATTACATAAGTGAGGTTACAGTCCATTTCCTCTTGCTTCTCCTCCTCCTGTCTTCATACTCTGACTCCTACTGTTCTCTCTCCTGTCACCAGAACTGTGCTCATATCCATTACATGGCTCCACTCCTGTGATAAATCTGTCTGTCAGAAAGACATCATAATCGAATTGTTCCAGAGGTCATTTAACATTGCAGAGGAGGGACTTCACTTTAGCCCTCGGAAGATCCAGCTCAAATGCAATTTATGTGTCAGAGATGAATTGTGGAATGAAACATTCACGGAGAAAATGAACTGTTCTGCTGACTGAAATAGTCTTGTTATGGCCTACTGTGTCACTTTATCTGCTAAGTTAAATCTCAGAAATTTAAGTGCCATTCCTCCTTCCACCGTGACTGTGATTTAAATAGTAATAGGTAATAGATAAGGCAGAAGCTGATGAATGAACTGGGATGTGTTGGAAACCAAACAGAAATGTAATAATATGGTCATTTACGTTGGGAGAAGCTGCCCATTAATTTAAAGATTGATACACAAACACAGGCGGAGCCTTCTAATTACATCTTAATGTATGCAGTTACTTTATCTACACAATTAGAGGAGAACTTCCCATTTAGCTTATCCAGTAAATGTAAATTATCTAATGCAAACCAAGAGCTTTTGTTCCATACTGGTAGGGATTTTCTTCAAGTGACTAAATGTGAAGTAAAGAAAAGCTCTTTCTACTTTTTCTTTTCATGCAGTACAGCTTTACAGCATGATTGAGAACAAGCATCATAATGTGATTGACATGTGTCAAACTGATTCAACAGTTATTATTATTTTAAAACAACAAAAATCCTCATGATGAAACTCATGTCACATACACTCACTGGCCACTTTATTAGGCACACCTGTTCAACTTCTTGTTAACACAAATTTCTCATCAACCAATCTCATGGCAGCAACTCAATGCATTTAGGCATGTGTTCAAGATGATCTGCTGCAGTTCAAACCAGCATCAGAATGGGGAAGAAAGGTGAAGACAGTGGTAACGTGGTTGTTGGGGCCAGTAGGGCTGGTCTGAGTATTTCAGAAACTGCTGATTTACTGGGATTTTCACGCTCAACCATCTCTAGGGTTTACAGAGAATGGTCCAAAAAAGGGAAAATATCCAGTGAGTGGCAGTTCTGTGGGTGAAAATGTCTTGTTGATGCCAGAGGTCAGAGGAGAATGGCCAGACCGAACCTTGAGGCAGATGGGCTACAGCAGCAGAAGACCACACCAGGTGTCACTCCTGTCAGCTAAGAACAGGAAACTGAGACTACAATTTGCACAGGCTCATCAAAATTGGACAATAAATATTGGGAAAAACGTTGCCTGGTCTAATGAGTCTCAATTTCTGCTGCAACATTCGGATGGTAGGGTCAGAATTTGGCGTCAACAACATGAAAGCATGGATCCATCCTGCCTTGTATCAACAGGTGTGAGGGTGTTGTGTGGCTGAGCTGCCTGTGGGTGTGATTGTGTGTGTGGGTGCATCTAATTACTTTCTCACAGGTGGATCAGCTCTGGAGCGCAGGTGTGGCTCATCTCCTCATCACCTGAGTCGAGATTTAAGGGGAGGATCAACACGAGACAGGCGCCAGATAGTTCTCTCCTTCCTTGTGGTAGAGTGGCTACTTACTAACCTGATTTTTCCCTATAGATGAGCTTTATAACGCTTGGTCTATTTTTTCCTTCCTTCCAGGAGCTTCACCCGGACCTGACGCCTTCCCGCAGATCCGTACCTCCTATCCTGGGGAGCAGTCCGATTCCACGGTTCTCATACCAAGCTTGGTTTTCCCGGACCTGCTCCTTGCCTGTCTCTCGTCCTCCCTGGAGCTGCACCTGTTGGACACACACAGACCCAGAGCTGATCTGTTCACCCTCCAGCACCTGCACACCTCTTACCGGACCCACAGTCGCTATTCTCAGCCTCCAACCACTCCTCCTCCTCACAACCACCAGCATCAGCGCCATCACCGTAAGCTCTCTCTCCTATTCTCATGCTTGCTCATCCCTGCTACCCACCAGTTCACTAACCTGTGTTCTCCGCACCCAGATACAGTCGGTTCCTCCAGTGAGGCCCAGTTCCTGCTCCGCCAGCTGCACAGGAACCTCGTGCCTGGCTGTTGTTTTTTCTTCTGTCATTAAACACTTTAAAACTGTTTTGCTTGTAAGAGGGTTCGAACATCACACAAACGGTCATGACAGAGGGACATTTTCTTGGCACACTTTGGGCTCCTTAGTACCAATTAAGCATTGTTGCAAAACCACAGTCTGAGTATTGTTGTTGATCATGTCCTTCCCTTTATAACCACAATGTACCCAACTTCTGATGGCTACTTCCAGCAGGATAATGCACCATGTCATAAAGCTTGAATCATCTCAGACTGGTTTCTTGAACATGACGATGAGTTCACTGTACTCAGATGACTTCCACAGTCACCAGATCTCAATCCAATAGAGCACCATTGGGATGTGGTGGAACGGGAGATCTGCATTATGGATGTGCAGCCGACAAATGTGCAACAACTGTGTGATGCCATCATGTCAATATGGAGCAAAATCTCTGTGGAATGTTTCCAGTAGCTTGTTGACTCTATGCCATGAAGGATTAAGGCAGTTCTGAAGGTAAAAAGGGGTCCAACCATAGGAAGGTGTACCCAATAAAGTGGCCAGTCTATGTGTGTATAAATAGGTTTTGGACTGTTTTCTGGTGGTCAGATTATATCAAACCACTCAAAGTCAGTCACATCATTATTAAGTTGGTATGAACTGGTTGAAATCCCAGGCTGTTTATTGTTTACTGTCAACCCTCTGAAAACAAATTAATTCTTTAAAGAGGCCATTTCACACAAATTTTAGGACTTTGTGGTTATTTCTTAAGTATTAACCAGTAATATGAAACATTTTATATCTAAAAAATGTTAGGAAACTACATTTACATGGGCACATTTAATGGGAATAAACGCCCAAATACGTACAAAAATACGTCATGTAAACATGTCAATCAGAATGTTTTGATCCGATGCAGCCTGATCAGAATTAAATTTACTTCCGATCGAGAGGGGTGGTTTTGTCCGATCTTCATTCGAATAGACGTGCATGTACACACCCATTCGGAATGAAGGGGTGAAAAAAGCCCACTCCGCAGCTTCAGCGTGACGTCTTTCCGCTTTCACAGACCCAAGTAGAAAACATGGCGGGAGGTAAACAGAAGTGGTCTGCTGGTGTAGTCATCCTGTCATCCTGCTCTCCTCTCCTGTGGCGGAGGAGCAGTAGTAATATGTATTCAGCCTCTAGCTTGGTTAATGCGACCAGTAAAAACCCAAACATAACAGTAATCACCTGCAGAAGGTCCATATTGGGGATAACGTGAGTCAGCTCGAGCACACGATGGGGCGGGAAAGACGTGCAGAAAGGACGGAGTTTAATTACCTTTTTTTCTTCCCCCGGAAAGACAACTTGCTGTGCGCATGCTCAACTCATTTAACCTGATTGAGTGCTTGGTGCATGTGTACTCATGGCATGATCAGATCATTTCAGTTAGTGTCCATGTAAACAGGGATTTGGGAATTCAGATCGACCAAGATTTTAATCAGATTGGGGAAATTTGGCGCATGTAAACGTATTAACAGACCTTTAAATCTATCTGCGTCAAAATTTGTGTGGCTTCGTCGGGCATTGGGCAGCAGCTCATTAATATTCATTATTCGAATTTGCTGGACTCTAATTGGCTAACAAACTAGCCTATGAGAGCAAGGGATACTGTTTCCTGCCCCCGCTGCGCATGGCAACAGCAGACGTTCTCTTTTCCTGTTTGCTACGTCTTATGCTAACAGCTTTTAGCCAGCAGCATGCTAGGTGTGATTTCAACTGCGGGAGCTGATGAATACTAACAAGCAATGGAGTTGTGACAAAACAAATACAGGCGGTTCGAACTCGTGAGAACTCTGGTTTTATCGCCACGTGCCTAGTTTGAGAGGTAAAAACAAAGAGAAGTTGTTGACCTGTTTTCACACCCACTATGAAGGTAAGAACACCTGTGGAGCCAGAAACCTCAGAAAACACATTTTTAATGGAAGGGCCTCTATAATATTGCCAATAAAATGCAACCTGAATGTGACTTCCTGTCTGAACGGAATGCATCTTGAATGTGAATGCACAATAAAGGGAACAGTGACACCACACATATACTTAGCTTGCAGAGTTTTTATTTTTCTTTAGCATTGGAGCCAGGTTCACTTAAACCCACGCTCTGCCATTTCTTTGGAAATGTTTTCAAAAACAATGCGGTTCCGATAACACCCCTCGAGTTTGGCCTGAACAGAACTGTCTCCCCAAATATTAACTGAGACACCTCGGTTTCTCGCCATTGACTGTACTCCACGTCGTCACCATTATTGTTGTTTTCTTTTTGCTCCCGCCTCCTCGACACAAAATAGTTACGTATTCATGATGTACAGGTTGGATGGAATGTGACCTGCAGACAGAAGGCGCGTGCCTAAAGATCAGATACGTATTGGATCACATGCTGAAGTGGCCTAGGTTGCATTTGAAAAAATTGGATCTGTGTCGTTCAGACTGACATAATAAAAAAAATCAGATACAGGTCACATAGGGGCAAAAAAATTGGATTTGAGTAAACCCAAGTGACAAAAACAAGTAAAAGTTTTTCTTTTTTTCTAAACAGTGTATTCAGGTAGGTATAAAATGGAGAGGTTGATTTTCTGATTTGGAATCGGAGGAGAAAGGTGCATTTTTCGAAGATGAGGAATGTTGCTTAGAGAAATTATTGAATTTATTTCTTTCACTGGTTTTGCAGGATGGTGGAGTTCAAGGGACCAAGGAAACAAGGAGAGAAGAGGATGAGGAGAGGAGTACAAATGAGTCCAGAAAAAGGGTGTGAGGCTACTTTGAACAAGTCAGATGTCAAGTTGAGTATTTCCAATAACCATGGGCATGAAGATTCATCATAGATGGAGCATAACCTTGAAGACAGTATCAATAGAGCATTTCACTCAGAGAGGTGGGTTGCAACTGTGTCACTGATGTCTCCGGGGTATCAGGAGCAACGGGGCGCCACACCAGAAGAAACTATGAGAAAAAATGCACAAGGAGGTAAATGACTCAAGGGACTTTTCTCATATGAATCTTTTTGAACAAACACAAACTTACTGTGTAACCACAACACTCTGAATGGCAAACATCTAGTAGATATATTTGGAGAGGTTGAAGAGGAAATTGATTTCAGGTGGGACTGCCACAGGGATCAGGAAATTCTGCCACTAGGTGGGAAGAGCAGGTGGCATGAGCCAGCCTGAAACTCACTGTGAACAAGGAAACAAATAAGGAAAAATAAAGTGTTCCTTTCTTTAATTTACAAACATAAACATACTGACTTATGTGAAAAAAAAATCATTCTAGTTCAGTAATTATGATTCAGTTTAATAGTTTTTGGAACAGAAAACTGACTGTAATCTTGAGCTGACACACATTCAGTAAGTTAAAAATCAAGCTTAATTATAATCTTCTGCTACAGATTTCAGCTCCCAACCCCCCCTTAGTTTGGAAAATTACAGAAGAAAAGCTTACTAATGAAGAGGGTGCAGTGCTAAGAGCTGCTGAAGTGACGGAAAAGTAACTGCAGACTGTATCAGGGTGTCTGTCATTATTTTCACCCCTAGATATTCTAATCTTCCTGTGCAGAAAACCAAGACCGTGTCAGTGGCTTTACTGTTTGATGCAGTGACATGACTTTAACTGATAAAAATAGCGTCTGCACAGTCTGAGCTTTAAATGAACAAATAAAGGTTTAGAATTTAATCAGCTGTAACAACTGAAAACAGTAGTAACTTGATTTTTTAAATTAAGTGTAGAGTTTGTAATTTCAAGTTGTTTTTTTTTAAACAAATGATAAAAAATGTTGTCAGTGCAAATTCTAAAATCCATTAGACTCCTGTTTTTACTTCCCAGCTGCATCTCAAATTGTTGCTTTTCTACTGTTCTTCACAATAAAGGTTAGCCTAAGAAGGTTAAAACCATCACAATCAGCAAATAACAGTATGTATATGCTAAATTGCAGTTTTTTAAACATGTGACACTGTAAATCAGGTCTGTGAAATTTCTAAGCCAAAATAAAAATGTGCTCATGGGTTGCAGCTGCAACACGTTTTCAGCATCAAGGGCCATGTCATGCTTGTTTTTGAAGGGAAATAAACATTTACAAATGAATAATTGATTATCTCAGTATTATTGTGGGTGAGACTCAGTAAGAAAGTATGCATGTTTTGGGTTCTTCAAAGACATACCTAATACATAAATAATGGTTTCGACTTTCAAGTGTAAAGTCCCACTTTTGCCCCAGGTGTTTCATTTTTCTCTGTTTGCATCTCTCACACCACTCTTCATATAAAGTAATAAGATGGAAATGTGGGGAGGGAAGTCAAGGAAATGCATATGGAATATGTGAACACATTTATACACGAAGAATCCACCTTTTTTTAGTCTCATCTCTACAGTCATCATTCTAGAACAGTGACACCAGAAACTCAGACAGTTCTTAGGTCCTGTAGAGTTATTCCATCGCAATTGCATTGCAAAAGCTGTCAGCCCACTTGTGACCTGAGAACGGGTCAGCAGGTACAGGGCCACAATGGCGGAAATGTAATTTTATTGAGGAGATTGGATTGCAGCTGCTTGACCCTGCAGCAAAGCTTAGCTCTCGGCATTGCACATCTGTTTGAACATTAATTGGCTGCAGTAGTTCAGGAATAGCTCTTCAAACAGAGCACAGAAAAATAAAAAAAAGGTAAATAGAGTATAGTTCTTTCCTAATCGATGTTATCCTCCAGGCAAAACTCAAATGCACAGAAAACAATCATGAAAACAATGGCACAAGAGTGGTATTGTGGGGCTGCAGATTTGAAAATAGGATGGTAACTATTAAAGGCAAGAGAGGAACATTTGTGTTCATGTTAGACCATAACAATAAATCTGAAAATATGAGATAAACATCATCCATTTTATTTGTGGGCTTTATTTAAAATACTCAAGGACAATTTACAAAACAAACAAATGCAGTTATAACATTCACAGTAAGTTTTAAAAAGGTAGATCAAACAACATAAATATGACTGAAGTAAAGCAATGCAATATATACATGTTTAATAGAGAAATAGTGAAGGTAAGTAGGGTGGACCAGACTAGGGTAGACCAGTTGAGTTTAAAGGTGAGGAAAGATTCTATAGTATGGATGGATTGTGGGTTCCAAAGGTGAGCTGCAGTACAGCTAAAAGCTCTGAACTTCAAAGTGTACAGGCTGGCAGATGGAGTGGAGAGCTGAGGAGAGGAAAAGGTTCAGAGAGGTTGAGATGTTATCAGAACATTTTGGATAGGTAAGCAGTAACATTACAAGCTTTGAAAGAGAGGAAGAGAATCCTAAAATCAATGTTCTATTGCAGTTGTTGCATTGGGGATAATGTGTAGGGTGCAGGGAATTCCGTCTGGCACCAACAAAACACAAGAATATGAATGAACTTTGGGGAAAAGAGGGTTGCAGTAATCAATATATAAAAAGTAGTTTGTAGAAAAGAGAAACAGCACTATCAGATATGATTGATGCACAAAGATCGCTGATCATGTTTAAATCAAAAATAATTAATGTCTTTCAGGTAGAGATTAGAGTGTTTTTGAAAATGCAGTGTCTCTTGAGGACTGTTGTCTGTTTCTTAAAGCAGTACAAAATATCTTTTAGAACTTTAAGCTACAGATTTGAAACTTGTCTAAGTGGATAATCCCCAAAACACATGTTCATCTTCATAATAGACATCACTCTGGATGCCCCTGGGCCCTTTATATTACACTTAATAACTTCACTGCACCGGGTCACAGCTATGACAGTGTTCTGACAATTTATGCTGCCCTGTCAAAAAATGCTGCTATAGTGCAATTTGACAAAATATTTCATAATGAGATGTCATTATAAGTTTATACAGTATTCTTGTTTATGGCGAGTATGTCCTGTTAATTATTTAAGTATATTTTTATGATTCTTTTCTGATATTTCCTATAAAATCCCTCTGGATCCTTATCGGCCATTGTTGGGTGAGTCCAAACATTTGCCTGTCGCTCTGACAATGCAAAGAAATGTCCTGGGAGAATTTATTTGATATGTAAAATGTATTTATGGAAAAGTATAGAAACAAAAAATAAATGATAAATTTGTTTATTGAAGTCAAGACTGTTGAATGACACATGTGCCGAAGGAATCAGATCAGTAGCACATCTCAACAGGTAGCATATTTCTACAGAACACCGGTTTGAGCAATGGCTGTCTGGGACGCGACTGTTTATGAAAGCGGAAAAGTTATTTAGTCCTGCTTTAACCTAACAAAAAGAAATGATTATTTAGATTGAAATCTTATCTAGAGGGGGTTGATGGTAGTCTGAAAGAATCCAAGTGTCAACTATTTTGTAGGGATGAACCGATACTGGTATCAGGTATCAGCCCCCATACTGTCTAATGTACTCGTATCGTAGTTGTTGTGGCAGAGATTTTGGTTAAAAATAAGTCAGACAAGTGAATCTTTATAAAGAAGAATTTATTCCATAAAATCATGCATGAAGTGAGTGTGTTCAGACAAATGGCAGATGCAAAAAGACTCTGGAGGTCACTGCAGCTTGGCTGTTTTTATAGGTACGCTGACACCGTGAGCTATCAGAATATAGTAGTCATAATATGTCTGAGCCTGCAGCTGGAAGCTTAAACCAGAATTCTTTGTCACTGTGACTTGTCTGTATAAATATTACTAAAATTCTGCCTTCTCTGATTGAATTCCATAGGAGTTTTATGGTCTCAACAAAGTAAAAACCCAGTAACATTTAATCAAAACATTCATCAATTGAAAAATGTTCAAACACAGAAACGAAAAGAATAGGTATTCTGCATCGGTAAGTATTCTGATCCAAGTATCGGTATTGTATCATTTTGAGAAAAGTTGTTGCATCCCTGCTATTTTATTTATTTATTTTATACTAGCCCTGCGATGGACTGACAATCTGTCCAGTGTGTCCCCGCTGGAGATTGCACCAGTTCCCTGTGACCCTGAACAGGGAGAAGCAGGTTCATAAAACGGATGGATGGATTTTATACTTTACTAATCTTATATCAGAAACACTGAAACAGTATGCTCATCCCATCACATTTTAAAACATGCTTTTAAAATATTGTGTTGGAAATTTCTCCCTGATTTTCCATAGCACGATCCCTCTAGCTGCCTTCTACTGCAGGTAAATTACTGACAGCTGACAGCTTTTTCAGAGCCCCCCCAATTCAAAAATCCAAACAATCTTTTTAGATTACTAAACTATGAACCATATGAACAGAATTCTGGTGGCGCTCATGGATGTTGTAAAAACAAAAAGAATGTTATCTTCACTTTAACCATATTTTCAGTCATTCAGCCATTAACAATACCTATTTACAGGGGTGCACATAATAGTTTTGGCCTGGTTCTCAGAAGAGAACCTAGGGTTGTTGCTTGGTCCTCACGTTCTTAAATGTGTCTCGCTGTGTCTCTTCTGAGCTCCTCTGCTTTGTTTTTGGTTTCATCAAGCTTCAAATTCAGTCTGTTTACTTTACCTGGCTCTATATTTGTTTCAATAAAAATCCTTTAATTGTTGAAAAAATCAAGAGAAACCAGTAAAATATAAAAATACTGGTAAAAAAAAAAAACCCTTCAGAGTTCAGGTTGGATTGTTTACAGGTTTGATTATTCACTTTAATCTACATTTAACAGTTTGGTGTTGAAATTTATTAGTCAGCTGTTGGAGCTTCTGTCATTTACTGTAACTGTTTTTTGTTTTGAAATGATGAGGATGTTTATAATGTGATGCAGTCAGATAAAAAGATACACTTATTCAAAATGGCGCGGATCACAGACAAATACGCTGATACTGTTGATTAAAACAGGTGGTTTTCTGTATTTTATAGTACAAAAAGGTAGTTCTACACGTCTGTGCCACGATGGTCTATTTGTCTTATTCAGTGAGTTTTTTCAGTTTTGACGCGATGCAGAATCCTGCAGTCAGCTGCACTGATCTGACTGACTGAAAATCCGTCACACTGGCAAACTGATACACAGAGACAGAGAGAGACGCAGCATCAGCTGATCAGCTGGAACTTCGGCGCTCTGGCTGAGAAACATATCAGTCAAACAAAAGAAGTCAACGGGATTCTTCATTTATTTGACAATGAACCGCCTCTGATTAACCTAAAAATTCACGCAGCTCAGCCAAACCAATGTTAAGTACGCAAACGCGTGTTGCAACTTTTCATCTGGTGCATTTTATATTTTGACAGTGTGTGCGGACCTGCGGACCACTTATGTGCACCCCTGCCTATTTATTCCTATCTCCAGCGCTCATTGGGTGAAAGGTGGGGTACACCCTGGACAGGTCACCTTTCACTATATTTTCTGGTTGTATAAAACTCAGTGTTTTCATTTTTTTTACTGCTGCTTTGATTATTCCAAATTATGTTTACTAATAATAGTTATAGTAGTAAAAGTAAAAAAAAAAAAAAACTCCCAAGAAAATATTCTTATTTAGAAGGAGGTAAATACATACTTGTAATTTTATGTTGTAATACTTGAAAATATCAAGGATTTTTAAACATATGCAACTGCCTGGTGACAGGCACTCAGCTGTAACACTCTTTGTGTGAGTGTGTAAATGCTGTTGAAAGAATGTTGATTGGACACTGTGTGTCAGGGTATGTTTTGGTCTTCTGGGAGTGTGTTGATCCACTGTGTCAATTATTTAACCTATCCAGTGAAGCGCTCATCTTGCCAATGTAAGCACTCAGGCAGAATTTAAATGGGCCAAATGTTGTTGTGATGGAGCAAAAGAATTCTGTTCCCTGCCAATCATTGTTGCTGTTAATTAGTAACAGTTTGGACCTTAGACCTAATAAAAGTACACACCTTTTTTTTTATTCTTTAGATTTAAAGCAGATTGTTTAATTAAGGGTTTAATTAAGGATTTTTTTTCTCTACCTGGAATAACAAGCAGACAAATATAGTTTTATCCAGCATGACTAAGTTTTTTAGAGCCATTAACTGTAGCGGGGATCAACAGGAGCAGATTAGATGGATTTTTCCAGGATAAACTTCAGCACCATGGACAGGTCTTGCAAAATGAGTTCCTGTCCTGTGAACATGAGTCTGGAATCTGAACAGGCTGTCTGATGGGATTTCAAGGATGTTGTTTTGTTGTATCATTTAATATCATTATACTTCTGTGAATATGTAGTTTGCTCTGTAAAGAACCATCTCACATTTAATGTAAAGACTTGCTTATTAAAATACCTTTCTGCTCTCATTGAGACTCATGTCTGTAACCATGGGGAAATTTGTTCATAGAGGATATTATCCTCACCTCCCATTCAAGGTCAATTTCTTGAGGAATTATGCTGCAACATATAAAATGAATAGAAATTGCAGCAAACCAGTCTGAATGACTGCCATTTGCTTGAGTAGTTTGTACTTTAGAAAATCACTGTTTTCCGAAAGTTGTAAAAAATTATGGCTTACAGACATCTGTCTGTAAGATAAAACAGGGTCTTCAGCTTCAAATAAGTAAAACCAATGCAAATCTATTGAGATCCATGAAGCCTGTCAAAGCTAAATGGGTTTTAGAGCAATCGACCAGAGAAGAATTGAGTTTTTTTGCATTGAAAATAATAACATTTTTGTCCTATTTTCTTAGCATACATCTCGGGTAGGGACTGAAAAAAAATGTTATAGTCATGAAAACATAATCTCTCAAACCACAACAGTCTTAGCAGACTCATTCATTTAATTTAGAAGATGTTTGCTGTGGAGCAAATGTTTCTGAGAAGCTCTGAGACAATCTACAAGCTGAATTGAGCAGTGCAAGATGTTCAGGGTGATGACCCCCAAGAGGCATTCTGGCTCCAGATCTAATGAGGCCTGTCTTATCCTCACTACTTTTACTCATAATGAGGGTCAGGTTGTTAGGCCACTCAGCTCTGATCACCCTTATTAGGATCCAAGAGAGGGAGAAACAAGAAGAAAAACAGGATTTGTTCAAAAGGAGAGGGGCTTTATTTTTTACTCTGTTGCTTGTGGTCATGTAATCCATCTTTGACACTCTGTGTGACTTTATTTTTCTTCTGCAATTAGCTGTGATAAATTTCTGTGTGACCTTTGATAGGGTAAACTTAAATACATCCATACTCTCACACAAAAAGCATACATGTTTACGCACCAAGAAATGTTGTCTTTGATAAGGTTTTACTTTTTTCTTGCAGGTGTTAGATCAGACAGTCAATAACCAAAATTTTCTTTTGAAAAATACCTTGAGGCTGTGTCATTAAAAACACATACGTTGTAATTAAATTCCTGTGCTTGTTGTTCCCCTGCTGCACGAGTTGCTGAGGTTATGGGGAATTAATTGAGCAAATGTGTATCAAGAAAAAGAAAGTATATTGAGTAAGAGGAGGATCAAAGCAGCAAGGCAGGGTTTGAAGGAGCAAAGAATATCACGAAAGCCAAAGAATACAATTGTGAAAAGGGCTCATTATCGCCATCATCATCATCATCATCGCAATCACTATCATCATCTTCTCAGGCTCATTTCACTTTTCAAGGACTCAAGTCATCACACAGTCAACTGTGTCTACCAACAACTGCGTTAATGTATGCATAATGTTGTGTGTAGTCATCAAAACATCACACTTGCCTCCAACCACAAATATCTTCACTGATGTCAACAATTTTTACCATCGAGATGGAATGACCTTGAAACTGACTATCACAGATGCATTCTATTCAAGCATTTGAATGTGCATTAGCCAAGCACCGGGCCTCAGCCCACACATCTCCGCTCCTTCTCTCAAAGCTTTTATCAGTGTCACTTGATCCAGAGGAAGCAGAAAGCTGCTGCTACGCAGAAGATCTTTGTGGTTTTGGAATAAAGGAGGACTGATGCCTCCACTTTGAAAAGCTGAGATCAAACATGCTCCACAGGAGGGTGCCTAGACATGCATGTTGCATGTTGGCAATTTAATGCTGAGAAGCATGAGCACAATGTAAAAACCAGGAATCTTGAGGTACGCCACAAGCATTAAAAGGAGTTTCATTAGAATAAAAAGAAGTACACACTTTAATATGCCAGAAATTAAGTAAAAAACACTTTAAACAAAAATATCTGACATACAAAAGGCCTTTTTTACTGACATTTTGACTCCCACTTGTTCTTATTCAAAAGTTTTTTTTTGCACTGCCTGTCCACTCCATCTCTAAAGTCATGCTTTAAACTCAAATAGGGCCATATACATTAGAAGACATAGATTAAACTATACCTGCTGTGGAGTAAATCTGTCCTGACACAATAAGGCACCCAAACTGACAATTCTGTCCTGATATGGCCAGGCAAAAGGAAAAAAGAATCTGAGTTTCCAGGTTGGGATACACAGTAGAAAATAGGCTTAAAGGTTAAACAAACTCAAGTGTAGGACCTTTTTCCTAAAATAGAAAGCAGCCATCATGTCATCCAACATTCCCTGCCATGATGAGTCAAATGTTGTATAAAGGTCTAATATCAGACCTCATCTCTCTACTGGATACCTTTAGTCCCCCTAGCTGTCATACTCATCTGATTCTACACACACAAACACACACCACACACCTGTCAACATACCTGCTCGTATCTACCACTTTCTCTGCAGCTCTGCCACGATTTCCATAGTTCCCATTTCTCACATGCCAGTTTGTCAAAGTTGCTTCTGACCATTGCGTTACAGTCACTACCCAAACCTGTTCCCAGCTGTCATCTATAACTTTACTTGTCTGTCATTAAAATTACTCAGCCGCTGCTTCCAGCCTGGACTTTGTCAGCATTTGCTTCTCCATCCTGTGCTCTGAACACACTAGATGTGACACAAACCAGTGGCTGAAAACATTTCCTATTACTCATGTTGCCTCCTTTTACACAGCTGGCCCATGTTCTGCTGTGTTGCCTTCCTTTTAACATCCCTTTCAAAGACTTTGGGTGTGAAATGGTAATTTTGCCAAATGGCAAGCAAGTCAGTTGGATTCTTTTCAGCACTTTTATTCTAATTTAACCTACTGGTAAATAGTGATCATATGAAAAAAAACTTTTCTAAAAAATATTCAACCACCAATGTACACTAGAGTGTGACTGATGGAATTCTTTTCATAATTTTACATTTATGTATGCATACATCTATGAATGTATTTATTTAGACAGCCATTACAGCAGCAACAATTGCTTCTGTAAGATTATTGCTGTTGTTTTTTCAATGTGTTGCGCTAATACACCCTGTATAGTTCAGACCAGCAAGTCAACTAAACTTCAGCTTTTTTAGAGGTGGTCATGTTTGCAGATGAGTAGATGACATTTGATTAACAAAAATCAACAACCCAGTAAGAGGTAGAAGGGAGTCTCAGTTTGTGCAGGTCTGGAGGTTCCTCTGGTAACAGGTGTTCTCCTCTGAGATCCACTTTGGTGGGGCTTGAGAACTGAGATCACCACACACCTTAACACTGTAGTTGCTTAATAATGATGAGATTAACTTATTCACAACAGAATATGGAAGTACTAGTTTCATGGCAAGGGCTTTGAGAATAAAACATTTCTATGAACAAAGTTACACATAATCATATTTTTCAGGATTTTTTCCTAAAATCCTTTTATGTTAAAAGGGAAAGTTGTGAACTTATACTGGCATATGCTACATGTCATAATTTCCTCTATAGAGGATTTCTGAGAAATCTAAAAAAAAAAAATCTATGGTTCAGAGGCTTGAGAGAGTTCCTGGGCTTTTCCATAGTATTGTTTGACCTGTGGGTTGACTTATTGATTGAGCTTTCATTAGCGGGCCATGACTCACAGTTGTTGTAGTCATGTGACTGGTGAAAGCTGATGGTTATATTTGTTCAAAGAGACCTGAAGAATTCTGAGAAGCAAGCATCTATTTTTTTTTCAGAAAGGGATGTTTTAGACTGATGAACTCATTGAAGAAGAGTGGAGGTAGCGGCCTCAGGCCACTGCATCCCGATGCCCTCACTTAAAAACCAGTAAAATGAAAAGAGGGAAAGGGAATATACCTCTCGTTAGGTAAGACCTCACCATCTTCTTATCACCAAAAACAGCCCGTGGCTGGAGGGCCTCATAGTGATGAGAACTTTGGTGGTTCTCAGGCCGGAGGGTAAAAAGCAGAGCATGCTCAGGGTGTGAATGATGTATGATGGGGCTGAACTAACTCAATTCTAAACAGGCAGCAAAGTGCTACAAATCAAGGTTCTTTAAGGTTAAGAGTTTCAGCCTATAGAGAGTATAGCAGTGTAAGACTTGTGTTTCAGCAGGGTGAAAGGTTAATTTCCTTTCCAGCAGTCTCCAGGAGGGTTTGCTGTGCACTTTGAAATTGTATTTTGTAATGACGGCACTACTTTCTCTCCTCTCTCTGTCTTGATTTGCGTGTTATGAATGATGGCAAGGAAGATGTTACTAATGGCATTGCAATGGTGAGCTGACTAATTTCAAAACACATCTGTTCAATTATACCTGAGAAAATTTAGATAATTAACTCCCTCCCCTCTGGTTTCAGCTATTGATTCCAACAATCAAGGAACCAGTCTGAAGTCTTCTCTGCAGGCCTAAATATTCTGAAAGATTATAAAGTCATCCTTGTTGTTTGTGTTTTTTTTCCTGGATCACAGTCGACGTAATTTAATGGCTTAATGAGCTATAAAACTTTTTATGGAGAATTTCATGGAGCTGCAAAAAGAAACAGGAGACACATTTGAAAGCTGCGTTGGACAGAGCTTGTTGTGCAGTAGCATCGAGAATCAATACAAACAATAAACAATCTTTAAATTTACTTGAGTCTTTTGAATTTCAAAAACTAACTTATGAGTGGTGACTATAGAAACCAATTGCACTGAATAAAAGAAATCTAAACAAAGAAGGTGTGCCTTTTAACAAAGATTCTGCACTCTCTGCAGACGTTAAAGCAATATGACGCTGTAGCCTTTGTGACAACTGAAGTGTACTTCCACTTGAACCGTTGCCATAGCAGCCTTGCTTTAGTGATTCAAATAACAGCTGATAAGTTTCAAATGAAGAGGTGATATGGTAGGTAAATGTGTAATCTTATTACTGAAAGAAAAGTAAAAATAACAGAAGCCTTGCAGAAGAGGAGAATTTCAATATCAGACTGTTGAGATGGAAGATGTCGGACATTTTACCAGAAGATTTTATTGTTCACCAAATCACACAGTCATGCAGCTTTTAATTATTAGCATGAAGAGTTTTCCTCTTCAGAGTGTCTGATTTTTATCTGCTGCATTGATGCAAATTATAATTAGGAACATCAAATGTTAATATTAAAAGCCTTTAGACATTTAAAGACTGAGGAAAAGAAAATCAATGAGACTTGTGTTTGTACTGAAAATGAAAGCTGTTTTGTTGTTTAAAACTGTATAATGTAATTTAAAACTTAATAAAATGACTCTTTTCTGCAGTTCCTTTCTGTCAATGGTCTTTTGAATTAATAACGCTAATAAAAAATGTTATTTATTTATTTTTGTCTGGAATAGATTTATTTGGTACAAGTGATTTCAGCACCCAGCTTTACAGATAATCAATTTATACGCAACTATGTCCATTTCCCACAGATAGGTTTATTTTATCCAGTCTAAATGAGATTATTGCCCAGCAGACTGACCTTTAAAAATATCCGTGGCAAGTTCATTTCTGGATGCATCGCTTACTAACATGCTTCAGAAATTGGGCCCATTTCCTGTAATTTACTGTGATATTAGGAGCCAAGTAATAAAGTGTCTTCTTCATTTTCTACTGATTTCATTTAATTTTTTACTGTTCCTCCTTTTTCATCTTGATGTCATGGTTTGCTGACAGCAATAAGTAATGTTTAACTCTATTTGTCAATATTCCATTGGAGCCTAATAGATTCAGTCTCGTCTGACTATAACTTCAACAGTTATTATTGACTCCAATGGTTGGGTTCAGATTTTTAGCACTTAACCCTTAACCGATGTAACTTCATCATTACAATGGATCACCTAAGTCTACGATACATTTAAAATTCATTACATCACATAGGTGAATCCTAATAATCATTAAATCTTGTTTTTATGTGTCAAAAAAGTGCTTAGAACAGCTGAACAATAATGAATTACAATTCTATTTTAAGGATGACAATCTCCCCCTCCAAAACAGAAAATCATTTACAAAGCAGCAGCTGGTAATAAAGTGTCTGTGCCTCCGGCTACTCAGGAAGAGAAAAACACTCCCTACATACCAAAAGCAGTGCAGGTTTAAGTCCCAGTGATTGCCACGAAAGTGTCAAAAGATCAACGTCAAGACCAAAAGCATCTCTTCCCAATTCTTGCAGAATTTTCAGTGATTACATAAACATAGTATTTTATTGCACAGCAAAGAACTGACCTGAGAGAACCTCCACTTTTAGAATTCCTTGTAATTTTCTGCATTCCTGAAGGTATAAAAAGTGTTTTTAGTTATTGGTGGCAACTCTGAAAACACCAAAGGGTGAAATATTTCCTCTGAAGATGGACTGCCTTCTGATTATAAATCATGTTCAGTTATATGGAAACCAAACAAGATACCAGAAATCCACCGTAGCTTCAGCTTCTCTTGACATTCCAAAGTGCCCCAGAGAACCACAACAAGGCCGAGGATCAATTCCTACTTCACTGGACACCAATTTAAAGTTACTCAAAGTGATGCAGTTGGCTGCAGGGGCAGGTCCAGAGGTCTCTGTAATGAGATTCATGCTGCTTCTCCCTATCTCAAACCAGCACTGACATCCTGGGTACATCTATCCTTCTCGCTCCTTTGCAAATCCATTTACTAATGCATCACTATATTGAGGTGAGTGCTACAAATGCTCAAAAATAATTTATAACTACAGCTATAATCAATAGTACGTATATAATCAGCAATCAGTTCTATTAATTAAAAATGTATCTAATTAAGTAATCTAGAGATGCACCTAAATTTGTTGATATCTTTACAGCTTATTGAAACAATGTTTCATTTATCCTGAAATGTGTTTCAATTAAAACACCAAGGTTTATCCAATGCTTGTTTACAATTAATGGGCTCCACTGAAAAGACCTCAGAAGACTCTCCATAGACAGAAAAACATAAAACTAGTCAATCTAGAATTTGTCAAAATGGATGTCCACAAAGATTTTTGTGAGAGGATCTCATGGACAGATAAGAAAGAAACTTGTGCTTTATGGTCAGATGCTTATTGTGAAAGGAAATGCAACCTTACATGCAGTGCTTAATTTGTAAAGTGGTAGGTCCCGGAACGCAGAGAGGGGGCGGTTCCGGCAAGTCAAAAGGGAGGTTCGAGGTTACACCCCCCCCGTCCTCCGCGAAAAAAAGAACATCACTTTGAGCATAACAGGGTCATATTTATTTTAATTTTATAACACTGTCCTGACATAAACGGAAAAAAAAACCGTGACCACATCAGTGTTTACATGTAGTACTGGGGCGAAATGTTGAAATAAATGAAACCTAGGCTGATACTGCAGCATTGTTGTCAGGAATATACAGTTGTTTCCAACATACCTACAAAATTTCATCAAAATCCGTCCAGTAGTTTCTGAGTAATGTTGTTAACAAACAAACAAATAAAAAATAAACTCAACTGAAAACATTGCGCAACTCAACCTGTGTAACCTGATCCCCCCCCCTCTGTTTCCCGTGGCCTAAATTCACTTTAGAATGAATCTAAATTAAAACACAAGATATTTTGGTGTAACCTCAATGAAGATACAGTACAAAACAGATAATTCTTAATGCAAAACATTAATTAAATTTATTTATTTATTACTGGGGTGGGGGATGCGGATCCAACAAGATAGGTTCCGGATCGAACAGTGGAGGTGCCGGATCGTGATCTGGCACAAATTAAGCTCTGCTTACATGTATTTGTTGCACTAAAGGTTTCCTTTCACTTCTAAACACTGCAATCAAATCAAAAGTCCATTCTGAACTGCACACAGCCACGACTACTAAGTGTTTTCAACTAGACTCAAACTCCACCAAAAATTAGAATTATTTACAATCTTATCTTAAATCTTAACTCTGTAGACTGGATGTTATAACTGGATGCAGTGATTCCAGATTTTGTAATGGGAATAAAAGGTTATTTTATAGTAGTTAAAATAGAGAAAAGAAGTCTTTCTAAGACAGTACCATTTTAAAACCACAGGGATCACCAATGACACCGTAGCACGTGTATTTCAAATTACTATAACTCCTCCCCACTTTGTGCAATTTGAATCTTTCAAACTACCCCTGAAAGCTGTGAAATGGGAAAGTTGAAGAAAATTTTATTCTGTTTTTGTTCTTTTCTTATTATAACATACAGTTTTATGTATTGAATTACATAAGAATGGCAAATATTGGATAGATTTTCTACTAGAAAAAGGGTGTACATTATTTAAACATAGGACATTTTTAAGACAATTATTGGCAAAAATAGACAGCAAAGACCAGGCATTTTAGTAAATATATATATTATTATGGTGCTTAAAAAGTTAAAAACAAGTCCGAATAAAAGTAATTACAAGACACCTTTAAGATGGCTGCCTTTAGATCACCTCATCATTTCTCTTTCGTAATCCTCATTAACCTTTTAATGTTCTAGTAACAATATGGTAGTGCACATTTTAATGCCCATAAATTATCAACACAGTCACTAAAAACTCTGATAGGCTGAAGTTAAATCTACACCAATATAAGATTGTTAAAATAAACATAATTATCCTACATGAATTTATTATTATTATTATTATTATTATTATTAGTAGTAGTAGTAGTAGTAGTAGTAGTAGTATTACTTTAGCAAAAGCTAAATCCAATCAATATTTTTTATCACTTCAAAACAACATGAAATACACTTCTGCTATCTGTAGTCAACCACTCGCTGTTTCATTCTGCTTTTAAAATATCTCAACTTACAGCTAAATCTAGGGTTTCAGCTTGTTTGTTTCTATGGTATTTTGTTTGCATATTGGTCTCAGATATTTTTCAAAGTAGCTGCAGAAACAGTTTGATCTTGCTCATGTCAAAACATGCATTGGACACTGTGATATGACCTTCAACAGGACATATTTTAGATTTTATGTTTAATTAAGTTGCTGAATATTAACATACATGGTGTCTCGGGTGCCTTGTCCGCTCTCCAGTCCTCCGCTGCTCGGACCTGTTCCGGGTTGCGCTCGGGTCCTAGCCCCGTCTCAGAGAGTTCCCCAGCACCCACCGTCCCACTCGGTGTCTCGGGTGCCTTGTCCGCTCTCCAGTCCTCCGCTGCTCGGACCTGTTCCGGGTTGCGCTCGGGTCCTAGCCCCGTCTCAGAGAGCTCCCCAGCACCCACCGTCCCATTCGGTGTCTCGGGTGCCTTTTCTGCTCTCCACTGCTCCGCTGCTCGGACCTGCTCCGAGTTGCGCACGGGTCCCAGCCCCGTTTTGGGGAGCTCCGCAGCACCCACCGTCCCACTCGGTGTCTCGGGTGCCGTGTCCGCTCTCCACTCCGCCGCTGCTCGGACCTGTTCCGGGTTGCGCTCGGGTCCTAGCCCCGTCTCAGAGAGTTCCCCAGCACCCACCGTCCCACTCGGTGTCTCGGGTGCCTTTTCCGCTCTCCACTGCTCCGCTGCTCGGACCTGCTCCGAGTTGCGCACGGGTCCCAGCCCCGTTTTGGGGAGCTCCGCAGCACCCACCGTCCCACTCGGTGTCTCGGGTGCCGTGTCCGCTCTCCACTCCGCCGCTGCTCGGACCTGTTCCGAGCTGATTACGGGTCCAAACCCAGTTCCAGAGGGTCCCGGTTCCGGAGTTCCAGAGGGTCCCGGTTCCAGGGTTCCAGAGGGTCCCAGTTCCGGAGTTCCAGAGGGTGCCGGTTCCAGAGGGTCCCAGTTCCAGAGTTCCAGAGGGTCCCGGTTCGAGAGTTCCAGAGGGTCCCGGTTCGAGAGTTCCAGAGGGTCCCGGCTCCAGTTCTCACGAGGGTCCCGGCTCCAGTACTCTCGTTGAGTCCTCCAACGCCAGGGTCCGAGGACGTCGCCGTCCGCGACGGTCCTCCAATGCTCCCGCCTCCGCCTGGGTTCGAGGACGTCGCCGTCCGCGACGGTCCTCCAACGCTTCCGCCTCCGCCTGGGTTCGAGGACGTCGCCGTCCGCGACGGTCCTCCGGACTCATCAGCACCAGTTCCGGTTCATCATACCTCAGCCCCCAGATCTCCTAGACCTCCTAGACCTCCCAGATCTCCAAGACCTCCCAGACCTCCTAGACCTCCCAGATCTCCAAGACCTCCTAGACCTCCCAGACCTCCAAGACCTTCATCCGGCATCAGCGGCTGTCCTCCCGCCAGCAGCAGCGGCCGCACTCCAGACGCCCGGCGCCTCTTCGCTTCGCGGCTCCCAGGCCGCACTCCAGACGCCAGGCGCCTCTCCGCTTCGCGGCTCCCAGGCCGCACTCCAGACGCCAGGCGCCTCTTCGCTCCGCGGCTCCCAGGCCGCACTCCAGGCGCGCTGCGCCTCATCGCTTCGCGGCTCCCAGGCCGCACTCCAGACGCCAGGTGCCTCTTCGCTCCGTGGCTCCCAGGCCGCCCTCCAGGCGCACTGCGCCTCTTCGCCTCGCGGCTCTCAGGCCGCCCTCCAGGCGCACTGCGCCTCTTCGCCTCGCGGCTCCCAGGCCGCTCTCCAGGCGCGCTGCGCCTCAAGGCTCCGCGGCTCCCAGGCCGCTCACCAGGCACGCTGCGCCTCTTCGCCCCGCGGCTCCCAGGCCGCACTCCAGGCCTGCTGCGCCTCATCGCTTCGCGGCTCCCAGGCCGCACTCCAGACGCCAGGCGCCTCTTCGCTCCGTGGCTCCCAGGCCGCCCTCCAGGCGCGCTGCGCCTCTTTGCCCCGCGGCTCTCAGGTCGCTCTCCAGGCGCTCTGCGCCTCAAGGCTCCGCGGCTCTCAGGCCGCTCTCCAGGAGCGCTGCGCCCCTTCGCCTCGCGGCTCCCAGGCCGCTCTCCAGGACGTCCCCCAGACTCTTGGCGCTTCTCAGAGCGGCCTCCCGGCCATCCTCCAGACGCTCGGCGCCTTCTCTCTCAGCCTCCAGGCCGTCCTCCAGAGCCTGGGCGCCTCTCCTCTCGGCCTCCAGGCCGTCCTCCAGAGCCTGGGCGCCTCTCCTCTCGGCCTCCAGGCCGTCCTCCAGAGCCTGGACGCCTCTCCTCTCGGCCTCCAGGCCGTCCTCCAGAGTCTCGGTGCATCTCCTCTGGGGTTCCAGGTTTTTGAACTTTTATGTTTAGCCTGGTTTTCTGTTTTTCTTGCACTTTTTTGACCTTGGGTTTGTCCCCCCTTCCTTACCTCCCACCTCCCGCCCGTTCTGGGGTTTTGTTTTTGGGACGTCGGGTGCCGTCCCTTGGGGGGGGGTACTGTCACGGTTCTGGGGTTTTGGGTTTTCTTTCTGGTCTGTGGGGTTTTCTCTGTAGTGTTTTCACTGGTGGGATCGCTGCAGCTGCTGTGTGGTGTGTGCTGTCTCCACTAATTATCTCTGCAGGGTGTGACAGCTCTCATCAGTGGCTGCAGGTGTGGATCATTACCCAGCTCAGGAGAGCTGGGTATTTAAGCAGAGGAGCAAGAAGAGACAGACGCCAGTTCGTTCCACTCCTTCTGTGGTACAGATCGACCAGAGACTTTTTGATAACAGTTTTTTGTTAGTTACTACTAACCAGCCTTCTCTCCCTCTCTCTCAGTTCCGCGTCCTGGAGCCTCTCCTCCAGGCTCTGAGTGCCTCTGCGTGGTCGTTCACCCGCTGGAAAGAGGGCTCTTCCTCACCGGGGCTTTCTAATGTCGCGCGCTTTGCGGCGTTCTCTCTCCCTGTGTCAGGTTCAGTGTGTTATGTGCTGTGTATTTTCTGTGTCGGGTGAGTCATCTGCTTTCAGAGAAGAGCTACGCTGGAGCGCGAGGTAGATTGATTACACCTGGTGGAGATCAGAGCTGATGAGGAGCAGGGTGCTACTTAAGGACAAGGCAGACGTTCATTCAGCGCCTGGTTGTTAACCTACATGGTAGCTTCTATGTGCCATCCTAGTGATTCATTCCTAGTGATAATTCCGAGTTTCTTGTTGTGCTTTATGAGAGAGTTTTCCTGTGTTCGATTAACCTGTTGTCTTCAGGATTATCGTCACCCTGCTCCTTGTGTGTCCGAGGATCCTTCTGTGTCCAGCGCCTGATCTCCTGGAACCTTCCCTACCTCCCTCCAGCGTTCTCACCCGACCTGGACTCACCACCTCCCTGCACAGCACCGCACTGGACCTGTCCTCCTCCCGAGCCTTACCTGCTTTAAACTCAGTGAGTCACTCCTCATCATCTTTCCCCTGCAATATCTCCTGCTCTCATCAACCGGCTCGAGCACTAACTCTCCTCTCCCCTTACAGTCCTGAGATCCACCTGATGCACCAGATCACCGAGCACATTCTCCACTGTATATATATATTGATGTTCACATTAGCACCTGTAAATAAACCTGTTCACTTTTTCACCGAAAACGTCTGTGTCTGAGTCTGAGTCCAGCATGTGGGTCAACAAACTGTCAGAGCCCGTGACACCCTGGTGCGCTGTCTGTCTCTGGTCTCCTCCGGATCCACACCTCCCCGGTCAGCACGCTGCTGTCACCCCTGCCACAGTCTCGTCTGTGGAAACAGCACCACGTCCCGGGCTTCATCACTTTCCCTCGACTCCTGGGGCTCCACCCCCGCTGCAGTGTCTTCGGATCCCACCTCACGCAACTACAGCTTCAGCCTCACAGTAAGTGTGGTTGCACTTTCCCCGTGCACTGCAGCGGGTTGTATTCCTTGTTTTCTAACGAGTCTCTTCCCCCAGGATCGAGCCTCTTCCCCGCCTCAGTTCCAGTCCTGTTATTTTCATCGTGCACATTCCACTGCTTTGTTCTGTTGTCTCGTGCACTTTTATAATAAAATCACTTCCTCTGATCTCTGTTTCCCCGTGTGTGTTTGGAGTTGGGTCACCTTTGGGGTTCGAACAAACACCCCCTGGTGGGCATCATGACAAAGATGCACAGCGGGAAACCGGAAGAGGAAGACAATACCAAAATAAAAGCATAACAGGAAACAAGTACCAGGACAAAAGAAAAGCTGAACCTAAATACAGGGAAATAAGACAAGACAACAGACTAGACGTGGGAACATGAGGAACTAGGAAATCAACACAAATCACAGATAAGCTAGAACACAACAAGAAATCACAAATACCCAAACACCCCAGAGTACAGAACATAATAACACAACCAAAACCCCAAGTCCTGACAATTTCTTTATCTAAAAGACCTCCAGAGTGGTTTTTGGCTTAATTCGTGCATTCCTGAGTATACCTCCAGAAGCTTGCACTCTGAGCAGCTGCTTTACTCGCTGATGTAAAACGGCTGAATTGAGCCCCGTTAAGTCAGTGTCGTATCAGGAAGTTCCTGACCAATCCCTGCTGCCCCTGTAGTAGGTATGAGGCGAGCTGCGAGAGTCCGAAACAACTTGTCAGGAGCTCATCACAGCAGATGTCTAACCTACAGCCCAGGGTTCACACACTTCAACCACCTGCTGCTCTTTATTAGCATGAGCTGCTAATAAAGACTTATCAACTCGACCCTGCTAATCACATGTCAGTATGAATCCAGCTTTACAGCTGAGCTCCACGTCACTGCAGCCCGTCCCACCACCAGATGAAAGACAGTCACTCACCCTGCCAGCCCTCAGTCAGACGTCCCGTTTGCCACGAGCTCCCGTTAGCCTCCGTGCTGCTTTATCCGCCTCATTAATCCAGCCTCAGACCTCAGACCTGTCCCGGTCAATCTCTCTCTCTCTCTGTCCGCCTCGTTCTAGAAACCCGCTCCTCACCTACGACCTGTCTCACTTCACCCGTCTGATCCCAGTCTTGGTGTCATCTCCCGGGTCGGATCGCATCCAGTTGCGAGGGGACCGTCCTTCCCTCCAGACGCTCCTCACCACCGAGCGTCCTCTGACAAATTAGCACCTCCATTTCGTTGTATTTCATTCTAAAAATTTCTCGTCGAAAATGTGCCTTTGGCTGCGAGAGTTACAGAAGTTTATTTAGTGTTTCTAAACAGACCAATCGGACTCACATTTGGGAGGCGGGGTTTTAGGTAAACCTCGCGTTTTACTTCCTGGTCACAGAATAACTCGAGAATATAAGTTATATTTCAGGACAAATGAAGTGAATATAACTCAAACAGTAAGGTTTTATCATATATGTGCCGATCCCAGACGTTGAAAACTGTAAAATAGCAAGATACAGTCCCTTTAAGAAATGGTCAGAAACATATGTAATTTTAATTTCCTTTCTAACATACAATGGTGTATGCTGACTTTAAGTCTTTGTCTAAACAAGATGACCACTGGATGATTTGCTCTAATCAAGGCATCCAATCAAAGATTTTGCATTGAGGATGTTTGTAATCTGGTTATTTTCATTACTGTATGTAGGTTACTGGATGGTTTCAGCCCTGAAAAGTTTTTGTCATTTGCATCAATATTTTTCTGTCAGGAAAATCTGAAAGAGTTGTGTTACTCTTCAGGATTTTGTCTGGAAGCAAGCCTGTACAAAGTCAATGGAGCAAATAAGCTCCAGAACATAAAGTGTTCTTTAAAAAAGTTTCTGAGTGTGACTCATTTGGTGCAGAGGCATCGTGTGTATGTGTGAAACTTAGACCTTTTAGCAGTTGTCTTAGAGCTGAAATTGCTTGTACCATTTCTAAGTGTTTGTGCGTGTGTGTGTGTGTGTGTGTGTGTGTGTGTGTGTGAGAGAGAGAGAGTAGAGCATGTGTGTGATTACTGAGACCTACTGAGAGCACCCCAGTCTGCCCAGAGGGATGGCAGGGGACAGATGGCAGGGAGGGACGAGTGTGGAAACTGCCAGGCAACATTAGTCACACCCATTACTCACAGAGTCTTTGCTGGCAGACAACAAGTGACTGTGGTCCTCACGTCTACATGGTAGGAAATACACATGAACATTTTCCCAAAAAGGAGCAAAAAGGGGACAATTAGAAACATGTAAATAGGGATTACAGAGGGGGAGAGGATGGATGAAGGGGTGAGACCTCCACTTTGGTGTTGCTTGAGACCTCATCACCATCGTTGTCATCATTATCATCAGCTCATGGTGTGAAATCAAACTCAGATATCTTACTTGACTACCCCTTAAGATTTCATCCTTAAAGTGACAGCAAAGAAAAAAAAAATACTGAGAAGAAATCATAACAAGTATTTTTGCTTTTTCCCATCATCCCTGAACAACTGAGGACAAACTCTACCAAAGAGCTGTTGATCCCTGTCCACCGCCACATGATCTAGGCCATGCTTCATTTTCCCCTTTTAGAAGCCTGATAATGAAGTCACAAACAGGCTTGCCCTGTGGGATGTGCCCAGCGTTTTCTGTGAGGATGGAGGGAGGCTTGAGGACTAATTGGCAGCACCCTTGTTTCTAGTGTAATTGCACTTATCTGGTAAGTCACCTTCGAGGGTCATTAAGAGACCCTGGATTAATTGAGCAGAGCACTGCTGAGTGGAAGACAGAGAGAGAGAGAGAGAGAGAGAGAGAGAGAGAGAGAGAGAGAGAGAGAAGTCAAGCAGAGCAGATATTTGGCCCATTACACCAAATGCAAAACTTTCCATGAGTCTGACACATCCGTTCACATGGGACACTTTCAATCAGTGCGCCTTAATCGCTCCTCTGCTGTGACCAACAAATGCTCACTGCAGCTTTCTTTTTATAGAATTCTCAGCGATCATTATTTCACAGGACTACTCCCACCAGCACACTCTAATGGGTCAGATGTACCGCTTTAAGAGCATGATGGAGTAATGACAGTGCTTTTAGCCTGCTCATGTGTAAGGCAGTGTGTAGAAAAACAAGCTGCAGAAAGGCCAGAGTGAAATGTTTCAAGTAGGATGTAAATTATGATGATGAGGCAATGTGTTTGAGGGGGCAGCATGGTGCTATATGCTCTAACAGCATGTCCTGTGCAGAAATTCACACTTCTCACACACATTAAGAGAATGTACAGAGCCTGCAAAAAAATAGAGGAAACCAGAAAGGAATGAAAATCACTGCACTGGGAAATCAACACTGAATGTATTTTGACTTGCTTCATAGGTACAACGGCAGGACTCAAATTTATTTTTGAAGTCACTTGTAGTAAAAGATGCTCACATGGAAGGAAAAAAAGACCCCCCCATACTCTCCATACACATACACATCATTTAGATGATGGTACATTTACATTCAAGTGATTATAAATAGCAAGTTTTTGGATCATTTTGTCTGTCATGTTTGAGTTAAAGCAGTACTAAATACATTTTCTACAGCCGTGTCTCAGACAGCCATTGCTCGAACTGGTGTTCTGTTGAAATATGTTACCTGTTGAGATGTGCTACCGATTACTTTTGCACGGAAGGAAGCTTGACAGGATTCATAATAAAAGCATTCATATTTGCTTTAAAATACAAGTGACCAAATAATGAAAGATTCTTAAATATGGCATCAATTACAAGTTGAGTGATATAACCAGTTATTAAAGAGAAGAAAAAAGGATACAATTGTTGTAGCTCTGAAAACTTTATTGCACACTTTTTATTTTATTTCTTCACAAAAGGAAACAGACAGCTTCTCAGAAGCACCCGGTCCCGTCTCCCTTCCTCTCTGCAGAGTAGCTCACTTTTCTGTGGAGCACGGTCGTCAATTCCACATCTTCTCCATCAAACCACCGACGTCAACCTCGGATACAGAGATAAAAAAGTGGTCGTCAGTCTCCCGCATGTCACGGGAGCCATAACACAGATGGCTAAGAGCTAGCCGACAGAGCTAGCTCATCTGCACACTGCAAGTTCAATGCAGGAGTTTTTTGTGAGCTGCTTCAAAATGTTTAAAGCGCTTAAAATAAATCACAACTCACCCTTACAACTGCCATGTCCACCCCAAACACTCTCCTTTCCCCATAAAAAGCATCCATGTCCTGGAACCACTTCCATCACTTGTTGCGGTCCGCTCCACTCTGACCTTTCCAGGTTCTGGTCGCTCTGTATTCACATTTGAGTTTTTACACCTTGTCAAGGCACTGCTTTTTGTTAGCCTGACCAATCAGATCCTCCTGCATTATGTTCAAATGCAGAAGGGTCTGACACCGGAGCCGCACCCGATCATTTCCGCGTCAAATTTTATGACGGACCAATTACATATCACCGTTGTTGTGTGTCATCCTGAAAACAAGGAACTAGCGTTTTCCACCCAGAGCACAACATTTAACATGGCGGACTCGGCTGTGGATGAAGTGTTTACTTCGGCGCTGCGAGTGTGCAATGACACCTCGTATTTGCAAGTTTTTGACACAAAAGCGACAACTGTCATTACTATTCGTCTTTTCTCCTCCATTAACCATGGCTCTGTAGCTACCATTACGGCTCTGTAGCTACCATTACGGCTCTGTAGCTACCGTTACGGCTCCGCTCGCTAAACCTCTTGTTTTTGTTCCACCTCGTGTGTATCCACTTTAGCGTCACATATGTTGCGTCACTTCCGGGTTTCTGTGATTGGTTCTCTCTTAACTGGCTAAGCCCGCCTTCGAAATTGAGAGACAGCGGTTCAGCTCCTGGCCCTCACGTCTTTGTAAAGTAATCTGTCAAAGACAGACTTGGGCCGGATTGATCAGGTAAGCTTTTTATAGTTGTCATATTAAAAATCATGTGAAAATAAAAAAAAAAATAACATGCGTTGCAGGAGACGTGTTAAATCCCATCAGCTCGATTCTGTGTCGTCACATCACATGCACACTGCCAGGCCAATCGGTGGTTAACACTACATACAGTGGGGCAAAAAAGTATTTAGTCAGCCACCAATTGTGTAAGTTCTCCCACTTAAAAAGATCAGAGAGGCCTGTAATTTTCATCATAGGTATACCTCAACTATGAGAGACAAAATGAGGAAAAAAAATCCAGAAAATCACATTGTCTGATTTTTAAAGAATTTATTTGCAAATTATGGTGGAAAATAAGTATTTGGTCAATAACAAAAGTTAATCTCAATACTTTGTTATATAGCCTTTGTTGGCAATGACAGAGGTCAAACGTTTTCTGTAAGTCTTCACAAGGTTTTCACACACTGTTGCTGGTATTTTGGCCCATTCCTCCATGCAGATCTCCTCTAGAGCAGTGATGTTTTGGGGCTGACGCTGGGCAACACGGACTTTCAACTCCCTCCAGAGATTTTCTATGGGGTTGAGATCTGGAGACTGGCTAGGCCACTCCAGGACCTTGAAATGCTTCTTACGAAGCCACTCCTTCGTTGCCCGGGCGGTGTGTTTGGGATCATTGTCATGCTGAAAGACCCAGCCACGTCTCATTTTCAATGCCCTTGCTGATGGAAGGAGGTTTTCACTCAAAATCTTACGATACATGGCCCCATTCATTCTTTCCTTTACACGGATCAGTCGTCCTGGTCCCCTTGCAGAAAAACAGCCCCAAAGCATGATGTTTCCACCCCCATGCTTTACAGTAGGTATGGTGTTCTTTGGATCCAACTCAGCATTCTTTCCCCTCCAAACACGACAAGTTGAGTTTCTACCAAAAAGTTCTATTTTGGTTTCATCTGACCATATGATGTTCTCCCAATCCTCTTCTGGATCATCCAAATGCTCTCTAGCAAACCGCAGACGGGCCTGGACGTGTCCTGGCTTCAGCAGGGGGACACGTCTGGCACTGCAGGATTTGAGTCCCTGGCGGCGTAGTGTGTTACTGATGGTAGCCTTTGTTACTTTGGTCCCAGCTCTCTGCAGGTCATTCACTAGGTCCCACCGTGTGGTTCTGGGATTTTTGCTCACCGTTCTTGTGATCATTTTGACCCCACGGGGTGAGATCTTGCGTGGAGCCCCAGATCGAGGGAGATTATCAGTGGTCTTGTATGTCTTCCATTTTCTAATAATTGCTCCCACAGTTGATTTCTTCACACCAAGCTGCTTACCTATTGCAGATTCAGTCTTCCCAGCCTGGTGAAGGTCTACAATTTTGTTTCTGGTGTCCTTTGACAGCTCTTTGGTCTTGGCCATAGTGGAGTTTGGAGCGTGACTGTTTGAGGTTGTGGACAGGTGTCTTTTATACTGATAACGAGTTCACACAGGTGCCATTNATATACAGTGGGGCAAAAAAGTATTTAGTCAGCCACCAATTGTGTAAGTTCTCCCACTTAAAAAGATCAGAGAGGCCTGTAATTTTCATCATAGGTATACCTCAACTATGAGAGACAAAATGAGGAAAAAAAATCCAGAAAATCACATTGTCTGATTTTTAAAGAATTTATTTGCAAATTATGGTGGAAAATAAGTATTTGGTCACCTACAAACAAGTAAGATTTCTGGCTTTCACAGACCTGTAACTTCTTTAAGAGGCTCCTCGGTCCTCCACTCGTTACCTGTATTAATGGCACCTGTGTGAACTCGTTATCAGTATAAAAGACACCTGTCCACAACCTCAAACAGTCACGCTCCAAACTCCACTATGGCCAAGACCAAAGAGCTGTCAAAGGACACCAGAAACAAAATTGTAGACCTTCACCAGGCTGGGAAGACTGAATCTGCAATAGGTAAGCAGCTTGGTGTGAAGAAATCAACTGTGGGAGCAATTATTAGAAAATGGAAGACATACAAGACCACTGATAATCTCCCTCGATCTGGGGCTCCACGCAAGATCTCACCCCGTGGGGTCAAAATGATCACAAGAACGGTGAGCAAAAATCCCAGAACCACACGGAGGGACCTAGTGAATGACCTGCAGAGAGCTGGGACCAAAGTAACAAAGGCTACCATCAGTAACACACTACGCCGCCAGGGACTCAAATCCTGCAGTGCCAGACGTGTCCCCCTGCTGAAGCCAGGACACGTCCAGGCCCGTCTGCGGTTTGCTAGAGAGCATTTGGATGATCCAGAAGAGGATTGGGAGAACATCATATGGTCAGATGAAACCAAAATAGAACTTTTTGGTAGAAACTCAACTTGTCGTGTTTGGAGGGGAAAGAATGCTGAGTTGGATCCAAAGAACACCATACCTACTGTAAAGCATGGGGGTGGAAACATCATGCTTTGGGGCTGTTTTTCTGCAAGGGGACCAGGACGACTGATCCGTGTAAAGGAAAGAATGAATGGGGCCATGTATCGTAAGATTTTGAGTGAAAACCTCCTTCCATCAGCAAGGGCATTGAAAATGAGACGTGGCTGGGTCTTTCAGCATGACAATGATCCCAAACACACCGCCCGGGCAACGAAGGAGTGGCTTCGTAAGAAGCATTTCAAGGTCCTGGAGTGGCCTAGCCAGTCTCCAGATCTCAACCCCATAGAAAATCTCTGGAGGGAGTTGAAAGTCCGTGTTGCCCAGCGTCAGCCCCAAAACATCACTGCTCTAGAGGAGATCTGCATGGAGGAATGGGCCAAAATACCAGCAACAGTGTGTGAAAACCTTGTGAAGACTTACAGAAAACGTTTGACCTCTGTCATTGCCAACAAAGGCTATATAACAAAGTATTGAGATTAACTTTTGTTATTGACCAAATACTTATTTTCCACCATAATTTGCAAATAAATTCTTTAAAAATCAGACAATGTGATTTTCTGGATTTTTTTTCCTCATTTTGTCTCTCATAGTTGAGGTATACCTATGATGAAAATTACAGGCCTCTCTGATCTTTTTAAGTGGGAGAACTTACACAATTGGTGGCTGACTAAATACTTTTTTGCCCCACTATAGGTAGGTGTGTGACTGGCATCAGTTTACTGGACCAATCAGTTCATAGGTAGGCGTGGTGAGTAGGCATGGGGTCAGTTTGGCCCTGATTGGACTACACAGCTAGCGGTTCTAAAAACTACCTTAACCTTCATGTTCCTCGAGCAACAGGTCGAGGAGGAGGAGTAGCAGCTATTTTCCAGTCAGGTCTATTGATTAGCTCTAGACCAGTTATTAGTTATAATTCTTTTGAATTTATGACCCTCAGTATTTCTCACCCAAATTGGAAATCAGAGGAACCTATTTTACTTGTTGTTGTATATCGTCCACCAGGTGCTTATTCTGAGTTCTTGTCTGAATTTTAAGTCTTTTTATCAGAACTATTATTGAAATCTGATAAAGTCCTTATAGTGGGAGATTTCAATATTCATGTTGATGTTGAAAGTGATAGTTTGAATATAGCTTTTAATGATCTTTTGGATTCAGTTGGTTTCTCTCAGAATGTAAACAGACCAACTCACTATTGTCATCATACTCTTGATCTTGTTCTGATTTATGGTGTGGAGGTTGAACAGCTGATAGTGTTTCCTCACAACCCCACAGCACTTCTTGTCTGATCGTTTTTTAATCTTTGAGTTTAAAATGATGGACCTCACCACTCCAGATAGAAACTTTAACTACCGTAGATGTTTATCAGAAAATGCTGTAACTAAATTCAAATAATCTATTGCATTAGCTTTATCTTCATTGCAAAAGAATAATATAACAGAGAGCAGCTGCAAAGATTTTGCAGACTGGCGAATTGATGATCTTACTGATAATTTTACAGCTTCCATGTGCACTTTATTGGATAAAGTTGCTCCTCTGAAAATGAAGGTAATCAGCCAGAGGAGGCGGGCTCCTTGGTTTAATTTAGAGCTGCGTATGCTAAAAAGAACTTCAAGAAAGTTAGAAAGGAAATGGCGTTCCACTAAGCTAGAAGAAGTTTATTTATCTTGGAGAGATAGTCTGCTCATATACAAAAGAGCCCTTCACAGGGTTAGAACTGAGTATTACTCGTCCCCCATAGAGGAGAACAAGAACAATCCCAGGTTTCTGTTTAGTACTGTAGCCAGATTAATAAAAAACCCAACTTCTGTTGAACCGTGTATCCCTGTAACCCTCAGTAGTGACGACTTCATGGAATTCTTTACTAATAAAACAGATTCAATTAGAGAAAAAATCTATAATGTCCTTCCCACTGTTGTCTCTGGTTCGTTGTCCAGTGAAGCAGCTTTAGAATCTGAATCATGTTTAGACAGTTTCTGTCCAGCTGATCTTAATGAGTTAACACAAATTATAGCTTCTTCTAAACCATCTACATGTATGTTGGATCCTGTTCCAACCAGACTTTTTAAAGATGTCTTTCCATTGATTAACACATGGATATTGGACATCATCAATTTGTCTTTAATGAATGGATATGTGCCTAAGGCCTTTAAGGTTGCTGTTATTAAACCTTTACTTAAGAAACCTGATCTTGATCCAGGATCTCCAGGTAATTATCGACCAATATCCAATTTACCCTTCATCTCAAAAATTCTGGAAAAGATAGTTGCAAACCAGTTATGTGATCATTTACACAGTAATAATCTTTTTGAAGAGTTCCAGTCAGGATTTAGAGCTCATCATAGCACTGAAACAGCACTGGTGAAAGTTTCTAATGACATTTTTTAAGGCTTTACTTTTGACGTATAAGTCCTTGAATGACCAAGCTCCATCTTATATTAAAGATCTTATTGTTCCATATGCTCCTAACAGAGCACTTCACTCTCAGACTGCAGGTCTGCTTGTAGTTCCTAGAATTTCTAAAAGTAGAATGGGAGGAAGAGCTTTTAGTTATCAGGCTCCTCTCTTAAAACCAGCTTCCACTTTTTATCCGTGAGGCAGACACCTTGTGTAGTTTTAAGAATAGACTTAAAACTTTCCTTTTTACACAATCCTATAGTCAGGGTTAGCTTGGGTTCTCCTGAGCTTTCCCTTTAGTTATGCTGCTATAGGCTTAGACTGCTGTAGGACATACTGACCACATTTCTTCACTCAGCTGTCTTACTCTGGCTGCCTCTGAGGAGGGTGTATCTCACATAAACAAGGGGTGAAATATTCCCACTAGAGCCATCAAATTGTTATTTCTTTTGATTGTTACTGCTGCCATTAACTGTTTATCTTTCTATAGACATGACGACTGGCCAAAATCCATCGGTGTTTGTCTGTGTCTCTTTCCTGTCAGCTCAGACCCCAGACGGCTAAGGCAGAAGGCCGCCCATCCTGAGCCGGGTTCTGCTAGAGGTTTCTTCCTGTTAAAAGGGAGTCGTTCCTTTCCACTGTCGCCAATCGTGCTGCTCAGGATGGGGGATTGTGCTGAACTAACAATTCAGCCCAATCGGCTGGTTCCTTAGATAGAAAATGTTTTATTGTTAATTGGTTGATGTTTCTGTGAAGTGCCTTGAAATGACTTTGTCATGAATTGGCGCTTTATAAATAAATAAACTTGAAACTTGAATATGAAGATGAACATGTTTTTCGGTGAGTATCCACTTAGACACGTTTTATGACCTTAGCTTAAAGTTGTAAAAGTTATTTTGTACGGCTTTAAAGTAGAATCAACCAATTAATAATTTTCTTTTCCCACTTGTTCCTGTTCAAGATGGCGTCACTGGGCGAGAGGTGAGAATGCACCCTGGACAGGTTGCCAGTTCATCATTCGGTCACATAGAGACAAAAAACCATTCACATTCCTACTCACATCCAGGGCCATTTTAAAAATACCAATTGACCTATTACGCATACTTGTGAAAACCAGAGTCCTTATCCAGTCCCTCAGCATTTGAGCAAGTCCTGGAGAAGCCTGTTATTGACCTGTAGATCTGAATCAGGTAAACTTCCAACAAGAAGACAGTGGTGAGTATATATGTATGCATAACTAAACATAGCACTAACTATAAACATAGTTCAAACTGAGGCAGTTTGGACTTCAGGGAATGCTTTGTCAACAATCAAAAGTCATAGAACATAAATGTCTTATTATGTATCTTCAACCACATTTGGATATCACAGATCCAACAAAAACATTTTCTGCAAAAGGTATACTCACATTTATGTGCTCTAAGCACCTCCAGCAAACCTAAACTGTGCCATCTGAGACATCTTTCAAAACATTCAACTTAAATCACCTTCTGGGTCACAGGAAGGAAGGTGAAAAAGAGAAGATGTGAAGCGACAACATTAAATATCCATTTTAGCTCCTTAACTTACTTTTTTCCTAAGGTTTTGGCAGCTCTGCACAGTCTTTCCAAATTCCACATGTGTCAGATGTAGCATGTTCAAAATACATTTATATCGCATTATCTTTTGAAATGGTGTCAGTAGCTTGTAAGTATTTTGATGCTCAAAGATAATTGGACAAGAGCTGTATCATTAAAACTGAAAATGAAGATATTTTGAAGGTGTGACAACAAGAGCAGCAGAGCTGATGTATTGTATTCGAAGAAATGTGTCATCTTCCTTTTCTATGCTTCCTTAAAGGGTTCATTACTGTAATAGGCAGTGTCATTTTGTTGATTTAGACTGTGGTTTGATGCATTCTTGACTCACGAGTCAAGTCTAAAGTTCTGTTCTTGGCATAAAGTCAGTTGCAAAGTTTTAAGATGAGCTGTTCTTTTTGATGGCTCAGCATCTCATTATGTATCCTTGTAAGGTTACCGTTGCAGAGATCACAGTGGTACATAATATTTCACTCAATCACTGTAACTTTCTGTGTGTAACAGAGCTCAACCTCAACAGTAACATTCACCTTTATTCATTTGCATGTATTTGAGCTGTTAGCGCATGGCTGATGTCAAGCACTTGCTGAACAAACGAAGGGGCTTAACCTTCTCCAACACTGTCAGATTGATGCATCTACTGGAGTTCTTGCTGTCTCGTGTCTTTGTTGTTTGTTCCTGCAGCCGGATTAGTTTTGTGCCTCTGCTGTTTGAAGGCGGGAGATGGATGCTGATGGGCCTGACCTTTCATTTGCGTGCTCCACCATGCATGGCACACCAGTAGAGAGAATGCTTGTCAACAGTCAGTGTGTGCAAGCACTGTGTTTGCGTGCTCTCTGTAATCTCTTACTAAAACATCCACAGCTTTTTCATCGCAAAAGAGGCAGAAGACAGACGAAAAGGGCACATTTGTGTTCTGCTCCTTTATGTTGTTGGAAAAAAAGCTGTAGGGCAGAGCTTTGAACAACTGCATTGTTGGAGAGAGAGAGAGAGAGAGAGAGAGAAAGAGAGAGCAAAAAAGAGAGGAGGATAAACTGTAGCAAAATGTCAGCATGATAAATCCAACCTTTACAAGCAGTCTCTGCACTAAGCAATCTTCTGTCCCAGAATTAATAATCAGATATATCAAAATGTTTTGGAATAATTAATTCACCATGCTCTGTCATATATCCCCACAGTGAGGTCCATAAATCCCTGCTTTTAAAAAGTTATGGCAAATTTATACTCTGAGCGTTGCCCTGTGAGGTGCCTTAGGGGGGGAAAGGTGCTTTTTATTGTCAGACAGTATGTCTCCTGTTAAACAGACCTCGCTTGAGCTCGTTGGGTGTCAGATCCATATGAAGAAGAGATCAAACTCTCTGACTTGCATCAAGCCCCTGATAGATATAAGTGGAAGATGGGGAGAGGCCATAGTTTTAGATTGTTATAGCTCTGAAACTGATCTCACATGTGGCAGCTCAACAGTTTTCAGCTGTAATACAGTCAGACTTGGTAAATAAATTTTAACTCTGCGTCAAATGAAATGTCCAAAGAACATAGGAAACATCCATCCACCCTTTTTCCATACCACCATGTTCATCAGGGGGCTGGTACCTAGCTCCATCTCAGGGGTGTGTCCAGATGGGTGGTCTGGGGGGGTCCACCCTTTCAATAAGACCGGCCACTCCAGGTGCCACCCCCAAGTTGAGAAATCAAATTTAAACAATTCTTTTTTATTAATCATAGATAAGAACTAATGGGAGTGTACCATTGGCATTGTGCTTTGACAGATTTTGATTTCATTTCAGTTTATGGTAGCCATTAAAGTTAGGATAAACAGTCTATAATTTTGTAAAACTATAATTTTTTAAGGTTATGATCCATCTACATGTGGCAACTTATTTTGAAATCTGGACCCCTACTTGCCCCCCCAAAAAAGATTTTCTTGACATGTCCCTGCTCCATTTGTTATTGGGCAAGAGGTAGGGTACACCCTGGACAGGTCAGCAGTTCACCAACATATTTTCCAAAACCTGTATGGTGAAAGACTGCAATATTATGAGCTACAGCCTTGTGTCACTGCAAAATACTGCAGTTTTATGTTTCAATGACCCACAGGTATGTAAGTTATAGGCTTAATGTCACCCAGCCAAAAGAACCCAATGTCTTGCCTTGCTTGTCAGGTAAGTTGTGTTTACACATCAACAGTGGACATTTTCAAGAGATTACAGGCAGTTTATTAAGAACTTTGACAGTAAGTCAGTGTGAGACTCTGATCTGCAGCTGTGCACACACTGCTGGGTGTGTTAGAAAGCAGAAGACCACTAAAGATGCAAAAAAAGCATGCAGTGGAAAAGTGTTAGTTTTGTATACAATACCTACAAAAAAGTTAAAGTCCTTAAAGTTTTAATTGTCTGTTTCAGTTCCAGCTTTCCTCACACATTTTCTCTGCATGCTAACTCATTGGATGATCAAATATAACATGTTCCTGCCAGGATGTATATATAAATATATATAAACAACTTTAACTAAATAGAAAAAACTGCTTAGATCTTCAACCTGAAATCTCCGTATTTCTGTGACTTTAGTGTATGGCCAAAATGGCAACTGTGCCTCTTACCTTTTTTTAGACTTTTCCTATTTTTTTCTTTTTTTAAAATCCAAAATGTATGTGCAATGCTACTGGAAAAAAAAGTTTAAACAGAAAGATAGCACTTACATTAGCATTCAACAGTCTGCTAAAGCTCTCTGACAAACAGGAGCATAAACTTTAAAAACAAACTTTTATAAAAGTCAAGGTTAAAGTTATGACACACCTTGAAGAGGTTTGGCATTGTATTACAAGTATGTGAAATATCATGTAATTTGTACAGTTATGGGGTAGATGAAAAATGTCTGTGATTTAGTATCTTGTCTAATCCAAAATCCCACCGCATTCACTCATTTAAATTCTTGGTGAATAAGCATCATGTCTCAGTGTCTTCTTACTTTTGTGACTTTGATTGTTAGACAACCTGGCAGAGAACTGATTTACTGTTACAGTCCAAACTCAATTATGCAAAAATATTTTCTCTGAAATGGCTCAACTCAAAGTTTACTGGCTTTATAAAAAAAGTCTTTTAATTAAACCACTGCTGTCTGTCAGTAACAAGCAATTCTGTGTAGTTGTCATGCGTCTCTGTCTGCTGCCCACTCATTACATTACCTGTGAGCAGAATCAGCCAGCATCACCGACACCTGTCCCCACCCATTCATAAAGGGAGCATTTCCTGCACTTACCAGTGTTCACCTGTTTGTAGTCTGTTTGCATTCCTTCCTAGTTTTGACTTTGGCCCGTACCTGACCTTACCTCTACTTGGATATTTCTGTGTTTCGACCCTGCCTCTGCCTCAGCCCTTGTCTGTTCATCCTGCCTATTGGACCAAGTATGTGACCTTTGCACATTTCTGGAATGGATTGTTGGACTGTGATTAGGACTCATTTGTTTTTGCTGTCTCTTGCTGGATGAACTGTTAATGAAATCGGACTGCCTGACCATTCTATTTGCCCAAGCCCCGGTTTAGCGTGCTACTCTATGTCCCCAAACCTGTCTATCCTGCTAACAATTTGCTTTTATAGCTGTTTTATGTCAGTTGTTTCTGATCAGATTCCTTACAAAGAACTATACTCACCCCGCTTCCGTAAACACTTTGCTGGCATTAGTTGTTATTTCGCATTGCTGGCCTCCATTTTGGTTCACTGCTCCTGAAAGAAAGAACAAAGGTATAACTGGCAAATCATCTTTAGCCACATTACCCTACCTGTTGCTAATCTTATCCTTCTGTCTTCTCAGATGAACCGGGTCCAGTTCGTGCCAGTTCGAGAGATCTTCCTGCGCACACACACATTTCAATAAACTGTGTTATTCTGTTTTACATCTGTGTGGTGGTGCATTTGGGTTCAACCAGATTCAGTGAGACATCACAGCACTATTAGATCTAATTACAGTTTTGGAAAAAGAGGAAATGGGTTTGGAGTACACAAATGTCAAAATCCCTTTATTTACTTGTGAAACTATCACATTGGTAGAAGCAAGTGTTCCTTAAAGCTGCAATCTAGGGTTTTTCACCTTTTCAGGAGCTATGTATGAATTTTTGAAATTCCATAAACGTGACAGTCATATATGACAGTCTGGTTCTGTAATATAACGTGGAAAAGCATCCTTTTTGTCTTCATCAAAGTCCCCCCCATAAGGGAGCATATAATTTCCACTGAGCACCACCAAGCATTATCTATTAGCATTCTAAATCCACATAGTACACCTGTCAATCAATCAATCAATCAGTCAGTCAGTCAGTCAGTCAGTCAGTCAGTCAGTCAGTCAATCAATCAATCAATCAATCAATCAATCAATCAATCAATCAATCAATCAATCAATCGTATGCGCGCATGTGTCCTGAAGAACTACCTGGCTGGTGATTGCAAGTTGTTTACAGTGCTAACAAAACATGTGAATTATGGAGCAGCAACTGTCTTAAAGCAGAACTAAGTAAGTTTTGCTCTCGCTCTCCCCCTACTGGTCCCCTGTGAAAGCTCACTGTCGTAACGTTCCCCCGCCGTCGCCGCAGACCCCCCCCCCCCCCTCCACCCCGCCGCCGCCCCCCCAACAACGCAGAGAACGCTTTTGCAAGAAGAAAGAAAAACAAAACCAAGAAAATGTCTCGACAGGTGAGTATTATTGTCATCTTTGCGCTCCTAAGGGTGGCGTTGCTAACAACGGCAAGGGCTTCATGCTTGTATTTATGTACGTGAGTGTGAGTGCCGTAAAGCAGGTTTGTTCTCGCGAGATTAGTCGGGTCCGATCCACTGAAAGTTGCAAGTGCTGCTTTCAGGACACAGACCCCGGAGGGAGGGGAGGGACCCACGAATCACCTCGCCAAGTCCTTGTTTACCCCCACAGGGACTCTAGAAAACATTTATTGAGGTGAAAAAACTTACTTAGTTCTGCTTTAAATAGACATATAAAAAAAATAAAAAATTTATACACTTGATGTATCAGCGTCGGAATTAAACTGGATTCCAAACAGTCCGCCTCCTTATATTGTTTCCTTCTCTTTGATTTCTTGCTTGTATGTTCTCTCAATGTAAGTCGCTTTGGATAAAAGCGTCTGCTAAATGACAGTAGTAGTAGTAGTAGTAGTAATTGTATAAATGTAATTTACCAAGTGTCCATCGTAACATTGCACGTATGAGAACCAACACTTGCTATGTGCTATGCTATCATAGAAGCAGAGGGGTGGGATTTAAAGGTGCAACACATTCCCAAAATGGTAAAACTCTGGGTTAGAGCTTTAACACTGTAGCATAACCTTTACAATTCACAAACTCACTGCTACCTTTTATGGAAGTTTTTATTCATTTGGGAAGATAGAATCATCTTTGACTTTGAATATATCAGTTCTGTTATGACAGTTTTCCTGATCAGTCAACCAAAACCTTTAAAGCCAAAGATACATGACCTCAAATTATTCACAGGTTTTCATTTTATTATAATTTAACCCCGCCAGAATTTTAGAATTGCAACAGCTTCATCCTCCAAATAAAAATGTAATGAACAGGCTTTTAAATATGTCAGTGATATTTTTACTTGCCACTATCAGTTGATAGCAATTTATATCTATGGTTTTAAAACATTCATTGGCAGTCACACATAAAACATTAGTGGTAAATAAGGACAAAAAGGCTGGGTCAATGACTGCATTTAGATGCAGCCCAATAACCCCTTTAAAACCCGAATATTCACAATAACCCGGTTCCACACGGCCATGTTAACACCGGCAAAAACCCGAATGTGCTCATAACCGGGTTTTTAAAAACCCGGACTTTACCCCTGGGGTAACCCTTTTCTAACCCGAATATTTAGTCATGTAAACGTGTATCGGAATAACCCCATCAAAACGTGTACTCTGTGCATCCTCTATTCGCAAGGGATCTTGGTCTTTTGCTGTTGTTGTTTTTGGATACAGGAAGAAGAATTGAAAATGACGCATATTGTATCTTGAAGTGGTCTGTACGTCATCACGCTACCCAAACATCAGCGTTTAAATCGGGTTATTACAAGTTTCATATATACAGGGGTAACTCTCTCTACTTATGCATGTAAATGGGTTATTCTGAACATTTAAGAAACCCAAATACTGACCTTAACCCAATCATAACCCAAATATTGGCTGTCACCGATGCAGATTTGAAATGGTATATTTCTAATGCCCTTTTTCCACTAGGGTTAAGCACGGTATGAAACAGGTAGGTTCAGACCAGTTCTGGTGCCTTTCCCTTATCTTTGTTTGGGTTGAACCAACCCCTTTTTTCGGACTACCTCTACCTAAGTCTGAAGAGTACCAAAGTGACCCAACTGAAATTTTAGTGAGCCTGACTGCTTTATCTATATAGCTGTAAAACATTGTGGAAAAATCTCACCCACTTCCTGAAGCAATGATGTGGTACAGCTGGGCAGCGAGGCCTCAGACGTCATCATTTTTGGCTCCTCCCCTAAATGAAGCAAGCCTCGAGATGGACTTCGCAGAAACATTCCCTTCATTCCTCGACATACACACTGAGGCCTCAGCCCATTTTGTAACATCACTACTGAGCACGCCCATGCCCTCACCTAGGTCCATGTTCCCAAGATTAGTAATGGAAACCATTGATTGGAATAATGCTGTTCATAGTAAGAATCAGTTTCGAGACTAGGAAAGAGACAAGCCGTGATGGAGATTAATCACACAGGTAGATGTGGGTAGGACGTAGACGAGCAATGGACGAAAAATCCAATTAAACATACAGCTTATATAGTAAATGAACACAAAAGGAGCTAATGACGAGACAAGATACAGCTTGGAGAGTACAACAAAGTAGCGGAAGACACAAGGGTAACAGGAAGCACAGACAATGTCCAAACAAAAGCAGAACAGGATGGATGATGACAAAATAAGAGCAAAACAGGAAGACAAGGAACGAGACGCGACAACTGCTAAACTCGGACACTGAAGATGAACTGAAAAAGTGAGCTTTAAGTGGTTACAACTGAACAAGGCTGGGAGATATTGTGAATATGGAAATTAATGTTTAAACAATGTTGAGTTATTGTCATATTGTTATTGCTTTGCACTATTTTGAGAGTTTTTGATTGCACCAACATTTGATTTACCGTAGCAGTATTAGACTGTCTCTTTTTCCTGATTCAGTAAACACGTAAAAGTTCCTCTTGCACTAACCACATTGGTTTGTATGATATTTGTAACGTTTCGGGGTTATGACGTTGGACCCAGGTGCAGTGAGTGTGAGGGGAAAACACAACTGAACAGGTATTAAGAACAACAAAATATTTTAATAAAAGAAAGTAAAGTGCTGACGGGGCAGCAAAACAAACTTACATGAAGATGAACAGTCCAGGGATGAAAAACCACAAAAGTAATCCACGGGGAAAAAACCATAATCCAGATAAAGGGCTGAGACAGTGACTGAGGGCTGACGCTAAGACTAGTACGGGGGAAACAATGACAACAGGAACCACGACAGAAGAGCCCTCTAAACGGCGCGGCCAGAGCAGAGGCCCTCAAGAGACGCTCTGGAGACGGGAACACGAAAGACTACGGTGTGGGACATACAGGATAAATGACAACGGACCGACGCTGACTAACACATACATGGAACTTAAATACAAAACACCAACCTGATTACAAACACAAAACACCTGAGGACATGGGCAAACAAACTGGAACTAATCACAATAACACGACACACCCGGGAGGGGAGGAACAGAAACAGGAAGTGACCTAATACAAACAAGAAACCTAAGATACATGGAGGAGAACAGGAAACACATACATAACCAAAATAAAAGCAAAACAGGAAACTGGATGACTACGGAAAATAAAAGCATAACATAACCTAAGAATAGAATCAGAACCTAAAGGGAAAATAACTCCTGCAAAACCCCGGAAGTACAAAACATAAACAAAACCCCAAGACCTGACAATATTTCGGTAATAAAGTTTGCATAACGCAACCCCAGCCACTACAGTAGTTTCTATTCCATCATCCTTATAATGCGGTGCACCCTATGGTAAATGGTAAATGGCGTGTACTTGTATAACGCTTTACTCAGGTCCTATGACCCCCAAAGCGCTTCACACTACAGTATGTCATTCACCCATTCACACACACACTCACACGTTTGGTGATGATGAACTACACACATTTGTAGCCACAGCTGGGACACACACTGACAGAGGCGAGGCTGCCAGGCAATGGCACCACCGGACCCTCTGACCACCACCAAACAAGCATCTTTTTTCTCTGGGCAGAGCGGGGATTCGAACCGGCGACCTTCCAGTTACCAGACAACCCATCTACCTCCTGAGCCATGGCCTCCCCTATATATGAACACAGTTTTAAAATAAGCCATTCATTGAAGGTGGGCCTTATAATCCGATGTACCTTATAGTGCGGAAAATACAGTACTTATTTATTTACTTATTTTATGTCAGTGTTTATGATGTTTGATTGATAGATGTTTGAGCTGTTTGAACAACAAATTGCCCCATGGGAACAATAAATATTCTTTGAACCTTGAATACCAAGACATTCCCAGACCAGAGAGCATATGTAACCCCTCTAGCTAGTTCTGGGTCTGCCCAGGGGTCTCCTCTCAGTGGGATGTGCCTGGAAAACCGCATGTAAACTTTCCCAGGGAGGCTGAGAAGTGTGACCCCCCTATATTTAGATCACACACTCAAGTCACCGTTTTTGAAAATTGGGACCATTAACCCAGTCTGCCACTCCACAGGTATTGTCCCAGTGCTTCATGTGACATTGAAGAGGTATGTTGTACATGACGGCCCCACAACATCAAATGCTTCAACATCTCAGGGTGAATTTGATCCACCTCTGGCACCTTGCTCAGCCTGCAGGGGAAGATGGCGCCAGCACTGCGTTTGGGCCACCGCTTGCTCCACGTCTTCGGCTGTTTACTCTGTCTGATTCTAATTATTTGTATTACTGTTCACCCGGTTTGTTCCATTGACCTGTTTCCTCGTTTGGTCTATGATCGTGAGACTCTTTTGTCCATGCGATGTACTCATAGACTGAATTTGGAGAATCCCCTGGCATCATCCTGCTCATCTCAACACTTTTCTCCTCCTCCTCAACCGGACCCATTGCACCCCTGGTTTACAAATATACCATTTCGGGGGCACGTGAGGCGATCCAGGAGAAAGAGAGGCAAACGCAGCGGAGTATTGGTAAGAGAGCGGGCTTACCTTCGGCTGACACGGAAACAGCGCTTCCTTGTTGGATCTTTTACGCCAGGGACGGATGGAGGCTACTCTTTGGTGGCGTTTCTGGAAGCGTCTTTGCCTGTCTGGCCCAACTGGCACGTTCATTTCGATCGCCTACATCGCCTTGGTTGTCGCCGTATCCAACGAGGAGTGACGGCGTCTAATCTTCGCGTCCTGTCTCGAGCTGCACGTTAGGACTCTACGCGTCCTGACCTGTCTCTGGCTCTCTTGAACGCGAGATCAGTGGTGAATAAGACATTTATTCTGAAGGATTTCTTTGAGTCTCGGCAGTTGGATATTATGTTTGTTATGGAAACTTGGATTCGGGAGGGTGAGTCATTGCCATTTTCTGAACTTTAACCTCCAGACTGCTCTTATGTAAGCTCCCCTCGACCCCCAGGCAGGGGTAGGGGTGGCGGTATTGCTACCATCTGGAGATCATCCCACTCTTGTCATAAACTGAACTCCAACTCCTACTCATTGTTTGAATTTCAGCTGTTCCTGTTTCAGTCAAAACCTCCTGTTTTGTGCGCGGTTGTTTATCGTCCTCCGAAATTTAATTATAAATTAAAATTTATTACTGAGTTCTCTGAATTGTTGGGAGCCTAATGCTCATGACTGAAAGGCTTCTGGTCATTGGTGATTTTAACATCCATGTATGCTGTCCATCTAAACCACTTGTGCAAGACTTTCTTCAGGTTGTTGATTCTTTTGGTTTGCTGCAACTCGTTTCTGGCCCGACCCATGAAAAAGGCCATACCTTAGATCTTGTTCTTTCCATTGGGCTAAATGCTTCTGTCACTGAAATCTGTGATGCTGGACTGTCTGATCATTGCCCAGTTCTGTTTAATGTTACTCTTCCATTATCCTTCTCTAAGCCTAATTTTCCTGTAAAATACAAACGAAACATATCTCATCAGACTCCAGCATTGTTTATGGCAGCTCTAAGTTGCTCCTCTCTCCCGGCTATGGTTTCTGCTGATGTTGAGAGTTTTGTAGATCAATTTAACATAGTCTGTTCTAGCATCCTTGACTCAATTGCTCCCCTTTCAGCTCAGGCGCCCCAGAACTGTTTGGCAACCGTGGCTGAATGACTCCACTCGCGCACTCCGCCGCCTCTGTCGGCGTGCAATGGAAAAAAGACAAACTGCATGTCTCTCTCAGCGCATGGAGAGAAAGCCTTGTGCAATATCAAGTGGGGGTCAAGCATGCTAAAACAACTTATTTTTCAAATCTTATTGCTAAAAATACTCAAAATCCCCGTTATCTTTTTGTCACCTTAAATAACCTAGTAAACCCTCAGCAAACATCACAAAGCTCCCCATCAGCAGAACTCTGTGAACAATTTTTATCCTTTTTTATGGGAAAGATTGCAACTATTAGATCTTCTTTTTTGCCTGCACCATCCACCTGTTCCACTGTATGTCCTGCTGCTGTCTTGACTGTATGGGATTGCTTTGAACCATTCTCATTGACTGCACTCCAGAAAGTAATATTTGGGCTGAAACCCACTTATTGCTTCACAGATGTTGTGCATCCTTTACTGATCCGTGATGTTTTTTCTTCATTAGGTCCTATTATTCCAGAATAGCGCTACAACTGGTGGCAGCTTGTTGGGGTAGCTCTGTGACTTTGCTAGCACTTGCTAGCATTTTTTGGTTCTTTTTGAGTATTTCTTGCTAGTTTATTCTTCTGGAAATATTTTCTAAATGCTTTTCTTCTGATTTGGATGCTGTGCTGATTGAGTTTTTTGCTTGATTTGTCACTTTTTTGCCACTTGTTATGATGCGTAACCATGGCAACAAGAGACTTGTTTACAAGAAAGTGCTGCTAACTGACATTTCTAAGGCTGAAATAATCCTCAAATTAAAACTCTGGATCCCTGATGAGCTCAAAGAAGAAGACATGGATGCAGAGCAGGAGCAGAGTGAAGAGAGAGAAAGAGGAAGTTTAAACCTTCACTTCCATCAGTCATATTGACAAATGTGAGATCTCTTGCTAACAAAATGGATGAACTTGAAGCTCTGCTCAAGACCCAGCCAGAGTATCAGGAATTTAGCATCATGTGTTTTACTGAGACACGGCTAAAGGAACATGACTCCAGTGTGTCTCTGCCTGGCTTTCAAACAATATGAGCAGACAGAGATTTGAAGAGGAACTGCAAAAGAAGAGGAGTTTGTCAGCTGATCACATCTGCAGTCACCTGTTGGGGGAGCAGCATCAGAGCAAGTGACATGAAGAGGCTGAACAGATGGATAAGGAGGACTGATTCTGTCCTGGAGACTGAACTGGAGTCTCTTGAGTTGACTGTCCAAAGGAGGATGAAGAACATGATGGAAAACCCTCATCATCCTCTTCAGAACACAGTAACTCAACAACAGAGTGTCTTCAGTCAGAAGATTCTTCATAATCCGCTGCAGCACAGACCGCTACAGGAGATCCTTCCTGTCCACACCTAGAACCCTCTACAGGAGATCCTTCCTGTCCACAACTAGAACTCTCTATGGCTCCCTGAAAAAGAACTGAGCTACAACAACACTTGAATTTCCCTTCGGGGATTAATTAAGTATTTTTGATTTGATTTGATTGATTATCTTAAACCTCATAAATTGCTGCCTAGAAACAGGATGTGTCCCCCAGTTCTTCAAATCGGCACTAATCCAGCCTCTAATTAAAAAGCCGAACCTAGATCCTGCAGTGTTGTCTAACTATAGACCAATTTCAAAACTGCCTTTTTTATCAAAGGTTTTAGAAAAACTTGTCCTGGATCAACTACAGTCCCACTTGGATCCGCATGAGATTTTAGATAAATTCCAATCTGGATTTAAATCCTTTCATAGCACCGAAACTGCACTTTTAAAATTTTTTAATGATCTTTTTCTTTCATTGGATGCCAGTTGTCCAATAGTTCTGTTATTGTTGGATTTGACAGCAGCGTTTGATACTGTAGATCATCACATACTGATCTCTCGTTTAGAAAAATTTGTCGGGTTAAGGGGCACTGTTCTGGACTGGTTTTGTTCCTATCTAACAAATAGGACATGTAAGGTCCAGTTGGAACAGTGGTTTTCTGCCTCCTCAAGGTTAACCTGTGGTGTTCCCCAGGGTTCTATCTTGGGTCCACTCTTGTTTTCTCTGTACATGCTCCCCTTAGGGTTAATTTTTAGAAAATACAGTATCTCCTATCACTGCTATGCAGATGATGTACAGATTTATATTTCTCTCGATCCTGTGAACCATTCCATGACTAATTTGGTTAAATGTATTGAGGAGTTTAAGGAATGGATGACTCAGAATTTTCTTCTTTTAAATGAATGGAAGACAGAGGTGATTGCTTTTGGCCTTGCTGCAGTTCCTGACAGTTTACAAACGGTTCTAACTTCCTTGTTTCCCACGTCGTCATCTATTCTTCCTTTTGTTAAAGTCCGGGGGTTATTATCGACAGCTCTTTACAACTTGACAGACAAGTAAATGCAGTGGTAAAAAGTGTTTTTTTCCACTTAAGGGTGCTTGCGAAAGCCAAGCCATACCTGCCTAAACCTGACTTGGAAAAGGTGATCCACTTGCTGATAATGTCTAGATTAGATTACTGTAACTCCCTTTATCAAGGCATAAATAAGAAAACTCTATTGAGGCTGCAGGTGGCTCAAAATGCTGCCGCCCACTTATTGGTTGGTAAAGGTCGCTGTGATCATATCACCCTTGTCTTGGCCAGTCTACACTGGCTTCCTGTGACGTTTAGGGTTCAATATAAAACTCTCCTGCTTGTTTTTAAGGCCTTACATAATCTTGCCCCCCCTTACCTTGCAGATCTATGCATCCGGTATGCCCCCCCTAGATCCTTAAGATCCTCAACAGCAAATTTTTTAGCTGAACCAAAGCCCCGGTATATAAGAAAATGCGGGAGAGCTTTTTCTGTGTTTGCCCCCCCTCTCTGGAACGCGTTACCTCCATCAATCAGGTCCGCTGAGTCCCTTGCTATTTTTAAGTCTTTACTTAAAACCTTTCTTTTTTATAAAGCCTTTGGTACTTAGTTGCTGTGCAACTTTTAATTGTTTTATTGTTTTTTAAAATGTTTTGTTTCTAATTTCTGTTTTTATGCAATTTTTTGCTTTATTTCTTTCTCCCGTTTTTATTGTTGTAAAGCACTTTGATCTGCCTGTCAGTGTAAGAGTGCTTTATAAATAAAGTGAACTTGAACTTGAAGTAGAACTTGCTGCCAGGCAGCTTTTTAACTACCTCAGCAACCTCTGCCAATGATTGAACTCCCCCAAGTCCCCAGGCTCTTCCTCCTCAATGGGGGGCATGGTGACTGGGTTCCAGAGGCCCTCAAAGTGCCCCTTCCACTGTCCAACAATAGCCTCATTCTGGGTAAGCATCTTTGAGACCGACCAAATGTCCTCCTCTATGGCCTCTCCTAATTCCTCTAACTCTAGAATTTTAGCATCCACGACAACAGAAGCTGCCCATTTACCAGCCAAAGGGTACCAGTCAGCTGCTTCAGAAGTCCTCTGATACACCCAGTTCCCAAAGGCTTTCTTCTTCAGCTTGATCACTGGCATCCACCACTGGGTCTTCCAGTTATTGTTGCGAGAGACACTGATGACTTTCTGACTATAACGGCCATGTCCCAATACCCACATTGCACCCTACGGTCTTCCAAGAAGTGCACTTAGCAGAAGGGCACATAAGGGCTCAAAGTGCGTAGTGAACAAGTGCACACATATTAGCAGTATTGGGACAGTGAGCGTTACGTCAACGACCTTTACCACAGTGTTCTTTCTCGATGACAACCAAAATGCCAGTGCACTATTGAACTATTTTGACATTGGAAATGATTTTAAAACTCCCACAAACATTTATTTTGAGGAGAATGAAGCGCAGGAATCGAAGGAGGTGCATAAGACAGAATAAGTGAATAAACTGTTGGTATATCATGTCCGAAAATACGCGTCAGTACCGTTATTAATTAAATATATTTTTATCACGTGACACATCTTTGCAACAGAGAATCAATAAATTGTAATTACACATCTAGATAATAAAATAAAATACTGATTATTTGGAGTCTACACTTGAAAAAAAATTTTTTGGTCTGGATATAGTTCAGCCATTTCTCCACCTTCTTCTTCTTCTTCTTCCGTCTGCACTGATGCGGGCTTCGGCGAAGTGTGGATCAGGCATTGGAAAGGGGCGGCACCAAGGGCACGATTCTCCACTCTGGAGAATCGGGATAACCTAGGCACTTGCGCCCCTCATCGGGAACGCGCATTTGAAGTGAGCAAGTGCGGGGCCAACCCCTGAGAGCTGGATTCACATTGGAGGCTCAGAACATGGCCCACTCAGAGTCCATGTTCCCATTTTCCCCTGAAATACAGGACAAATTCTCCCAGAGGTTTGAGTTGAAGGTTTCCCAGACAGGGGCCACTGCCAAACATCCCCAGTTCACCCTTACAACTAATTTGGGTTTTCCAGGTCTGTCCAGCAGATCCAACTCACCACCAGGTGGTGATCAGTTGACAGCTCAGCCCCTATCTTTACCTGAGTGTCCCGTGACATGAATATAACATGTAAACTGCTGTTCGCATGGTAGAACTGTACATGAAGTCCAACACAGACATCACCAAAGAGAAGATATTTTTTTCAGATGAAAAATGAGGTATAAATGAACATCTGTCTGTGGACATCTTGGAGGTGAAGAGACAAGCTGCTTTAGTTTAGGAGAGGAATATTGTCCCGTTTTTGTCTGATGCAGAATTCTAACTGCTACACAGTCCTGATTCAAACAGCAAAGCCTGCACACAATAATCAGTTTATACTTCAGCTGTCATCAATTTCATCATGTTATCATCATGTTGACTGTTGCTAAATATTTGTATTTCTGAATTCACAATTTATACCACAATTTAGTTATAAAACTAGTTTTAAAAAGTACAGAACTTTTTGAGGTGGTCCAAATCTTCATAGTCTGTCTGCCCTCACGAGGAACCAGTTCCCCTCCCCTTCCTGAATAGTTACATTACTGCCTAATGTTAATAAGTGCTTAAGACATGTACATTTTCTGCAAGTCAAGGGGGGGTGAGTGTTGGCATGTGAGTAGGAATTAATTTTCCAGTCATGCTATAGTGTTGAGAAGGCCCAGCAGAGGCTGAATACTCCCAGCTGCAGCTCAATAAGTGTAACCTGCCCCTGGAGCTGCTGGCGAACCTAAGCCATTATCAAGACAGTCCTCTGTCAGTTCATCAAAGTCTAGTTTGTCTAAGTAACTAAATTAGACAGAAACTGACAGCAAAGAACTAACAAGTCAGGAGAATAGATCATCGATGCTAATCTGCCCTCATCCAGAACCTGGACTCATCCAGAGTCAAGAAACGGGTAGGTGGCATCAGCAGGAACCCCTCTTATCCAGGCTCTAACCGCTGCTCTTACCACTACAGATAACCAAAACATATCTTGTGTGTTTGCGTACTACGTCTAATAATGTATATTTATTTTTACATACAGCTGCGCCAATAAGTGTACAAACTCTTGTGGATTTTTTAAAATTTTTTTGCCCATTTCTCAAAGATTATGAATGAAAACACAAAAACTTTTTTTTTTCCCACTAATGATCAGTGATGTTTATTGTAAAAAAAAGTACTTGTACTTTTTAAATCACTACAATAGAAAATGACCAAAATGACCCATGCTGAAAAGTTTACACACCCCAGTGATTTGGACCTGAAACATGCACACAACTTGGCACAAATGGGTTCAAATGGCTGCTAAAGGTAACCATCCGAACCTGTGATCTGTTTCCTTGCAAACAGTGTGTGATTATAAAAGGTGTGTTAGTTTTGGGGCTCCTGACAGACCCTTGCATCCTCCAACCAGAGTTGCACAGACATTTCCAGTTTCTGAGTCATGGGGAAAGCAAAAGAATTTCCACGGGATCTATGGGAAAAAGGTGATTGAACTCTATGAAATAGGAAAGGAATATAAAAAGACAAGACACTAATAACGCCGGGCTCACACTGCCTACGGAACGGCTTCGGTCCGGATTCAGTGCGGTTTTTCCGCAAGCTACCACTCACATCTGCTCCAGATAGGGAGTGCGGCCAGCTCCAGTGCTGGGTGTGGAAACGGCACTCGCGAGAACAGAAGTTCACGTGGGTTATCGTTTTGTCGGGACTTCACACGAGAACACATTCATTATTTAGCAAATGTGTGAAAATGTGTTGTGCTGCAGGCTTTCGGGACCCTGTGTCACTGGGTGTGATGTAATGTTTACATTTCCTATTCGCGCTTGTGCTGTCTAAAAAGAAGAGTCAAGTTACAATTGTTTGTACACTCGTTTATTTTGAAAAAACACCGGATATTCAAGCCACACTTCCTGTATAGCTCGTCAGATTTAATCAAACTTGACGCGGATCCTCTCCGGCGTCCGGAAAAAATAGAACTTTGCGGATTCTTTCCGTTGTGCCGTACGGCCCCCGTAACTGGACCCGCACCACTCCTTCAAAGAAAGTGCCGTGGCTGTTTTGAGACGCACAATAAGGATTCACTTGAAGAAAAATTGGCTACAAGGCCAAGTTGCAGGAAAAAAGCCATTACAATGCAAATGCCACAAAACATCTCACTTACAATATGCCAAACAGCAAAGAGACAAGCAAGCCTCAACATTTCTGGAATAAAATCATTTGGACTGATGAAACCAAAATTGAAGTTTTTGGCCACAACCATAAATGTTATATTTGGAGAGAATTCAACAAGGCCTGTGATGAAAAGTGTACCATTCCTACTGTCAAATATGGAGGTGGTTCGCTGATGTTTTGGGGATGTATGAGTTACCAAGGCACTGGAAACCTGGTCAAAATTGATAGCAGGATGACTGCAGCAGCTCATCAAAAAATACTGGAGGAGAATTTGTGCTCATCAGCCCGAAAACTGCACATGTACGATCCAGCAAGACAATGATCCAAAACACAAGGCCAAGTCAACCTGCCACTGGCACCAGTAGAATAGGATAAAAGTTCTGGAGTAGCCATCTCAGTCTCCTGACCTCAATATCATTGAATCGCCGGAGGGAGAGCTCAAACACGCTGTTCATGACACATGACCCATGAATTTATGAGAGCTTGAGGCTTTTTGCCAAGAAGAATGGGCCAATTTACCATTAGATTATATACATAACCTTCTTCGCAACTAACACAAAGGACTCTAAGCTGTCATTGATGCTAAAGGGGACAATACACGATATTGTGTAAACTTTCCAACAGGGTCATTTTCTATTGTTAGAGTGATTTGAAAAGTATAAACACGTTTTTTTCACAGTAATTGGCTTCACAACATCATCGACCATTACTGAAAAAAACGTTTTATGTGTTCATTCATATTCTTTGATAAACAAACAAACAAATAAATACACCAAGGGTGTGTAAACTTGTTGGCACAATTGTATGTCTGTCCATGGGTACAAGAGTAAAACTAACTGGGAGCAAATTTCTTTGTGTGTTTAACATACTAGGTCAAATAAATCTGATTCTGTTTAAATATCATGGAATTACAGGAAAATTTAATGCATTGTCTTAAAGTGGCAGATTTCAGGGGCTTTATTCGGATGAGAGAACAACCACTATACAGGCCCTAATGAGTGTTCATAGTGTTGCACAGTAAAGACTGATAGCTTTCATTGAAGTAAAGGTAATCTTATTGCATAGCCATTAATAAAACATCATTCATTAGGTGGAATAATAAAGCTCCCATCAGTATCGTTGACTTTCGCAGACACCTGATCAATACAATCTAGGGAATTCAAATGTCAGAGGACATTGGCTGTTAAATGCAGCCTTTTCTAGAACAGAATATCAGTTTATTTAACTATAGATACTTCGGGGCAGTGAAAGATTCTCTCCCAGTCTCATTTGTTTTGTTGTTAAAAACTTTTGAAGTTTCTGATGATAGAGCAAGTCCCTGTTTGCATTCTTTCAGAGAGGACATGTGTTCACAATCTAATTCATGTTTTATTTTAAGAACTGGAGCTTAGTCAGGGGGTGAAGTTTAAAGGGGTTATGACATCAAAATGCACTTTTTTGAGGTTTTTGGGGTATATCATGATGTGTTGTGCACTGATGAGGCCGTGTGAACGTCCAAAGCGAGTATCAAAGTTCCCGTTTGTGGGCGGTCCGCTTTGTTTCATATTTAAAAAACGGTTGAATCGGAAAGCACCATTTTTTCCTACGTGGCATTTCATCCTACGTATTTCATAGCGTCCAATAAAAGTGCACAGTGAAGTAAACAGTCCAACCCCCCACCCCCCCCACCCCCAGCCCATACACCGGTAGCTGCGTTGCGCTAGCTTGTGCTGCTGCTCTTGAGAAGAGATGGCTACGCAAATGGGGACCTGTTGTGTCCAAGGATGCTCAACCCATGCTGGAAGTTTACACTCACTCCCGAAGGATGAAAAAAAAAGAGAAGAGTGGCTGAAGTTCATTTATGGAGAAGTGCCACGCAGTTATAACCTCAATTTGAAAATATGTTCAGCTCACTTCACGGAGGACTGCTTCCATAACTTGGGTGAATTCAAGTCGGGATTGTCAAAGAAACTGATTTTAATTAAAAATTCTTTACCAACCCTGAAGGAGGCAACCACATCGTCAATACCTGTAAGTTTATTTATTTAATAAAATGCTGCCTTGCCTGATAAACGTTTGTTCGTGGTCTGAAGAGTCCATGATGCTAGCATGTGATAGCCGCTCTAGCAACAATGTCCGTGAGCAACAGGTTTATCATACCATATTGTGAATCTATTTTCATTGATAACATCTGACAGCACTGTTTATTCGCTCATGTGATTAGTTGAGTTTTATGTGTTCACCCCTCCGTCTTCCTCAGAAGACGTTTCAGGCGCGAACATATACGGTTGTAAACGTCTGGACTGTTGACGGAGCCGAGAAGAAAGGCTTGCTGCGGGCAATGGTTGTAGCCAATCAGAGCAAAGTCAGCCAGGGAGACCCACATATCATTAACGAAAGGAACCGTGTTGCTGAGAAGAGAATTCTGACCTGCCCGTACACCCCCGCCCTGTTAGTTTTTTAATCAAATTCTCTTGTGAGTTGACATATGCAGGCATATCTACTACATGAAATAGCTTTACGCCAGTTTAAACAGTGATGTCATCACACCTTTAAGAAGTGAATCTGCTTTGTCTCTTTGGGATGGATCTCAGGGGTTTAATCACTTCCTGCAACAGAAACTGGTAAATGCAGTGTACCTAACTCATGGAGAACATGTGGGAGTGATGTAGGTTACTGTGAGTCAAGGGAGAATAGTTCAGAGAAACAGTGTGAGTAGATAAGAAAATAGTTTTAGAGGACACCGATTTTACTGTGCAACCGTTTCATTGAGTTTGAACCCATCAGTTGATGTTTTTTATTTTTGAGTGGAAGATACTCAATCACTGTTTGTGTGAGACGGAAGGGAATTTCTGCACAGCTGAAGAGAATTTGAATAGCAGGTAATTTTATGGTTGACATAACCATTTTTGGTGATGTAGTGTTTGTACTGAAGCAGACAGTGACTCAGAGACTAAGAACAAAGACTCCAGAATCATACTACTGTTGGTCATGTGGGACTCTGAATGCACACACACGCACTTTACTTAATTTCCCTTCTGGGATTAATAAAATATTTTTGATTTGATTGATTGATTTGACTATACAGGAAAGAATGATGGGTGAAACAACTATTATGGAATGCTTTCACTGTTAAAATGAAGTGCTGGTGCCATCAGTGCGGTTGTATCTGTATCAAAGCTCTTTAAATCAGAGGAATTTGAGATTACACTTAATCTCAGCTCTTTGTGTCAAGCTCGTAGCAGATGCTGTGCCTCCATTGTCTGTGCTGAGCAGATGACAAGATAAAACCAAATGAACAAAAGCGGCAGGAAGTGATGTCACTGATGATAAGCAATAAAAAAAGGACACCATCAGACACTGAAAGCGAGATCATTTGTGTCTTCCAGCTTTAGAAATGACTTTCTTCCCTTTTTTGTCCCTGCTCTCTCCCCATAGTGTCGCTTATCTCACAACAATAATTAAACCCTCGAGGGAGTATTTTATGATGGACATATAAACCTATTTAAAATGGAATTAAAGATGTTATCTCACAGACTGACATAATGAAATGCTTTGGGGAATCACAATCACCAAGCAGCTCTTGCCTGCAAAACTCTGTATTAAAAGGTAATAGGCCCACCATGTTTAAGATTATACAAACCATTTGACTTGTTGCTCTCTGGATTGTTGGTGTCTCTAGTCAGAGTGATGAGAGATGAATATTTTATAACAATTGTGGAAGATAGGAACACTATGGGGATGATAGACTTTTGCTCCTACATTATGAAGCAAATGATCCTCGAAATTTCCCAGGTTGAAAACTTTCTTTGGCAAAATTTTCCAAAGTTAATGATGAGTGCAGTCATTTTCTTCAATAACCCACTGTGACACGTTCATGAAACAGAAGGATAATTTAAGACCAAAAGCTCAAGAACATCCTGTGATGGAGCATCAGGTGCAAGAAGTCTCAGTTTTAGTTTCCAGCCTCTGTTTTCTACAAACAACCAGATTTCTATACCCAGGTCTATTACATCTGCTGGGTCATAGTAACCCCTAATAGGAGATAGTAGGAACTGTTCCATTTCTTTTTTTTTTCAATGCTAATGACACAGAGCGTTCCTCTCTGATGCACAATAATGCAGAGCTGGGAGAGGATGGGAGGCAGTGTGCCACAGAGATAACCAGTATCTCATTAACAGGAGCACATTGAGCTCCCCTGCTCTTCCAAGAAAGGCTATAAAATAAGGAGTGGACAAAGAAAGACAAAATAAAAGTAGTTACTCCTGGTGACTGGGTAGGTTTGCAACTTAAGCACGGCATATATTTTAGTGAGTTAAGTCAAACACATTACTTTTGAGAAGGTAAAAGGTAAACAACGTTGTCATCTGGATAATAATGCCGTTTAACATAATCTGTTGACTTCACTCTACAGCCTTTTTCCCCTCATGGAGATGTAGTAGACTGAAAAAATGGCCACATTTAGTTTTGTTGAAACACCCTCCCTTCACCCCCCATCCCTATTTTTTTTTATTATTGTGGATTATTCTAACACCTGCCATTCATTTTTCACATGATATGTATCTCCACACCCAGGGCTCTAAATTAACTTTTTGTGTGAACATTACCATTTTTCATGGCCTTTCTGAAAGGGGCTATATAGAGAGCATAAGTAACTAGTGAAATGTCGATATGGCTACAATCACACCACGAGGAGTACTAATCTTCAAGATACAGAAAAGGCTTTTCACACTGAGTGCTGATCAGGTACAGGCAGTAGTAGCCTCAATACATGAAGGAGGTGCCATTCACAAGCTTGATGACATGAGTGAACCAAAACTGTATTACTTCTTCTCCTGGATGATCTACTTAGTGTTCTGCTCACCACGGATGTCAGTGACACTGAAGATGAGTCAACCGTACCAACATCTTCTTCCAATCGCTTGCTCTACTGGACAGTAATGCAAGGGCTCAAGCAGGTACTGTGAGGAGAGTTGCCTGGTCTTTTAGCACAGTTGACAACATTTTTTCAAGGCTCGTGAAGGGGGATCTCTCATGCCGACCCACCTGGTTGGGTACACCATGGACTCCTGAGGTGAGTGGAGTATGGTTTGCTTTTCTGTGCTGGAGATTGAAGACGTTGAGGATATTTATAAATTTGGATTACTGATTGCAGCTGGCAGTTACCTGGCATATGGACAGAGCAGGGATTCCATAAGTGTGGAGCCCCCAAGGGTGCGTGAGCTGCCACTAGGGGGTGTGTGAGGTGAAAAATGTAATGGCGGAAAAATGTAATGATAATAATTACAAAATACAGTGTTGTTTCCCTTCACAATAAAGATGTGTAAATAAATATTTCCTCCATAAAATTTTAAACAATGACAATTAAAATTACTATTCAAAATGCACTTCATCTAGAAATAAAGTGTAGAAGAAGTTCTTCTTCTACTACTACTACACAATTTATGTGCGCACCTAGCTTGTGGCCTCTACTTCATTCATTTTTGTAAATATGCTCAATTGGCTTAAATCGGGGAAGGAGATGAAGGAGAGGAACCAAGAGAGAGTGACGAATCAAAGGCATTAATCTGAGTATGTATTTGGCCAAATGGTATTTACATTATTGCTTCAAATATACTGGAAATATTCAGCGCTCCTCTGTTTCTTCATTTCGCTGCAGGCTGAGCCATGCCGCTGCTGCTCCACTTGAAAACTCAGGATCCTGTTTTTTTATCGGTTCCTGAGCCATGTTGTTTTTGTATGACTTTATTGCAATTTAATTCAAATTATTGCCATTCTAATGTTATTTCCATAACCTGTGTTTTTCTTACCCTAAAACTGGAAGCTTGCACATAACCTTTTTTTTTACAGAAACAGTCATCACTCCATCATCAGATGTGTTTTTTGTTCATTTGAGTAAACATGCCATCTTTAATATAGCATAAATAAAATTCAACGTCCTTTCAACAGTAACAAAAATGCTTGTGGCATTTTTTTGAAGGTGCTGGGGGTTGGGGGTCCATCAACACGGCCGGGACATAAAAGGGGGTGCGTGCCAAAATAAGTTTGGTAACAGCTGCTGTAGTGTTAAAGAAATTGTGCTCTGTACTTTGACATAAATCTGGTGCCACAGAACTGGCAAAAGAGGAGCAGTCATAAGCAGGACAGATTTGTAAAGTTAAGTGCAGAGTCAGGGAATGGCCAAAAGGTGGGTCAATGCTGTTACAGAATTTTTTGCAGCTTTAGTTTAGGTCCCCAGTGGTTGACGAAATTGTTAGAACCCCACCAAACATATTGTCTAGAGTTCAGTATATCTGAAATAATTCACAAACAGTCCATCATATTACTCTAACCTCATGTTCAGCTCACTCAACAGCAGAATACTACAGAGACATGCCAAAGATTTAACTCACTTAAAAACTGATCAGGGACATGTTGTATGAGGAGTCAGAAGCTAAACATGACTCTGACATTGATTGCTTCCCAAATCTGCAGCTGAGAATCCATCTGAAGGATGAAACACCAGTCTGCCTAAGAACATGGTGTTAAACTGTGTCCCAAAAAATTTGAGTTTTTAAACATTAGATTAGGTATGTTGGGCAATTAATGACTATTGAGGGTGTTTGGATTGATCCTAAAGATCTTGAAGCAGTGAAGCAGGACAGAGAATCAAAGAACGTCAGAGAGGTTAGGGATCTCCTTGGGTTTCTAGGCAATTTCCACACTTTCAATCAGGACTTTTTAAGAGTAGCTAGACCATTGTTCAAGCTCATAGAGAGTCCTAGTGGCTGTAGTCAGGGAGCTAGCTCAATAATGTCTAGAATCCAGCTGAAGTAAAGGGACAGTGGCCAACTACCATTCAAAGCCCCTGTACAGTGGACAGCAGAACACAGTAGTGTACTGTCTCACCTTTTTGATACGCTAACAGGTCCACCCATCTTGGCCTACCTAGAAAACTGTCTGAGCGAGATGGTAACCTGATAGCAGTGGACTTCAGGAGGAGCCACGTACCCTGCCCCACATGATCATACATGTTACAGTTGTAACTTTGGTGGACACATTCAGGTTTCTGGGGACCACCATCACCCAGGACCTGAAATGGACCTGAAATGGACCATCATAGACGGTCGCTAAGAAGGCCCAGCAGATGTTGTTATTCTGATTCTAATTCTAACTAATATGTTGCACTCCTGCACTCAAGGGCAGTTTCCTCAAAGATTCATGCAAACCAGTCTGTGCCTGTGTTCTTTTGAACTCAGATACTTTTCCCTTTTGCTGGTTAATTTAATTTGAAGATGAATAATTTTCATCATAAAGGCCCACTGAACAATGTTGATGTTAAAAATGCTAAAAGTTTGTTCAGGCTTTAAAGGCATGTTTAAAGCTGTTGTGGAGAGAAGAGCCTTAGCAGACAGATCTATCAATATCTTTGACTTCTTTCACAATCTGAAATGTTGTTTATTGTCAAGGATAAAACATTGCTGCACTTCTGGACTTGAGTTTCATTGCAGGAGCTCAAGAGAGTGTGAATGGTGACCTTGGGAACTGACGTTCTTATTCTTCACTGTGTAAAATTTGGATAGTGCGATCCTTGGTGGTACCAGTGTGTTTATGTGTAAATATGGTTATAGAGGATGGGGATGAGGTGGAGGTTAGCACTCCACCATGATATTCCAGGTCCATTCCTCAGACATCCTGGAGATTTATAATTTGGATGGAAGCTTTGCTAGCTGCAGTATTGATCCCTCCTATAGTCTATAGGTAGCACATGCTCGCTCAGAGCAGGAATCATAAATTACCACACTGAAAGAAGGAATATCTACCATCTCTCACAACAGAGTAGTCAAGTCATCATTTTTAGCCTGCAGAGGAGAAAATGAGCAGGTTTATGAGTGATGACTGTTGCACCATGTAGCTCAGGTCAACAGAGAAAGGACTTTGCGCATCTATATCTGAGATGTTTACAGGAACCTGCAGCAGTGGGTCACACTGTGTCAGAAAGGATTCCTCATCATTTCAACCTCAAGCAACGAATCATTCAGCAAAGGAAAAAAATCTGAATTCACTCCAAGTTTTATCTGCAATACGTCAGCAGCAGCAGAGAGGAAAAAGAGTCTCATCCTGAAAAAGGTTTTGATGATAATGAAAAAAGAGAATCAGAAATAATGCAGATCAGCACTAAGAGCGCAATAAGAAATTCAGCATATTAACTTGCCAGGTCATGCGGACATATTGATCTATGTGAATAGTTCACCAGTGGTGACCTTCATGATGCAATACAATTAAATATGCATTATCACAGACCTTTGCAATGTGTATGGATGAAGAAACATTTGGAAAATGTCAGCTTCACTCATTTCTATATTGCTGATGGTTAATGCTGATAGAGACAAAGGAACAGACACAGCTAAATTTGGACTTTTTCACACACTAGTTCAAAAGTACAATTGTACTGCCTGTAATTAGTTGTTTTTGTTTTGGTAAAAAAAAAAAAATCCTTATTTCTAATCCAAATGTAGATTCAATAAAAATAACAAAATCCCCAAACTAATAATGCTGAAAAGATTTGAACATCCATCTTCACGTAATGCCATAAAGACATTTTAATCACCCTGTTACGTTTATAGAATATTCAGTGGGGAAATCGGGGTTATTACATGCAGCTGTTATGGCTCGCAAACAACTGAGAGGCTCAAATAACAAAACAGGATGAAAGCGGAGCACAAAAGAAAAAATCAAAGTACGTAATGAAATACTTTTTCGTTTCAGTATAAAAGGAGGAATCTTATAAAAATACAAATTTCTCCTCTAGCTGTTGGCTGGTTTGTATTTCATTTTAAATTAAATCCTGTCTCACAAGCTCTGAACTCTGAACAAGCTCTTTATAAAAAACGCAAAGGTTCAACTTCTCTGGTTCACCTTTCTTTTAGATATTTTTTGAGATTATTAAACACAAACCAATGTAAAAACCTTGTATTACTTTAAATCTTTTAACTTTAATGGAAAAATGTGCTACAGGAATTGCTTATAGAAAACAGGTGGAAATAAAACATTAATAATACTAATCTCTATCCGTCACACATTTCTTTGATCATCTCGTGGTATTTGAAAGGCTTATGTGGCAAAAACAGATTCCTCACTTCCTTGCAGCCATTCCTCACTGCAATGATACAACCAGATGGGACAAATACATTTGAGCAATAGCAGGTAGTCAGGGCCTTCTCTGCAGGCTCAAAAAATATCTGACTGATGTTAATTATATTTTGAGTACTTGTTAAATAATTCCAAATAGTTTGTCTACTTACTTTTCTAGCTTTTTCTCAGGCTTTGTTGCTTTCAGACATGCATTTTCACATTAAAGGTTGAACATGCAACATTTTTATGAATAGCTATATCTAAAAAAATAATACCTCCACTGGGCATTTAGAGGGGTGCAGAACGAAAGCACAGTATTGCCTCTAAAAATTATATTTGAAGTAAAATATTATATATATATATATATATATATATATATATATATATATATATATACAGTGGGGCAAAAAAGTATTTAGTCAGCCACCAATTGTGTAAGTTCTCCCACTTAAAAAGATCAGAGAGGCCTGTAATTTTCATCATAGGTATACCTCAACTATGAGAGACAAAATGAGGAAAAAAAATCCAGAAAATCACATTGTCTGATTTTTAAAGAATTTATTTGCAAATTATGGTGGAAAATAAGTATTTGGTCAATAACAAAAGTTAATCTCAATACTTTGTTATATAGCCTTTGTTGGCAATGACAGAGGTCAAACGTTTTCTGTAAGTCTTCACAAGGTTTTCACACACTGTTGCTGGTATTTTGGCCCATTCCTCCATGCAGATCTCCTCTAGAGCAGTGATGTTTTGGGGCTGACGCTGGGCAACACGGACTTTCAACTCCCTCCAGAGATTTTCTATGGGGTTGAGATCTGGAGACTGGCTAGGCCACTCCAGGACCTTGAAATGCTTCTTACGAAGCCACTCCTTCGTTGCCCGGGCGGTGTGTTTGGGATCATTGTCATGCTGAAAGACCCAGCCACGTCTCATTTTCAATGCCCTTGCTGATGGAAGGAGGTTTTCACTCAAAATCTTACGATACATGGCCCCATTCATTCTTTCCTTTACACGGATCAGTCGTCCTGGTCCCCTTGCAGAAAAACAGCCCCAAAGCATGATGTTTCCACCCCCATGCTTTACAGTAGGTATGGTGTTCTTTGGATCCAACTCAGCATTCTTTCCCCTCCAAACACGACAAGTTGAGTTTCTACCAAAAAGTTCTATTTTGGTTTCATCTGACCATATGATGTTCTCCCAATCCTCTTCTGGATCATCCAAATGCTCTCTAGCAAACCGCAGACGGGCCTGGACGTGTCCTGGCTTCAGCAGGGGGACACGTCTGGCACTGCAGGATTTGAGTCCCTGGCGGCGTAGTGTGTTACTGATGGTAGCCTTTGTTACTTTGGTCCCAGCTCTCTGCAGGTCATTCACTAGGTCCCTCCGTGTGGTTCTGGGATTTTTGCTCACCGTTCTTGTGATCATTTTGACCCCACGGGGTGAGATCTTGCGTGGAGCCCCAGATCGAGGGAGATTATCAGTGGTCTTGTATGTCTTCCATTTTCTAATAATTGCTCCCACAGTTGATTTCTTCACACCAAGCTGCTTACCTATTGCAGATTCAGTCTTCCCAGCCTGGTGAAGGTCTACAATTTTGTTTCTGGTGTCCTTTGACAGCTCTTTGGTCTTGGCCATAGTGGAGTTTGGAGCGTGACTGTTTGAGGTTGTGGACAGGTGTCTTTTATACTGATAACGAGTTCACACAGGTGCCATTAATACAGGTAACGAGTGGAGGACCGAGGAGCCTCTTAAAGAAGTTACAGGTCTGTGAAAGCCAGAAATCTTACTTGTTTGTAGGTGACCAAATACTTATTTTCCACCATAATTTGCAAATAAATTCTTTAAAAATCAGACAATGTGATTTTCTGGATTTTTTTCCTCATTTTGTCTCTCATAGTTGAGGTATACCTATGATGAAAATTACAGGCCTCTCTGATCTTTTTAAGTGGGAGAACTTACACAATTGGTGGCTGACTAAATACTTTTTTGCCCCCACTGTATATATGTATATGGATCAATACATGAGCAAAGCACAGAAGGACATTGGTAGAGATACCAGAGGTGCTAAACAGCTCCTCCTGGTTGACAGAACAGTTGCCCAAGACTGCAAATCCTGAAAGACCAACCTGTGCACTGCCTGGATTGACTACAAGAAAGCCTACGACTCTGTGCCACACACATGAATCAATGAATGCTTGAAGTTCTACAACATTAACAGGTCTGTTAGAGCATTCATTGCGAACTCGATGAGGTTGTAGAGAACCACCCTTGAGGCCAATGGCAAGCAACTTGCACAAATATCCATCAAATGTGGAATATACCAAGGTGATGCTCTGTCCCCACTGCTGTTCTGCATAGGTCTGAACCCCCCAAGCCAGATAATCAACAAGACCGGCTATGGGTACTGCCTCAAGAACGGAGCTACAATCAACCACCCCTTCTACATGGATGACATCAAGCTGTATGCTAAGAGCGAGTGGGACATTGATTCCCTGATCCACACCACCAGGATCTACAGCAATGACATCAGGATGTCATTCGGACTTGAAAAATGTAGTAGGATGGTCACAAAGCGAGGCAAGGTAGTCCACACTGAAGGTGTCTCACTCCCAGAGGGAACAATAGCAGACATTGAGGACAGTTACAAGTACCTGGGAATACCACAGGCAAATGGCAACAAGGGAAGCAGCAACAGCCAAATACCTACAACGAGTGAGGCAAGTCCTAAGAAGCCAGCTCAATGGAATGAACAAGTCCAAGGCAATAAACAGTTACACCCTGCCAGTGATCAGATACCCTGCGGGAATAATAAGATGGCCAAAGGATGAGATACAGACCACAGATGTTAAGACACGAAAGCTCCTCACCATGCATGGCGGGTTCCATCCGAAAATCCAGCACCCTGAGACTGTACGCACGCCGTAAGGAAGGAGGCAGAGGACTAATGAGCGTGAGAGCCACCATCCAGGATGAAACATTGAAGCTCCATAAATAAATGAATGAAATGAAAAATGAATGAAATGAAATGAAATGAAATGAAAAATACTTTATTTATCCCAGAAGGGAAATTCAACGCTGTAGTAGTTTTTTCTTTTT
>SSNP01000057.1:33236-46505 GCA_006937955.1 Pachypanchax playfairii | reverse complement strand
TCTGGGACCTGGTTAGCACCTCGAGCTCGTCCGTTTTGTTAGCTAGCGATCTGACGTTACCCATCACAACAGTTGGAAGAAACGGTTTAAATCTCCACCGCTTTTCTCTCTGCTTCACTCCTGCCCTGCGTCCTCTTCTCTTTTTCTTCAACTCCAGCGGGATTTGCTGTGTTATTTCACTGTTAATTTTGATTTGGGAGAGTTTTATCAGTTGGTCACGCTGATAAACAAGTCTTCCGTTGCCATGGAGACTCATCATAACCAAATCTGGAAACAGCTAAAAAGAGCCAAAAACATCCAAAAAACTCTCCCGTGCAGCACAGCCCCCGAACCGATGCAAAATCCCCTTTAAAACAAAACTAATTTGACAGCTGAAGTCTGTCAAAAGACGGCTGTAATTTTAAAAAATCACGATAGCAAAGACAGAGCTACTACAATTTGCTGCCACCTCGCGGCGCATTCTAGAACGAATACATTTCACATTTTCAATACATTCAGGACAAGGCCTCAACGGATGACATACTCAGGGAATGCCTGAGATACTAGCTACGTTTACATGCGCCAAATTTCCCCAATCTGATTAAAATCTTGGTCGATCTGAATTCCCAAATCCCTGTTTACATGGACACTAACTGAAATGATCTGATCATGCCATGAGTACACATGCACCAAGCACTCAATCAGGTTAAATGAGTTGAGCATGCGCACAGCGAGTTGTCTTTCCGGGGGAAGAAAAAAAAAGTAAACAAACTCCGTCCTTTCTGCATGTCTTCCCGCCCCATCGTGTGCTCGAGCTGACTCACGTTATCCCCAATATGGACCTTCTGCAGGTGATTACCTTTATGTTTGGGTTTTTACTGGTCGCATTAACCAAGCTAGCGGCTGAATACATATTGCTACTGCTCCTCCGCCACAGGAGAGGAGAGCAGGATGACAGGATGACTGCACCAGCAGACCACTTCTGTTTACTTCCCGCTATGTTTTCTACTTGAGTCTGCGAAAGCAGAAAGACGTCACGCTGAAGTTGTACGCATGCGCAAAGGGCTCTTTTCACCCTTTCTTTCCGAATGGGTGTATACATGCACGTCTATCCGAATGAAGATCGGACAAAACCACCCCTCTCGATCGGAAGTAAATTTCTTTCTGATCAGGCTGCATCGGATCAAAACATTCTGATTGACATGTTTACATGACGTCTTTTTTATCCGATTGGGCTTTTATTCCGATTAAATGTGCCCATGTAAACGTAGCTAATGACAAGATGAGGAGGTGTTGGAGGAGGAACCATCATAGGAGTACAAGCCCCTACATGGGATGTACCACCGTAACATAACTGAAGTGGCTAACCTCAAGAAATCCTACCAAGAAATTCTCAAGAATCCTACCTGGGCCGGCCTACAGGACACCACAGAGGCAATCATTCTGGCAGCACAGGAGCAAGCACCAGAGCGATAAAGGCCCAGATCTACCACACCAGACAAGACCCAAGGTGTAGGCTGTGCAAAGAGTTATCTGAGACAATCCAGCACATAACAGCAGGGTGTAAAATGCTGGCAGGGAAAGCATACATGGAACGTCATAACCAAGTGGCTGGCATAGTATACAGAAACATCTGTGCAGAGTACGGGCTGGAAACCCCAAGGTCAAAGTGGGAAACACCTCCAAAGGTGGTCGAGAACGACGGAGCAAAGATCCTGTGGGACTTCCAGATCTAGACAGACAGGATGGTAATGGCAAACCAACCGGACATTATGGTGGTTGATAAAGAACAGAGGAAAGCAGTTGTGGTGGATGTGGCAATACCAAGTGATGGCAACATCAGGAAGAAGGAACATAAGAAACTTTAGAAATACCAAGGGCTCAGAGAGGAGCTAGAGAAGACTTGGAAGATGAAGGAGACAATAATACCCGTGGTAATTGGAGTACTTGGGGCAGTAACCCCCAAACTGGAAGAATGGCTCCAGCAGATCCCTGGAAGAACCTCAGACATTTCAGTCCAGAAAAGTGCTGTACTTGGAACAGCTAAAATACTGCACAGGACCCTCAAGTTCCCAGGCCTCTGGTATAGGACCCGAGCTTGGAATGGGAAAAAACATCGCCCAGTGGCGAGAGGGGAATTTTTCATTTTTTTATTATATATATATATATATATACACCAGCCAAAAGCAGGCAGCATTGCGGGTTGCCTAATATGGTAAATAGTCCAAGGCTGGTGTTGTGGAAAATGGCAAAGTCGGCAAGTCAAGCAGTTGCTTCAGAGCCCCGGAGATTTTGTTATCTTTCTCAGAAGAGGAGTGTCCAGAGAAGATCAAAAACCAGAGTGAGTTTAGGTGAAGTAACAAGATGGACCCAAATAAAAATTTTTCAAGGCATCAAAATAAAAAAAATAAGTGTTGAACCAGTTGCTTCAGCCAATCATATTTTGAGTTGGGAACACCCAGTCCTGTTTTCAGGTGTACACTAACATCAGCGTATAAATATTTGTAATGATTTAAAGGCACTATAAGTAAGTTTAACAACAAATAAATGTATAGAACTGTACAATTTCTTCCTCATACATGCTCCAACAATGTCCTGGTCACAAGAACGAGCCTTGGCATTTTCACCGTGGTTGCCTCTATATGCATGTAAAATCACTTAATTAGTTATTAATAGAGTTTATTCCGGTTGAACAGACACAGTGTTTTTCAGAGGCAGCGTAATGATGACTTCATGCGCGTACACGCTCAGGCGTAGCATTTGCTATCTCTAGCAAAAGCTGCAGAACCAGAAGTAGCATTTGAAGCATAGATTCTACCGAGAAGAAGAAGAGAGCTGCTTCAAGCACCAGTAACACTTCAGCCCAAAAGGGTGAAACGTGAGTCGGATCAACGAAGGCAAAGAACAAGAGTATACATCAGTTTGTTGTTTGAGAAGTGGACAATGCTGAGAGAATCTCTAGAAATGAGAAAAGACCCGCAATTGACATTGTTGCTTCTGTAAGTGAGTCATCTTCTTAGGAAGAAGATCTTTGGCTGGGAGCTGATTGATTACACCTGCGGCTCATTTAGCTGCGCGGGCGGAGAAGAGTTTCTTTAGGAGCTGTCGTACGCCTCGTTCTTCGCCTGACAGGTAAAAATCTAGCCAGATCCTTGTCAGCGAAATTGTTCCTCGACACCAAAACGCAGTTTAAACCCTCAGACAAGAGAAGAACCACAGACACAGGATATAAAGTTTTCTTTAAATTTACTTGCAGCAAGGAGTGAATGAAGCTAGATTTACAGCATTCAGTCACTGAATCATACAGAGTTGTTTCATCATTATAAGGAGAATGAAGAAGTCCGCCTCCTGGCAGATAAAATAACATAGCAACGTTATCACAGAGTTCCCACCATATTGTCCTTGGAGAGGCTCAGTCCTGTGAATAAAAGTTTCTTCACTCCTTTAGTGGGGATGAGACTTTGTTCATAGCTCTCATGTACTAAACTAATGCTGAAATATTTACATGTTAGAGTAAATAATAATAAAATCATGATGAGAATAAATGCAAATACATATTTTTCTTACAATCCTGTTCTCTCGTGCTCATATTAAGCTTGTTTTCTCCTGGGTGTTTCGTGTCCTGACTCCTTGTGTTTTCCCCAGGATCACACTCAATACTTCTGTGTCTCCTAGTGTCTCCCTCCAGCTCTGTGAAACCAGGCTTCATCCAAATCCGTCTCTCCGCCTGCATCTGCCTGCCTATTGCCCTGAGTTTGATCATTGTTGAAATTAAAACCTGTTTTTGTCATGACCGTTTTTCTGTAAGACTGGAACCCTCTTACAAGCACAACTCCAGGACAAGAAACAGAGTTTAAAGTGTTTAATTGTACAGTGAACACAACAGCCAGGCACTAAGTCCCTGTGTGGCAGGCAGGACAGGAACCGGGCCTCACTGGAGGAACAGGCTGAATCTAGGCGTGAAGAAGACAGGTTAGTGGACTGGATTGCAGCAGGGAGGAACAAGCATGAATGAGGAGAGAGAGCTTACGGAGAGGCTGATGGTGCTGGTGGTTCTGAGGAGGAGGAGTGGTTGGAGGCTGAAGCTGAGACTGTAGATCCTGTGGTTGGTGCGCAGGTGCTGGAGGGTGGACAGACCGACTCAGGCTCTGAATGATGTTCCAGCAGGTGCGACTCCAGGGGAGAGAGAGACGGGCAGAGAGCAGATCCAGAAAACCAGACTTGGTATGGAAACCGTGGACTGGACTGCTCCCAAGGAGAGGAGGTGAGGACCTTTGGGAAGGCGTCAGGTCCAGGTGGAGATCCTGAGAAAAGCAGGTAAAAGACCAAGCATTATAAAGCTCAGAAATGTTGCAAATCAGGTTAGTAATACAAGCCACTCTACCACGAAGGAAGTAGGAACTATCTGGCGCCCGTCTCATGTTGATCCTCCCCTTAAATCTCAACTCAGGTGATGAGGAGATGAGCCACACCTGCGCTCCAGAGGCTGATCCACCTGTGAGGAGGTAAGCAGACACACCCACACACACAGCCACACCCACAGGCAGCTCAGCCACACAACAGTTTTAAAGCTCCCATATTATGCAATTTTCACTCCCTCTGAATCCTTCTTTTACATCTCAATGACAATTACATAAAATTGGCCCTTTTTTCAAATTTCAGCTGTTGTTCCCAATCTTGTCTCATCTCACCTCATTTTGAAATGCTCTGTTTCATGGGGGCATGGCTCTTTGGCAGCCGAGCACCTCTAACCCATTTGTGTCCTCTGTGCTTTCGTGAAACATCGGCGATTTTAGCGGTGCTGGTAAACAAACAGCTGATTACACTGAAATTAATGATAAACAAGCATTGCAGTGCCAAAAAAATGGACTTAAAATGTGACTAAAAACTTTAGACTGAGGAACTTTGAGCCTGAAGACTCCAACAGCACATCATTGAAAGGTTAGTCTGACATTTACTCATTTATTTGTGTTGTTTTGCTGCATCTGCATCTTTTTTTTCGAATTGTAATGCTTTTATACATGTTGCTGTTTTAATTTGCATTTACTGCTGGACCCCAGGACAAATAGCAACAGCTTAAGCTGCGCTAATGGGGATCCTATCAATAAACTATTATCTGATAGAGATGCGGTTCTTCAAGCTTACCAGTTTGACCCAGAAAGAGATGTAATGGTGTTAGCTCTCCATTAACAGCAGCTTGGCTCAGCCACACCTCAGCTCTGGTTCTTCTTAGCAGCAGATTGGCTCTGGTAACACTGTTTTTTGCAACAGTAGCAGGGACATCATAAATAAATACAATCCATGCTGCTCTTCTGTTCTCTTCATCTGGAACCTAATGAACTGTTTTGTGTTCTTCTGAGAAGCAAACAACAGCATTTTGAGTGGTAAGTTTCCTAATCTGAACCAGTGGTTTCGAATCGGTAACAGAATTGCGGGTGTCCAAAGAAGTTACTACTGTACCTGGTGGTGAAAGTTCTCAGGGGGTGTGTGTGAACCCTATCAAAGCACAACCCCCCCGGCTTGTGACGGTGAAAGCCGGAACAATTTGGATTGTTAGACTTGATTCAGAAACCCCTATCTCACTCAAAACAGCACTGATGTTTTTTTTCCAACTTTGTATGTACGTATATGCACCACAGACACACAATAACACCCCAAATTCCAGAAAAAGTCAATTTTTCATAATATGGGACCTTTCACAACTTTGAAATCTGAGTCCAAGCCTGAGTTCTGCATGTGGGTCAAACACTTATCTGAGTACATGACAAGTTCATGCTTTCAAAGCAGAGGTTTCCACATACATAGTTCCCATAGGAACATTTTTTTAGGGCTGCCTGTCTAGCGCGCCCACAGCTGATTCGGTCTTAATATCTTATCGTCTTAGGCATGACATCTCAGTCAAAGTCATGCCTGCACATCTGTAAATTGTCAAGTACAGGACTGACTCAGCTGTTGTTTCTGAACACTTGCGAGTGCACGTACAGCATGCGCGTCTCATGCATGAGGTTACCATTAAGGCTGCAGTTACGTATTTGGCCTGACGTAGCAATCGCAAGCACAACAATTTCAAACTTATTTATAGTCCCTTTAATTTCTTGCCAAACCCAGTTTTAATATGGACTTTTATATATGAGTGTGAAGGTCAACAAGGTCAACAAATACAAATACAAATGGATTTTTGAATTCTGTCTATGAAATGACTGAATTATTCAAATTAGTCTCTTAAGCTTTCATATACTGGTGCGCCCTCAATGAGTATATGCGCTCTGTGGAATGTTGTAAATCTTACCTCCTTGTTTGATCTATAGATTTTCACTTTCACCTTCAAAGAGGAAGCAATCCTCTGGACATGTCTGATCCTTTTGCAGTTGATTAACTGGATTTCTTTTTTTCCCTGTTCCAAGCCAATTAAACTCGTATGTGTGTGTGGGGTCAGATGAGGTCGTAAAAAGTGATTACATGTCTCATTCTTTACGCACATCTGTAACATGCATATATTCCCTTTATTTAGAGTGAATCTTTAGCAAAAACTAGTTTGAAAGAGTTTTGTTCAAAAAGTTCAAAAACCTTTTGTTAAGTTTATTTAGTTATTGTGAAAAACTTTGGGTTTATCCATAGTATGAGTTCATTCTCTGTACACTTACAATTTGTACCACCAACATGATCTAATTAAATAATTTAAGGTTTCCTCTAAAGGTACAATCTCATCTTATGTCCTATAGAACTAATGCTCACCAAAGAAGTAGAAGATGTCTTGTATCTCCAAAGATGGATGTTAAAACCTTCTTTTGTACCACTGTGGTTTGATTGAAAACAGAACCTTGATGTGTAGGACCAGAGGCCCTTTTAAATTTCACTTCAAATTTATTGCTACCTATAAAATCTGCCTGCAAAAATAAAACGTATTTCATACATATTTCAAATGAATGAGGAATTAATGTTCTTCCACCTACTCAAGATCTTGACATCTGTTTTCTTTTAAATCAATATTAAAGCTTTGGAGTTTCAAGAACTTAATTTAGAANGTATACAGCTTTGAACCTGTTCCTTAAACTGTTTCTCTTTCATATCAGATGCAACAAACATAATAGTAGACCTGGCTATGCCTATGTGCTGCTGTTTCAATTTCTACTCTTTCCACTTAATGCATTTTGAGACTGTTACCAAAAAAGTGTTGTTTTCTAAATGTGTTTCTAAATATCGTAATGCCGCTTTTCTGTCAGTTTGGGATCAGCTGTGTCCAGCTGAAATTTGATGATGATGATGATGTGGGCACGATGGACACATTGAGCTTTAATTTTTTTACACAGAGGGGATGACTTATTAAATGGTAAAGATATTATTTTATTTGTTACATACAGATACAGAAAAGTTGTTAAAACTGAAATCTTCATCTTCATCTTTTCACTTGTTTCTTCAGGCTCTGAGGCCTCTAAAGCACCCTCAGAATATAGCTATGGTCAGCTTGAATTTATCACCACCATGCTCCATGACTCTTTGTCCAACAGATTGTCCAGGATCAAAAAGTTCTTTCCTCTTATACCTGACTTATAGCTTTTTTTTAAAAATGACAACAGCATATTTGATACTGATAATCCATTATATTTAGGGCAACAGATGGTTTGGGAAATGCAATTTAGAGCAAATGCATTGATTGTTAAATTTATTTTGAGTTTTATTTCATTGCAGACAGTATAAATTCACAAATTTTATGTTTTGGCTTGTAAACTATATTACATAGATTAATGATAAACATCATTTCCAGCATTTTCAGCACGCTACACCAATAAAAGTTGGGCTATTTAAGATTTTACTGCTCTGTAATGTTGCCAGTTGTTCTCACAGCAATGAAAAGACACTTTTGATCAGGGAATTCCAAGTGATGAAATGATTCAGGTATTATTTTGTTCTTGTTGTCTCACAAATTTGCCCTGGGTGTGCAACAGTACCAGATTATCCCACATTTTTGTTTTAGATTAAATATAATGGATTATCTGTTAAAAACTGATCAGAACTCTTACTCATGTCATTAAAATGTGTGGAAAGTCCAAACTTTTTTTGTACTATATATTTCTTTTAATTTTTTCATATTTCGGAACTTATGGAGCAAATTTTGCTTTGATATGATTTTTGTAACTAAAATTCTACCTGTGATCAGTGACAATCTTTTTAAAGTGAATGAGGAAATGAATGATCATGTATTTTGCTTTAATATGGTGTAAAGCGATATTTTGACAGTTTTAAAGCTTGTTTCTGAGGTTAAAGATAACTACTATCCAGGGGCGGACAATAATTCAGGCTGGGAATTTTTATATCATCTCAGGCCACCACCACCCAGTTATTGCAAAACACCAAGAGTGAGTTCGGTTTGATACCTATATAATAATAATGCATCCACATCCACTTTTTGTTTTTCCCCTATGAAATAAATAGTTTTGTTCTCCTGTATTAACCTACTCAAATCCAATAAACTGAAATTCTATTTATTATAGGCTACTACTAAACTGGTAAATGTGCATCCTACACATTTAGTAGTAGATTAAATAAAATGGGTCACACCATCGTCCATCTAAACCTGAGACCAGTGCTACAATGCAATTATTACATGATGAAAAAACCCTAAAATTAAATTTAAGCCTATTTTCCAAAAATATGAGCTGTAGTAAGATCAAGGGAAGATGGGTATTTGTACTGTGTCTTGTGTAGCACTATAACATGCAATTTTGACCCATTTTAATAATAAAATATAATTGAATTGAAAATAGCCCTTTATCCAAATCAATTTATGTAGCTGATCAGACTAATATTCATCTTGGCTTTTTTACAACCATACACCTTAATAATTTATTTTATTAAAAAATCTATCAAATCAAATCAAAAATACTTTATTGATCCCCGAAGGGAAATTAAGTGTTGTTGTAGCTCAGTTCTTAATTCTTCAGGGAGCCATTGTAGAGGGTTCTAGCTGTGGACAGGAAGTATCTCCTGTAGAGGGTTCTAGCTGTGGACAGGAAGGATCTCCTGTAGAGGGTTCTAGTTGTGGACAGGAAGGATCTCCTGTAGATGGTTCTAGCTGTGGACAGGAAGGATCTCCTGTAGATGGTTCTAGCTGTGGACAGAAAGGATCTCCTGTAGATGGTTCTAGCTGTGGACAGGAAGGATCTCCTGTAGATGGTTCTAGCTGTGGACAGGAAGGATCTCCTGTAGAGGGTTCTAGCTGTGGACAGGAAGGATCTCCTGTAGAGGGTTCTAGGTGTGGACAGGAAGGATCTCCTGTAGCGGTCTGTGTTGCAGCAGATCTGAAGAATCTTCTAACTGAAGACACTCTGTTGTTGAGTTACTGTCTTCTGAAGAGGATGATGAGGGTTTTCCATCATGTTCTTCATCCTCCTTTGGACAATCAACTCAAGAGACTCCAGTTCAGTCTCCAGGACAGAATCAGTCCTCCTTATCCATCTGTTCAGCCTTTTCATGTCAATTGCTCTGATGCTCCGCCCCAACAGGTGACAGATGTGATCAGCTGACAAACTCCTTTTCTTTTGCTGCTCCTCTTCAAATCTCTGTCTGCTCATATTGTTTGAAAGCCAGACAGAGACACACTGGAGTCCAGGATATGCTCGTTTAGCCGTGTCTCAGTAAAACACATGATGCTGCATTCCTGATACTCTGGCTGGGTCTTCAACAGAGTTTAAAGTTCATCCATTCTGCTAGCAAAGAGATCTCACATTTGTCAATATGACTGATGGAAGTGAAGGTTTAAACTTCCTCTTTCTCTCTCTTCACTCTGCTCCTGCTCTGCATCCATGTCTTCTTCTTTTGAGCTCATCAGGGATCCAGAGTTTCAATTTGAGGATTATTTAGCCTTAGATATGTCAGTTAGTTGCTCTTTCTTGTAAATAAGTCTCTTGTTGCCATGGTTACGCATCATAACAAGTGGCAAAAAAGTGACAAATCAAGCAAAAAACTCAATCAGCACAGCACCCAAATCAGAAGAAAAGTATTTAGAAAATATTTCCAGAAGAAAAAACCATCAACAAATACTCAAAAAGAACAAAAAATGCTAGCAAATGCTAGCTAAGTCACAGAGCTACTCCAACAAGCTGCCACCAGTTATAGCGCTATTCCGGAATGTGAGGTATTTAAGGCTGTTAAAGAGGCCATTTCATACCCATATCAGGACTTTGTGGTTATTTCTTAAGTATTAACCAGTAAAATGAATTATATCTAAAAAATGTCAGGAAACACTTATTAAAAGACCTTTCAATCTGTCTGCGTTAAAATTCGGGTGGTTCCGGCTCCTTCCGTCAGGCTGCTTCGGCTGCTTCATCAGCAGCTCGTTCATATTCATTGTTCAAATTTGCTGGACTCTGATTGGCTAACAAACTAGCCTATGAGAACAAAGAATACTGTTTCCTGCCCTGCTGTGCATGGCAACATCAGACGTCGTGTCTTCTTGTTTGATACGTTATGCTGCAGCTTTTTAGTGAGCCGCATGCTAGGTGGGGTTTCAACTGTGGGAGCTGCCGAAAACTAACGAGCAAAGGAGTTGTGATGAAACAGATACAGGCCATTCGGACTCGTAGTTCACAGTTTGAGAGATTAAAACTGAAAGAGAAGTTGTTGACCTGTTTTCACATCCACTATGAAGGTAAGAACACCTGTGGAGCTAAAATATTCAACAGAAACCTCAGAAAAAACGTTTTAAATGGAAGGACCTCTTTAACAATTATACAATATCAATAATAAACACTTTGGTTAAAGTTTCTGAGAAAATAATTTTTAATCAATTATATAACTATCTCTCTGATAATAATTTACTTACTCAATGCCAGTCAGGCTTCAGAAGACACTTCTCTACTACCACTGCTCTCTTGAAACTCACTAATGATGTGTTCTCTAGCTTTGACAATAATTTGTGTACTGTTGCCATTTTCTTAGATCTCTCCAAAGCATTTAATTTAGTTGATCACTATCTTTTACAGGATAAATTCCATGCTATTGGCCTTTTGAGATCACAGGGGCTGTCAGTCAAATTTTACTGGCATAGCTAAAGGCATCCCTCAAATCATCCTTTCTCAATTTATGTTAATGATATGCCTCTATGCTGCACAGACTGTAATATTCATCTTTATGCCGATGATACAGTTATTTATTGTAGTAAGCCAACCATTAGTGAGATAAATTTTTCTTTACAACAAGACTTTACTTCCGTTCAGTACTGGCTGTCGGCTAGTAAACTTTTTCTTAATAAATCATTATTGTTTTATAGGAAAACCTTGGATATAGGTGAAAAAAACCTTAATCTTCGTTTTCTCGACTCCTCTCCTCTGCAGACTACTGAGACCTTTAAATATCTTGGTGATTGGCTGGAACCTGATCTATCCTTCAAAACTCATGTTCAAGCAATTACAAATAAATTAAATTCTCATCTTAAAATCCTTTACCGATCTGTTAATTGTTTTAATTTTCTGGTCAGGAAAAGAACTGCAACACAGCTGCTTCTGCCTACTCTGGACTATGCTGACATTATCTAACAGAACACTACCTCCTCTTGTCTGCATTCCATTGATGTGGCATATATATCTGCCAAACAAACCCTGGAAGAACCTCAGACGTCTCAGTCCAGAAAAGTGCAGTACTTGGAACAGCAAAAGTACTGCACATGTGTGTGTATGTGTGGTGCGTTTGTAATGCAGTGCTGTAATATTGTCTCTGACTGTGATTTTTGCTCTGCTGTCTTGTTCTTTATTTTTTCTTTTCTCTTTGCTGTAATGGAGGACCCACTCGAAAATGAGATATTACATCTCAAGTGGTTAATCCTCCCTATAAAGATATGTTAACAAATAAATAAATAAGTAATGTACAACTTTTACACATGCTTCAAAATGGCTTATTATTACAGTCATGTCCATATATATATTTGGACACTAACAGACGTTTTGTCATTTTAGCTGTTTACATATTCAAGATACAGTTATATAATCAATATGGGCTTTAAATGCTTACCCTCACCTTTAATTTGAGGCTATTTACATACAAATTGGAGGTTGGAGGAGGGGTTTAGAATTGCATTTCTTTCATATGTAGCCACCTCTTTTTCAAGGGACCAAAGGTAATTGGACAGTCGACTCGAAAGCTATTTTATGGACATGTGCGGGCAATTCCCTCATTAATCCATCATCAATTAAGCAGGTAAAAGGTCTTGAGTTGATTCCAGGTGTGGCATATGCATTTAGATGCTCTTGCTGTGAAGTCACAACATGCGGTTAAAAGGAGCTTCAATGGAAGTGAAACAGACCTGTATGCCAATTCTGACCCGTGCGTACAGACATTTTGGAGATGAGGGGAATCAACGACACAGTTGGTGAAGTGGTGAACTGCAGTCAGACTGCATATTATGGTGCGTTCACACCGGCCCAACCGTCAACGTCAGAAGCGGCAAGTTTACATGTAAAATCTACGGTGGAGTGCGTCAGGCAGACGTCAACGGCTCTGCCGCACTTTGTGAGCGTTATGTGCGGCAACTTTTCAAGCTTTTCGAGCGTTTCAGGCGTTGACGCTTGAAACGCTTGAAAAGCTCGAAACGCAAAAAGTTCAGCTAGCTGAACTTTTGACGCTCATAACGCTCTTGAAGCGGCATGTCAACCAATCAGAGCGTCTCATCGTAGTGACGTACCTGAATGATGCAGGAAGTCATTAAACAGGGTGCGGAACGGATGGAAGTAGCGCTGGAAGCTAACCTCATCCATATGTAGCTCCTGGAGCAAATGGTTTAACTCCTCAAACTCAAAACACATCTGAAGAATGGGGTGTATCCACAAACGGAGTAAATAAATGTTCTCTGTATCTCCAGTTGAATTTCCCTTCTGGGATAAATAAAGTATTTTTCATTTCATTTCATTTCATTTCATAAAGCCACTCTCTCTATATGATCCGCCATAGTTCCGAACATCCGATAACAAAGAAAGCCCCGCCTACGCGCTCTTTTTAACGGTCCAGCGTTATGAGCTTTAACACCTATGCGCTCTGACTGGCAGGCGTTATGAGCTTCAACTTTCAAAAGTCAAACTTGGAGCGTTATGAGCGTTGTTTGACGTTGACAGAGTGGCCAGTGTGAATGCACCATTACTCCTCTCACACACGTCATTTCACCTCACACCAAACATTAATTATAGATTCGTGTTATTATAATGAAAATGAAATGAAAATGAAAAATGAAAAATGAAAAATACTTTATTTATCCCAGAAGGGAAATTCAACGTTGTAGTAGTTTTTTTTTTTTTTTTTTTT
>SSNP01000057.1:0-31316 GCA_006937955.1 Pachypanchax playfairii | reverse complement strand
GTGGAGGTGAGAAGAACCAGATTATGGTCAGATCTTCCTAAAGGTGGCAGGGCAGAGGAGCTGTATGCATTTTTAATATTTACATAAAATAAGTCCAACGTCTTATTTTCTCTGGTGGAGCAACTGACAAACTGTTGGAATGTTGGTAAAGCTGTAGAGAGGGAGACGTTGTTGAAGTCTCCAGAGATCGCCATAACTGAGTTTGGATGCTGTGTTTGTAGCCTCGCAACAACGGAGCTGATGACATCACAGGCAGTTTCTGGAGCGGTACCAGGTATTATATAAACCGCTACCAGAATAACACAGGTAAACTCTCTGGGTAAATAATATGGACGGAAACTCACAGCTAACAGTTCGATGTCCCTCGTACAGATCTTCTCCTTTACGGTGACATGTCCAGGATGACACCAACGCTGGTTAACCAGCACTAAGATACCACCTCCCCTCAGCTTCCCGCTGAGTTGCTTACTGCGGTCTGCGCGGACCGTCATAAAGCCGTGTACAGAAACGTTACTGTCCGGGATGTGTTCATGCAGCCACGTCTCGGTGAAACACATAAAACTGCATTCTCTGTACTCTTTCTGGGACCTGGTTAGCACCTCGAGCTCGTCCGTTTTGTTAGCTAGCAATCTGACGTTACCCATCACAACAGTTGGAAGAAACGGTTTAAATCTCCACCGCTTTTCTCTCTGCTTCACTCCTGCCCTGCGTCCTCTTTCTATTATAAACATTCAGAACAGCAATGATATCTATACTGCAGCTTGTAGTGAGCTGTACCTCTCCTGAAAACATTTTTTAATACTAAGAGAAATACATAAAATTAATCACCTCCTCGACAGGAAGTCTTCACTCGGGGAACAATTGGGTCTGAGGGTGTAATGCAGCATTTGAGATGACAACGACAAGGTTCATTTAATGTTTTTAATGTATCATTTAAGGCCCCAACGGCTGTCATCATGTCTCAAAACACACTCTTTATTTCTTTTAATTCATTGATCACAGAATTAATAGCGCTGATGGAGTCTCTCTGTGTCTGCATCACAGCTTCAGTCAGAACCCGACCACTGCTGGATGCGCTGCGGTCACCAGCCGCACTGGTGCTGGAGACAGTCTGATGACCTCATCCTCGCCTGTGTGCAAATGCTGAAAAGACACAACATATTAGTCTGTCTCCTTAAAACATGCTAACATTTGTTAACGTAGCCACGTATTACAAAAGGTGCTTTACAGGGTTCATTTGTTGTTTCTGTCAGGTCGGTGTCGCCCTCCTTCTCTGACACAAGACCGTACACCGTCCTGTCAGCTGCACTGCAGACGCTGCCACTCGTAGTTTTTTCTTTTATTCGTGACACCTTTGCTGTTTACACCAAATAAAATGTCTCTCCTAGCCTCCACTTCACCCACTAACATTTTAATTTTTGTCTCTGTGAAGTTTCGCTTATTGTTTTTTGTTTAGTTGCGATACTTCCCGTCTTCCTTATATGCATCAATATTCATGTCATGGCTCATGATCTATACGCACACAACATCTTCTATAAAACATGGTGGAGCCAGTGTGATGGTGTGGGCATGTCTGGCTTCCAATGGCACTGGGTCACTGGTGTTCACTGATGATGTGGTAGTAGACAGAAGCAGCTGGAGGATTTCTTAAGTGTATAGGGATCTACTTTCTGCTCAGAGGTGAGTAATCCAGACTAGGGGGACAAGACGAGGAAAGGAGATGAACAAGGAACAACGATAAGCACCGGACAACGAATCTAACACAAGATACAGCTTTTATATAAACAGAAACTAATCAGGTTAAACAGAACGCAGCTAAGACAAAAGGAGGGGTAAAGCTGTCAGACAACATCAAGGGAACAGGAAGTACAAATGCTGTCAAAATAGAAGCAGGAGAGGAGAGGCGCTGGGACTCTGGTGGGTGGCCTGGGAGCTGCGAGGAAAGACGCCTGGACCCACACCGAAGTTCAGGTGGGTTGGAGCTTTCTGATGGACCCTCAGGTGGAGAGCAGACAACTGGACCCTCACGCGGACAGCAGACACCTGGACCCTCAGACGTACAGTAGACACCTTGACCCTCAGGTGAACAGGAGGCTGCGGGACCCTCAGGCGAACAGGAGGTTGCGGGACCCTCTGCTGACTGGAACCTGCAGGGCTCTTTGGCGGACTGGAACCTGCGGGGCCCTCTGGCTGGACTGGAACCAGTGGGGCCCTCTGGCAGACTGGATCCGACGGGACCCTCAGGTGGGCAGCAGTCGTCGGGACTCTCAGGCGGGCAGTAGTCGGCAGGACCCTCAGGTGGTCAGCAGTCGGTGGGACCCTTAGGCAGACCGACACGGGAGACTGGACCCTCTGGCAGACAGTAACTGGACGTGGGACTCTCTGGCATGTAGGAACTGGAGACGGGACCCTCTGGCAGGCTGGAATCGAAGATGGGACCCTCTGGAGGAGGCCATGATGTCCTTGGACCCAGGTGGCATTGGAGGAGCGTCACGGGCTGTGACGTACTCAGACCCTGGAGCCAGTGGTGGAAGTGCGTTACGGGCCATGACGTCCTCGGACCCTGCTGGCATTGGAGGAGCATCATGTGCTGTTACGTCGCAGGCTGTGACGTCCTCGTATACTGGAACTGGCGGTGGAGGATGGGTGGCCTCCGACACCACGGACTGGCTGGGACCCTGACACCGGCGACGACGTCAGGGCCTGGACCGCAAGGCTGGCACTCAACTGACCATATCTCCTCCGCCTCTCCCTCCTCCACCAGCCTAGAAAGACAAAAGTCCTATGAGGGGAAGGAAGAAGAGAAAAGATGGTGGGTCGGTCGGCAGGGTCAGGAGCAGCTGGAACCGCTGAAGTGGACGGGACCACTGCAGTGGAGGCGGATGGGGCCGCTGGAGTAGAGGTGGACGGGACCGCTGGAGAGGAGCAGGAGGCGGATGGAACTGCTGAGGAGGGAAGAGCGGATGGGACCGCTGAAGAGGGGAGAGCGGACAGGACTGCTGGGCTCATGAAGGCAACCGGCAGCTCTCATGACATACAAAAGCAGACTGGCCAGGTAGAGAAACAGCGAGCAGGGTAATGACTCTGGTGCTCTAAAAAGCTGCTTCTCCACCACTTCCACTGCCATTAAGAGGAGGGCCGGGCTCCCGGACTGGACAACTTCCTTCAAGCTACAAAACAAACTGTCCAAAAACAGATGGCTCTCTCTAAATAAACTTAAACTAAAAGTCTACTGCTGGGTCCATTCGGGAAATGGCCTCTTTAAATATGAGTTACATACAAGTAGATAACCAGTTTATCCAAATTTTCATAGCTGGTGAATTGTTGTAAATAAAAGAGAGCAAAGAGATTGCAAAGGGGTGGGCACCTTAAATTTCAGGGATCCTAGTGTTAATGCTGTTAGATCTGCTCACAGATGATGGTGATGATGGTTATCAGTCAGCAGCTGACAGAGAGACATGACAGTACATCTTCAAGGTGCAGCAAGAGCCATAGTGGGATGATGCTGCTTCTCTGGATTTTCAAAGGGAACATTAGTGTACAGCGATAGACCAAATATCTATGCGTATTTGCATATGAAAGTGAGTTCATTAACAACACTTCATCTGTTCGTTGACACAATAGTGTCTTTTAAACCATTAATTCAGCTGCAAATTAAGGGGCAGAAATTTCAGTGAATACTTTTTTAAGATAAACATTATTTTGTATGCAAATACTCCAGCAGCACACAGACATATGAAATGGAGGATTAAAATTGTGAACAAGTAAATATAGCGGCTAATCTAATCATGAAGAGCTGAAGTTGTACAGAAAGGAGATAATTAAAGCTTTGCTCATATGCGTCCTTGTGCTTCCTTATTGGAAAAAAAGACATATGTAAATGTTGGAGGTTATGAGAGACACAGGCAGCAATATAAACCTTTAGTTATGCTGACGTCACCCAGTCTTCATTCACAAGTCTTATTCCTATGGTTAAATAACCATAAAAGGTCTTATGTAGATTTTTGAAATATGAGGTTTTCCATAAATGAATGCATGTACCAAAGACACAAGAGCATACATGTGCAGGAAAGATGAGTGCAAAATTTACACCTCAGTTTCCCTCTCATCCCTCAGATAAGCCTTAAATAACTTGGAAATTGAGTTCTGGAGACTTTCAATAAAACAGATCGAGCTTGGAGAACCAAAAAAGAGACCGACTTGTCTATTTACTTCTCTGTCACACAAAAGCCAGGCAGCACACAAGAGAATGTCCCTCATGTAGTAAACAGTGTTTTTAAAAGGGAAGGAAGGATCAGAAACAGAGCTCTCTTGGCTTCTTTTCCAACACTTCTTTAGGGAGTGATGCCAATGTTTTTTGTTTGTTTAGTTGTTTTTTGAAACTTATTTGAGCAGATGACTAAAACCATGAACAGAAAAAGAGGCAAAATAAAAATATGTGCAGGCTTTGCAACTTAAATCTATTTCAGAGACCAAAAACAAAAAAAACCTAAACATTTTTGAGTTCTTACTAAACAGACAGCTTTTTGTGAAACAATCTATATAACAGAGGTACTTATACAACTTATACATTATACATGTTACTGCACAGTGAGATTTAATTGCCATTTTCATGTTATTCTATCCATTTGAATGTCACATTAGCGTAGTCCCACAAGGCTGAGAATACAAATGATATGAATGAAGAAGGTGCGGCCTGATGCTTGAGACTCCCTGTGTGGAACATGTGGCTGTCTGTGGAATAACAAATGGTTTGAGGGAGAAGGTACATGAGAGCAGATCAGTGTTTAATATGAGAATAATGCCTGTGCAGAGTGTGACCTGCTGACTTTTCTAATAGAGATGTGAAGTCTTCTGTGGAGCTCTGAAAGTCAGAGTGTTAAACCGCAGCCCCTGAGGTCAGCCCACTGAAATGCAATATTGAGTATGTATATAACCTTACCAGAGAGAGGCTAATGGTGGTTCGGGTTCAATGGGGTAATGAACACCCCCCATCCCCACCCCAGTCTGACAGTTGCCGCAGATATTATCTGAGTAATTGGCACACAAAGGTCCAGATTGGGGTGAGGAATCCTGCCCCAAAGATCTTTGGTCAGGATGCAGATTTACCATTTATAAAAAAGTAGAAACCTACAAGCAAGGCTGTGGTTTGAGAGAAAAAGATTAAGATTTTGATGGTCAATTTATGTTCAAACCATGTCACAATTTTCCTTCCATGTCACAAAGATGCACAACTTTGTGTTTGTTGATCACACAAAAACCCTTTCAAAAAATGTGTAGGTTTTTTGTTGTTGTTGTGTTTAAAAATGCATTTGCATAATATATTTGCAGGACAGTGCAACTGCAACAAACATGGAGCTACGCCTGTCTGAGAGTCACTTTGTCATCAATAAGAGGGTTTCTCCTGCCCAAGGCAGTGTCTCTTGCACCGCCTTCATCCCTAAAAGACTGAGATAAGATCTCCCTTTTACCAAAACGGATCTTTTCTCTATATGAAATTAGCAATTATTTCTGTTTGATGAAGGTTTGTGTCATAATGCATCTGAAAGGTCTGATCAGAAAGCTGAAAACAACAGCAGGTATACAGCATATGTCCGTTCTGCAGGAATCACAGGATATTGATCAGAAAGGTGCATTAATCATGGTTATAGGAAAAAAAAGTCTTATAACAGTCTGAGCAGTGGAAAAAGCCCAGTTTAGTCAGATTGTTGAGGTGTGACTATGATGTGGCTGTTTTGTTGCAGCAGTTTGCTTGTCTGGGTCAAAGCTCTGAGAACTGGCGTTCAGACTCACCTGCAGACAAAGGAAACAAAGACGGGAAAACAAACGGGGGAGAGGGGAGAGAGAGGGGAAAAAAAGGAAAATAAAAAAGGAAACAGCAAAAACCAGATTTCCCAGGACTCTATTAGGTTTTCATTAAGAATAGTTCAAATCTGATCTTATCTGACTGTTTAAACAGCAAAGTCAATATGTATTTTTTATCTCCAAACTTTCTCTGCGAGAACTTTGTGTGAAACTAGCCAAACCTTTAGGATTCTATTTTGGTTTGTTTCTAGCACTTTTAGTTGGTATAACTGACAAATAGAATAAATAATTAATATTGGATTCTGTATAGACTGAAAGGAAATGAAAGCTCTTAAAACATTTTCATAATATTCCTGGAAATTGTCAAGTTTTTCTATTACTCAGGAACATCAACAAATTCAGCAGCAGAACGTATTTTCTATGTTCACAAATGTTCATTAGAAAATATACTGTAAACACGGCTCCTTTTATGCACAAAGAAGAAGAAAAAGCACTCCTTATCAACAGTAATGATCTGCAGCCATTTACAAGGGCAGGAAGCAGGCACCTGCAGGTTTCTCCTGCAATAAGAGAATGGATGCTCTTTAAGTGCTGGAGAGTAATTCACTGGCAGGACAAGCTGCCTTCGTAGCAGACAGATGTGGTATATAACTCAAGGGAACATTAGGAGGCAGGTTTTCAGATCAAGGACCTTCTATTTATTTAATGTGCTCCTCAGAGATGAATTTAAGCTGTGAAGATTTCTGGAGCAGCACAATTAATACTTTGATTATGTTCTTTGGGAAAATTATTTTCAGTGACACCTCCCCACTGGCTTCAAATGGCTCCAAATTGTTTCTCCCTAGTACTGATTGTGACCTCTAAAGCAAGTGCCCCTGAATTAATGTGCCTCTGTAACACAAGAAAATACAGTAAAAAATAGAGGTACTGTTTAGATGTTTTAAAGTAGGTTATGTGCAAAATTTATGAACAAATAACATCTTACCTGTTGTAGACGGCGCTTTGGACATTTTCAGTTTGAGGAAACAGAAATAAGGTCTGACTGGACTGACAAACTAATTGACAGAGAGGGACCAATTTCAAAAGCAATCACAACTCAAATCTCAAAAAAGTTTCAGTGATTTATCTGTTCATCCATTTTCTCTACCTGCTTGTTCCTGTTCAGGGTCACAGGGGAGCTGATGCCTATCTCCAGCAGTCATTGGCGAAGAGGTGGGGTTATTCTTGGGCAAATCACCAGTCCATCACAGGGACACGTAGAGACAAATAACCATTCACACACTCTCTTCCTTTTTTCACACAAACACTCACACCTAGGGTCAAATTAGAGTTGCCAATTAACCTAACAGGCATATTTTTGGTCTGTGTGTGGAAACTAGACTCCCATCTCCAGAGAAAACCCACGCATGCATTTAGAGAACATGTAAACTGTATGCAGAAAGGTCGTAGCCAGGTTTTGAACGTAGGCCCTTATTGCTAGGAGGTAACAATGCTACCAACTGTGCTACTGTGCAAACCCTTTGCAATTTATACAAATCCTATTTTATCAACCCTTCTGTTTCCACCAGTTTCACATCCAATAATTATTTACATCAGATTATTTGGTTACTTGCAGCAGAAATTAAGTGTGAGGTTAACTTCTCTGTTACTTCCTGACAGCATTTAATTATATATCTGTTATAATGACCAGTTTAATCAAAAGTTATGGTAGTATAAAAACAACAACACATTTTTCATATTAAAGCTGTTTTGAGGTGCAGTGGTTTACTATTCAATTGGCCCCACTGTGACTTTTCTCTTCAGGACTAATCTACATTTCTCCAAACTAAGGAAGAGTTATACAGGTAAGAGATATACAGTATATACTGGAACAACAGGTAAGATATTAAATGGTCACAGATTTTTCCACAAAACATCTTTAAAGATTTGAAGTGTTTTTTTTTCTACCCCGACAAAACAGATTTTAAAAATCAACAAAAGAGACCGTTACCACACGTCCTTGCTCTGATCAACCATCATTAAAAAGAGCCCTTCTATTTAAAGTCAAATTCCTCTCTTCACAGTGATGCCTTTAAATTGTGTGCGGTGGACCATCATTTTCTGCAAGGAGTGCAGGGAGATAACTCTTTGAGTGCTAACAATGTCCTCCACCGCCCGGTCGTTGGTTGCCTTCCAGTGTACGTTAACCCTAGTGGTGGTGAGCAGCTGTCAAAAAAGCCTGTAATTGGGGCCTGCTGCACCATTAGACCTGCCCATTTGGCCTGTTATGATTGCTGTCTGTCTCTGCTACACTTCTGCAGTCACTGGAACCATTTGACCTAGGGCACCCCCACTACATGGAGACAGAGCAGAGACTTAATGACTTGTCACGTGTCTACCTGTGACTCTCCAGTATGACACGTTCCCTTGTGTGCCATCTGATCTGTAATGGTTTCCATCTTTATGGAGAGTAGTAGATATGTCACACAAAACAAAACAAAACAAAACAAAACAAAACAAAACAAAACAAAACAAAACAAAACAAAACAAAACAAAACAAAACAGAGTGTGTTATGTTGTGTTTCAATGCACAAACCAAGTGAATTTTTTAAGTACCATTAGAGATAATATGAAGAGTGTGACAGTAATGCCGGGTGGACACTGTGCGATTTTAGAAATCTGACTGTCGGGGAAATGCTCCCACTCCACGACCTGGTTTGTCACTCGTACTCTATTTGACCCTACGACATGTGTACTCATACTGTACGACTGCTGTCAGCCACGATTATTGATAACCACGACTACTTGTCTACGTCAGTCGGTGTGTGACAGCACGACGTGCTCGAGTGTGAACAATGAAAAACAAAGGTTCCTAGTTCCTATGACAACCACAGCATGCTTGACAACAAGATGGCGAGCAAGAAAAGGATTTGGGTACGTGAATGGCTGAGGAGATGGGATGGTCAGTATGATATGTCCATCCTTCATCAGGAGCTTAAGGTAACGTTAATGTTTAACTATATATTGTTTTACAGTAGCTATGATAGTTTCACGTTAGCATTAGTCAGCCAATGTTGTCCCACGGGTGTCTTCTGCGCAGGTGCGAACGTAGAATCGTGACGTAACTCCGCTCACACTGTACGAGCTATGGCGAAAATTTCTGACATGCTAGAAGTTTGATCGGGAGATCGCAGTATTATCGTTAGAACGTAGCAGCAATTAATCCTTCCTCATGAGTGTTCGCACACTTTACGACCTCCCGACCGGACATCCTGATGCTACGATGTTTCCACGATTACGCAGCGTGGTCTGTGACTGCAAAATCGTGGTGAAATCCCCTCGAAATCGCACAGTGTCTGCCTGGCATAAAAGAGATGTGGGGCAAAAACCCTGAATCTACCCATTCCACTAGGATCATGGGGGTCTGGAATGGGTAGATTCAGACCCATTTTTGGACCGTTTCCGTTACCTTTGTTTGGGCCGACCTGATCCCTTTTTGGACTAACTCTGCCTTAGTTCAAAGTGTGCCGAAGCGACTCAACATGCCCACCTATGAACTGATTGGCCCAGTAAAGTGATTTTACTCACATGACTACCTACTTAGTGGTAGCCACTGATTGGCCTGGTGGTGTTCATGTGAAGTGATGTCACAGAATGTCACAGAATTGATCAACCTCAAATAAACAGCCAGCCACAATGACATGTTATTACTTATTTTTCATCCAAAATGTCAGAGCTGAAGAATCTACCAAAGTAGAAGAACACCTTGATGTCCTCCATTGTTGTTTCCTGCTCTCAATGCACACGTCCACATTTGTTTACAACTGTTGTGGTGATTACAAATGACATCATGGACCTTTTGCGCCACTTACTAAGCTGTGCACACCCATGCCCTCATCTTCATGTGCATTCCTATCGCCGAACTACTCCCAGCAGGATGTGCTTATCTGAACGTCCCGCGGCCATCAGGCCGTGGTGGGGGCCTGCTGACTGTTTTTAACTTTAATATTCCCTGCCAGCCCGTTACCTTACAAGGGCTTTGTGACACTTTTGAAATGTCAGCGTTTGAACTTGGGTCCTCCTCCCCGATCCTCTGTGTATTGCTGTATCGTCCTCCAAAGCAAAACTCTGTGTTTATTTCCCAGCTATCAGACTGTCTTGCTGACGTCATCCTAAAGTATGATCGGCTCCTCATACTGGGTGATTTTAATATTCATATCTGTTGTCCTGGGAAACCGCTTGTTGCTGACTTTTGTAACCTAATTGACTCTCTTGGATTGACCCAGCTGGTGGACTTCCCCACTCATGGTGGATTGCACATTTTGGACTTGGTGCTGTCTCATGGTGTAGCTGTAACTAATGTGCGGACTGATGTTTTTTGTTTATCCGATCATTGTCCTGTTTTATTCTCTGTGGATGTGTCTCAGTGTACCTCACCTAAGCAGGTGGAGGTGTGCCGTACTCGTAGCATTTCTCCATCCACAGCACCTCAGCTTGCATTATGTTTGCCGGATCTTTTATCATCCCCTGGCAGCTCCTCTGATCCAGAGGTGCTCCTATCTAACTTCCAGTCCTCATGTCTATCAGTGTTAGACTCGTTAGCACCACTTAGGTCCCGGCGTTCTTGCCGTCGACCTGACCCTTGGTTAAACCAGCACACTCGTGCTATTAGAAGTGAAAGTAGAAAATATGAAAGACGATGGAAAAAAGAAAAAACTCTGACCTCCTTTCTGCTGCTTAAAGATACCTGGAGGCGATATCAGCGATCAGTTAGGATGGCCCGCTCTGAATTTCATTCTGCTATTGTTAACCAACACTCTGGTAACCAGCGGGTTCTTTTTTCTACTATCAACACTTTCTTGTCACCTAATGTCCCTCTTGCTAATCCCTCTGATGAGCTCTGTAACCAATTTTTGCATCATTTTTGCTCCAAAGTCTCCAGTATACGTGCTCAAATCCTGCCCAGCTTCAAGATATTGCTGCCTCCTTCTCCTCCCTCTCATGTCTTTGAGTGTTTTTCTCCAATTTCCCTTCCCCTTCTTTTAACTATAGTGGCTGGCATGAGGCCTTCAGGCTCACCCAATGACTTTTTTCCCCCTCTGCTCCTAAAGGAAGTTTTCCCTGTGGTGGCTCAATCGATCCTTGAGATCATAAATGCGTCCTTGATGATGGGTAACATTCCCCAGGTTTTTAAACATGCGGTTGTCCAGCCGGTCCTGAAAAAGCAGGGCCTGGACGCTAGTGACATAAGTAATTTCCGTCCCATCTCCAAGCTCCCATTTCTGTCCAAATTGCTGGAGAAGGTGGTTTTTAGTCAGATCTCAGACTATCTTGATCATTTTAATGTCTTAGACCTGTTTCAGTCTGGTTTTCGCTCCCTTCACAGTACAGAGTCAGCACTACTTAGAGTTTTTAATGTTATTTTACTCGCCCCTGACTCCGGCTCTTATGTCCTGCTGATCCTCCTGGATCTTTCCGCAGCTTTTGATGCCGTTGATCATGCTATTCTGCTGCAACGCCTGGAGTCCTTAGTTGGCATCCGAGGATCAGCTCTCCAGTGGTTTCGCTCGTACTTTCAGGCCAGAAGTTTTAATGTTGCATTAGGAAATTGGGCCTCTGCAGTGTCGCCTCTTACCTGTGGAGTTCCCCAAGGTTCAATTTTGGGTCCACTTCTTTTTAACTTGTATCTTTTACCACTGGCAGGCATTTTAAAGAAATTTCAGGTGAACTACCACCTTTATGCCGATGACTGTCAGTTATATGTGGCCCTAAAATCAACTGATCCAGTGCAACCCCTTTCTGATTGTATGGCTGAGATTAAGACTTGGCTCTCTGATAATTTTCTCCACTTAAACGAGTCTAAATTGGAAGCTATATTGTTTTCCCCTTGTTCTCCTGCAGCTGTAGTCCTGACTCTGCCCTCCTGCTTGTCGGCTCTACTGAAACCAAACATCAAAAATCTTGGGGTCATCTTTGACTCTGACCTCAGATTTGATGTCCAGATTAATCAGGTTGTCCGATCCTGTTTTTTCCACCTCCGTAGGCTGATCAAGCTAAAACCTATTTTGAGGAGAAAAGATCTTCACTCAGTCATCCATGTGTTTGTGACATCACGCCTTGATTATGCCAACTCTCTGTTATATGGTGCTCCTTCATCCGCAATAGTTCGTCTCCAGTTGGTACAAAATGCTGCGGCACGATTTTTAACTGGGACTACTTTGAAGCATCATATCACCCCTGTACTGGCTAATCTGCACTGGCTGCCAAGCCGCTATCGGATTAAATTTAAGATCCTTTTATCTGCTTTTAAATCTTTGCATGCGCTCGGGCCACCCTACTTGGCGCAGCTTCTCTGTCCCTATGTCCCGAGGCGTTCCCTGAGGTCCTCTGAGCAGCACTTGCTGCAGGTTCGTCCAGCCTGCTATAAGGCCCACGGTGAGTGGGCGTTCTCAGTTTGCGCCCCTAGTTTATGGAACCAGCTCCCCCTGACGGTCAGACTCGCCCTATCTCTTAGTATTTTTAAGATCCGTTTAAAGAGTTACTTTTATTCTCTGGCTTTTAATTCTGTTGGGGCAGTCTAACCCCTTGCTGACCTTATTTTATTGTTTTTATGTTTTGTAGTATATATAGATATATATATATAGTATATTATAGTATGTTTATTTTTATCTCTGTATTTGTTGTTTATATTTGTGTACTTTGGTCTAGCACTTTGGTCTGCGTCACTGCAGTTTTTAAATGTGCTTTATAAATAAGTTGATGATGATGATGATGATTCCCATGATGGTAATGGAAACACAACCATCCCATTCTGGACTGTGCTGACCTGACCCGTTCGGGAGTGACTGGACCCTAGTGGAAATTGGACATAAATCTTCAGGTGTCAGAGTAAAAATTCAATATACACTAAACAAACCCACCCACTAACTTATTATTTCTGTTCTTATATGTTTTCATTATTTGGACCAAGAAAGCAACATATATAAACAAGCTTAAAATTAAAGCAAAAAATAAAACAAAAACTTTCAAGCATTTGAAAGATGGCCCTGAGTATGCACTGTGTTGAACAAATTATTCCTGTTTCTGTTGATAATGTTTAACGCTGTTTAAAAAAAAAGAAAAAAATCATGAGCATAATACCTGGAAATTGAATCTAATTGGAGTCAGATCCTGCATGTTGAGCCAGCTGCATATCGATCCCTTCCTCTTTCAGTGAGAGTACGCTGTGTGCTAAATGTATCTCTGTCGGGACAAACAAATGGTAAAGTAGAGAATTGTGGCTGTCTGAGCTTTGATTGTAACACAAGGTTTGCTTTGACGGCTGTGTACTGCAGAAAAGGGGGAAAAGCAAACTGAGCTCACTTCTTATGGTTGCAGTTCTAATAGAATATCTTTAAATGGTTGTTTTAGTTCAAAAAAGCAATTGGAAAGCAATTTTTAAATCAGAAATAATGTCTTAGGAAATGAAATCCAAAATAGTTTCTTTCCTGAGACATTGCATAATCAGGTCAGTCCATAGATTTTTGAGTTTTAGGCTTAGGGTGTTATATGTTTTTGAAATTACTTTTCTTTTGTTTGTATTTTTAGGATCTTTACAGTGTCAGATTCATCTCTGAAATACATTTTTTAATTCGACATGTTTGGAGGTTAGTTTGAACTCCAATGCAGTGCCCAGACTCCAGACCAACACGGAAGAAGGTTTAAAAGTTTTAATGACAATTTGTACAGAGATGATAATACTGAAGTTGCACATGGTTCTGGTTCACAGGAGTCGGTTGACTCTGGATGGAGGAACGCGGGTGGATCTGATGGCAGAGGAGAGCAGGTTACAGATCGGAACATAGGTGAGAACGATAATGTTATGGTAGTGTGTGTTAGGTGTGGGGCTTACGGTTGCGAGCTGGATGGGTTGCGTGGAGAGGGATGCCGGTGACAGCGGAGGTGGTGGTGTTGGTGCGGCAGGTGCTGGTGTAGTGATCCGAGAACTAGGTTTCAATGTAGGTGATGATGGAGGGTGGACAGATCGGTGTTGTTCTCCAGGAGCAGGTGGGGAGAGATCCAGGATGGAGATGGACCAGGATAGCAGGAGGTCGGACATGGTGGGGCATGCCAGGATCAGGAAGAGTGAGCCCTCTGGACGGCGTGGCAAGACGCCCAGTGCGGAGAGGTAGAGGCGCTCAGGAGAACTGGAACGGAATCCAGCGAAGAAGGAGGTCCTAGGCGGAGAAGGAGTACAATCCATGGTAAAGCTATTATAAACACAGTGTTAAGAGCAAGCTCTAAGTTGACCTTGTTACCACAGAACGTTGTGGAACCAACTGGCTTCCATCTCACGTCGCTGCACCTCTTTTATCCCAGGCTGTGTGGCAGATAACGAGCCACACCTGCTCCTGATGATAACCTGTCACACCCTGTAGAGAAAGGTAAGTAGGCCACATACACATATACCCACACACACACACACCATATACATACATACACGCAAAACACCACCACACACCACCAGCTGACATCTAACAATATTCTTCTTCTACTTTTTGTTACATTGTGTGAGTTGTCATCCATCATCAAAAGAACTATAAAAACTTAATAATTTTACTTATTCTCTGTCTTCTTGTTATTTGTTTTTGTTATGTTCCACATTTAGTTTCAGCATAGTTCTACCCAGCAGGAACACATTATAGCTGCATACTAATGGATAGGCATGTAAACCACCTTATAAGATGTAAAAGCTATCTTTATGGTTTATGAGTACAAATGAGATGGAGTTTAAAAACAAAGCAGTTATGTTAGCCACAGTTTATTGGCATATGAACGCTCACATCAGCAACTAATATCACAGAAACACTTAGTTATTGCAGTGCTTTCAGAGAAAAAGCGTATTTTATAATTTCTTGAGATTAGGATGAAATCAAATTGTCTAAAGGGTTGAAAGAAAGCAATTTAAAAGGATAAAAATGTGACCCTGAAAAATCTGACTTTTTCTCTCGTAACAAACCTTGTAATTTTCCTCCTGGAAGAGAAAACTTATGACACACTGTATTGAGCCCTTTTAAAACCATAACTTCTTCTTCCCATCTCAAATTTGCAGATTGTAATTGTCTTTCCAGAAGCATGTCCTTATGACGATTTTTATTATTTTTAAAAGTGAATCAAACACAGATAACATATGTTCCTATACTATTTGAAACAATTATAAATCTGAACTTTTTTAGGACAAATTTACATGGATAACGTCTGGGCTGCTGAGACAGATTGTCAATGTATCAACAGCAATATTTTGTTGTACAGGCACTTAATGGCAGCAGATCAAAATAAAGTGTTATGTAGCAAATAAAGTGTGATATGTCTACGTATAAAACTTATTGTAGACCTAATGTCTACAATAATTTCTTCACCATTTTTTTTCTGCATACATACACTCACAGCTCAGGAAATGTATTTAATGACTGGAGAACCAGATTTATCACTGTAGAGGTTTTTTCTTCCTACCAACACAAATTGTTATTTTCAAGATAATATAAAGTTAAACTTTTCCTATTAACATTCTGTGAAGCCACATTCCATTGCTCTTACCTTGAACTCATTCTAAATTATATGATTAACTTCACTAAATCATCTAGCAGAGCAAAAAAAAAAATGCCTCTCAAGTTTTGACAATGTGTCTGAAGGACAGAGGTCTTAACAAAGTGTAGATCGTGAAGTATACCTTATGGATTGCTGAGGGATAAGTTTTGATGATGACTAGCAATAAGGCAAGAAAGAAAACTGGCCAGCAGAGAAGTACAAGTCTTCTCAGAGTCTGACAGGTCCAAATAACATTGCCAATCACAACACGCCTAGTTTGATGACTCAAATAAAGCTGTTGTCTTGTCAGTTGCAGTGAGAATTCACAGTTTTGACCATATACCGTCACCTGAGGCACCAATTAACAACTTCTCACTCTGAATATGCACAAGCAGTCCATATTCACACCTGCTACCAGAGCCCATGCTGAGCTTGCATACAGACACACTAACAATTGGTTGTTCTTTCATGCTGTGAAAATGACCACAGGCAGCCTCTCCTGTCTTATTTATGGCAGTTGATGGATCTGAACTGGCACTTGGTGAGACCTCCTGATGACCATTGTCCTGGCCAGCAGTCCCACTGCTTCTTATCCCAGATGACTTTTTCATTGCCATGCTGAGATTTTCATTAAGCAAATCATCGTGGTCAGATCCCAGATGGCATGTGAGGACTGCTGGCAGCCATCTGATTATTGAGTGACCCTTCTAAGTCATTCTGGTAGAGATAGATCTTTGTTCACAGCTGCAGTCAAGACATGTCTGACATTTGTTAATAAGATGGTAATATGTTGTTAAAATTGTTCAAATCATTCAAATCATTTCATTGTTTTCTTGTTTAAACTAAAACAATTGTATGTTGGTGTGTGTTGTTGTGTACAATCTAATTTACTTTAAAAAGGAACATCAATACACAAAATTAGCATTTTAAATCTTGACAACACAGTGATGCATCTGTGCAAAAGAACTAATGATTGGATCCCATTTAAATGGGCTGAAGACTGCACTATGAAATCCTCCAGAGTGTGGATGGTCTTTGTGGGGTCTGAGTGAGGCCTTCTAGTGCTATTAAAAACCCAGTGAGGTTCCTATTATGCAGGATGGAGCTCGTGTGAGACCCAGGGCATGATGCTATTGTGTGCATATGATGAAAGATAAAGAGATTCACAGGCACATATTTCCCTTCAATTTCAAAATGGCCTCTCCACTTTCAGGGAGAAAATAAACATCGGAGGAGAGCATGCCTAAAAGGTGTGTATAAAAAAACTAATGATTTGTTCCACAAGTCTTCTTTGGTACCACTCTACCAGCAGTCACTGGGTGTGAGGAGTTACACCCCAGACAGATCATCAGCTCATCACAGGGCCACATGGAGACAGATGATCATTTACACACACATCTAGGGCCTATTCGCATATTGTCAGTCTGTGGGAGAAAACCATATTTCCCAGACGAAACCCACATGTACACGGAGAAGATGCAAACTCCATGTAGAAGGGTCCTGACTTGGTTTTTAAACCAGGACTTTCTTACTGCAAGGAAACAGAGCTGCCAACTGCACCACCATACACTGAGGTTGCAGATAGGCAGTTATTTAGCATGAGCATTTACAATTAATTGAAGTTAACTGAACTGCTTGGTTTCATCTGTCTTGTAAGGCTGTCAACTTTATTTGTTTAGTCGACTAATCGGTTGATGCCGTCTTGGTCAACTGACATTCTCATTGTTTCATTTTTTTTTCACCAATAAAGAAATTTTCATTGTTTTATTCCTTGATATTTATTCCTTCGTAAGCAGTTATATATTACAGTATTCAGTATACAGTATACAGTAGCCTATGTTTTATCTCCAACTTTAAATGCTTTACTTTAGGCTACACAAATAACTTGTTGGATGAACACAATTTTATCATGGCACCTATTTCCACGTAATTAAGTCAAGTACAATAACCCATATTGGGTATTTGGTGGTTACATTTAATTAGATTACATTGGATAAACATAATTTCTTTCCATTGAATTTCAAGTTCAAGTTTCAAGTTTATTTATTTATAAAGCGCCAGTTCATGACAAAGTCATTTCAAGGCACTTCACAAATAAAAAAAATCAACCAATTAATAATAAAACATTTTCTATCTAAGGAACCAGCCGATTGGGTTGAATTGATAGTTCAGCACAATCCACTATCCTGATCAAGCACGATTGGCGACAGTGGAATGGAACGACTCCCTTTTAACAGGAAGAAACCTCTAGCAGAACCAGAACCAGAACCCGGCTCAGGATGGGCGGCCTTCTGCCTTAGCCGACTGGGGTCTGAGCTGACAGGAAAGAGACAAACACTGATGGATTTGGGCCAGTCTTCATGTCTATAGAAAGATAAACAGAGAAACAGTTAATGGCAGCAGTAACAATCAAAAGCAATAACAATTTGATGGCTCTAGTGGGAATATTTCATCCCTTGTTTATGTGAGATACACCCTCCTCAGAGGCAGCCAGAGTAAAGAAAGACAGCAGAGTGAAGAAATGTGGTCAGTATGTCCCCCGGCAGTCTAAACCTATAGCAGCATAACTAAAGGGATGGATCAGGAGAACCCAAGCTAACCCTGACTATAGGATTGTGTAAAAAGGAAAGTTTTAAGTCTATTCTTAAAACTACACAAGGTGTCTGCCTCAAGGATAAAAAGTGGAAGCTGGTTCCACAGGAGAGGAGCCTGATAACTAAAAGCTCTTCCTCCCATTCTACTTTTAGAAATTCTAGGAACTACAAGCAGACCTGCAGTCTGAGAGCGAAGTGCTCTGTTAGGAGCATATGGAACAATAAGATCTTTAATATAAGCTGGAGCTTGGTCGTTCAAGGCCTTATACGTCAAAAGTAAAACCTTAAACTTTATTCTAGACCTTACAGGGAGACAAGGAAGTGATGCTAAAACAGGATAAATATGATCTCTCCTTCTAACTCTCATCAGAACTCTGGCAGCAGTATTTTGGATCAGCTGGAGGCCTTTAACAGAACTATTAGAACACCCTGATAATAAAGAATTACGGTAATCAAGTCTACAAGTAATAAATCAATGAACTAATGTTTCTAATGTTTCTCTTTGATTCAAAATGCTCCTAATTTTAGCAACATTACGCAGGTGGAAGTAGGTCGTCCTGGTCAAAGATAACACCCAGGTTCTTTAGCTTCTTGTTGGAGGCCAAATTAATGCCATCCAACATGATGACTGACTACACAACTTGTTCCTAAGATTCTCGGGCCCAAAAGTCACAACCTCTGTCTTGTCTGAATTCAAAAGCAAAAAATTAAGCGTCATCCAACATTTTACATCATTAAGACAAGCTTGTAATCTCTGCAGCTGGTTGGTCTCATCAGGCTTCATTGATAAATATAACTGAGTATCATCAGCATAAAAATTGAATTTTATACCATATTGTCTAATAATTTCACCAAGCGGTAACATATATATAGTAAAGAGGATTGGTCCAAGCACTGAACCCTGAGGAACTCCATGACTGACTCTGGTAAATGAAGAAGATTCATTATTTACATGAACAAACTAGAGTTTTTCAGTTAAATATGATTCAGACCAATTTAATGCAGTTCCCTGAATCCCAATATCATATTCAAGCCTCTTTAATAGGATCTTATGATCTATAGTATCAAACGCAGCACTGAGATCTAACAGGACAAGTACAGACACAAGTCCACTGTCTGAGGCCAAGAGAATATCATTAGAAACTTTCACCAGTGCTGTTTCAGTGCTATGATGATCTAAATCCTGACTGGAACTCTTCAAAAAGATTATTACTGTGTAGATGATCACATAACTGGTTTGCAACTATCTTTTCTAGAATTTTTGAGATGAAGGGTAAATTGGATATAGGTTGATAATTACCTGGAGATCCTGGATCAAGATCAGGTTTCTTAAGTAAAGGTTTAATTACAGCAACCTTAAAGGCCTTAGGCACATATCCATTCATTAAAGACAAATTGATCATGTCCAATATCCATGTGTTAATCAATGGGAAGACATCTTTAAAAAGTCTGGTTGGAACAGGATCCAACATACATGTAGATGGTTTAGAAGAAGCTATAATCTGTGTTAACTCATTAAGATCAGCTGGACAGAAACTGTCTAAACATGATTCAGATTCTAAAACTGCTTCACTGGACTACGAACCAGAGACAACAGTGGGAAGGACATTATAGATTTTTTCNTGTAGAAAAGGCTGCCTAAGGAACTGTCATGCTGGCCCTTTAAGGGGCGGAGCCTAGACCACTGCACCGTGAGCAGTCTGAGTGCAGAGAGAGAGAGGAGAGACTGCAGGAAGAGTTAATCACTGTTCTGAGTTTATGAAGGACTTAAGCTTATGTTTGCAGTTTGTTTGTTACCCCACTTTGATGTTTGTGCGTAAAATCAAAGTAAGTGATGTTTACAGTTGGTCATATTAGTTTATTCAGTAAGATATATTGTTCTTCCCACTTAATTGATACCATGTGCTGTTCACGTGGACAGTTAATGTGTGCTCCGGAAGCGGCTTTGTGTTTCATGTAGAAACAGCGTATTGAGGCATGTATGGCGTTTCTGTGCCTATATGTAAATTTGGTTATTTGAATGCTGATATATATTCTTTTATTTCTGTTCTAGAACCACACAGTGTCGTCAATTGTGCATAGAGGACAAGCTGTAAACTAGAGTAAGCTCAATAAAGTGGGCTAAATTACAAGAGATTCTTTCTTTGGAGCGCTGGAGTTCTAACCGGACTCACAACAGTGTTTTGCACATTCCAACCAGCACAGTTACTAGTTTTCATTAAGTAAAGGTTTAATTACAGCAACCTTAAAGGCCTTAGGCACATATCCATTCATTAAAGACAAATTGATCATGTCCAATATCCATGTGTTAATCAATGGGAAGACATCTTTAAAAAGTCTGGTTGGAACAGGATCCAACATACATGTAGATGGTTTAGAAGAAGCTATAATCTGTGTTAACTCATTAAGATCAGCTGGACAGAAACTGTCTAAACATGATTCCGATTCTAAAACTGCTTCACTGGACAACGAACCAGAGACAACAGTGGGAAGGACATTATAGATTTTTTCTCTAATTGAATCTATTTTATTAGTAAAGAATTCCATGAAGTTCCTCACTACTGAGGGTTACAGGGATACACGGTTCAACAGAAGTTGGGTTTTTTATTAATCTGGCTACAGTACTAAACAGAAACCTGGGATTGCCACATCTAATGGTTTTATTTACAGGTTTTATATTAGTAACTGTGTTTATTTTAATCAGATTTGTATTTTTTTCTAGAACTGAATATTTGTTTATTTAATTTGAACCGTGGTTGAGCAGACACCGTTTCTATAGAAAAGTGGGAGGGTAATGTCAGAGAAGCTGCAGAGAGGTGTGTAAGACTACAACTCTGCTTCCTGGACTGGACCCTGGATTGTCAATTTGAAAGATTAATTTAAGTATGTAGAACCAAATTTGTTTGAGTTCATCCTACAATGTTCAGTTGCACAAGCCTTCAATTATTACTCCATTGTCCTCTGGGTCATCTTCAGGTTCAAACACCCCATCACAGTTTGCTCCATGCATCTGTTTGCCTCACTGTCTGTATTCTAAAAGAAGAAAAATAAAGAATAAAATAGATATGTCATTACAGTGGAATTTAAAGTATCCCTTAGATACCAAACAATCAATGATTTCTATATTTTAGTAGCTAAAATGAAAATTGTGTAGAAGTGTTAAAGGTACCAAAGATATACTGTATCTTGAAAGAGCAGCCTGAAAATACAAACGATACTGTCTCATTATTTCATAAACCTGATCCAGTATGTACAAAATAATGTGATGAGGTCAATGCTGTCACATAACGCACACCTAAATGTGACTGAACTGGTAATTTCTGATTAAAATGAACATACACGTCACTGAAAGAAAAAAGAAAATGTTAATTATTTTTACTGGCACACTATAAATTTCAGTTTAATCATAGGCAATTCAATGATTGTATACACTTACCATACTAGAAAGGAGGCTCAGATGAAGGGCCAGCTTTATTTTGGTGTTACTAGAAAAACCAGATAAAACTATTTTACAAAAAACGCCACAATATTTTTTTTCTTTAAAGTAAATTTGAACGTTCTGACCTGCCTTTGCTACTTTATGTCTTTTCTTGTAGATTAGAGCTGCTCAGAATGTACTTCCTGCCAGACGTTCAGAAAGGGAATGATGTGCGCATGTGCGCATGTGCACACAGCACGATCACGTGACATCGACTGACCAATCATAAACCTCTCTCAGTTTCTCACCCCCCCAAAATTGAAGTTTTTCTTTTTTCACAAACTTTATTGAATGCACATTAGACATCAGTTTCAGCCGTGTTGGTGTAAGGTGGAGATTCTTCATTGAATGAAAGAACTCTAATCTAGTTCATTTGACATTTCGTTGTTTTACATTCAACCAACAAGTGATCATAATTTAAAAACATAAACACAATATATACATGTTAAATTACAATTTAACTAAACAAACAACTACCTTAGTTAAGTTTTCTGAGTGTATTTTGTAACATGCCACAGTTTAGTGCACCGTAGAACACTCGGGAACCCCACCTGTGGCTGGCTGTGCAACACATGCTGCTTTGCACTCAGTTATTTTTATAGTTAATTTACTGTAGCTGTATTCAGTTAGAACGCTATTTGTTTTGGCTGTGTTCGACAAAATGTCACATGTGGTGATCAGGTGCATGATTGTGACTGTCAGTATAGACCTCGGACAGAGCTCCTCACTTTGCAATTAAAACAAATCCCTTGATTTTTAAAGAAATGCATTATTATTATAGTGTTATGTATTATTGATGTTTTGTTCATTGTTGTTTTATAAATGCTCTATGACAATTGTTTAATTAATGTTCAATCTTAATGCAAAACATTGCGCCCTCTTTTTAAAATTTTTTAGTCGACTAAGCATTTGTTTGGTTGACTACAGCCATATTATATTATTATTATTATTAGCTTATTAGTTTTGGTTTGCTATTGCTTTTTCCCTTTAAAGCTATAGTGTGCAACTTCTGTCGCCCCCTAGCGGAATTTTGCGTTATTACAACAATGAAGCTGGCGCTTCCATATGACGTACGCCCACCTGTCCCCCCCTCCCCACCCCCCTTCCCCCAACCGCTATCCCTCTGCCGCTGTGATTCGCGATTCCACAACATTTTTATTCTGTTTGAATAAGGACAGCTGTTGAAAAAAGATGGACTCTTTGGAGGAGGTAATTATTGCATTTTTTATTTATTTTCCGCAGAAACGCAAATAGCTTATTAAAAATGGGAGACAAGGTGCCTGCTAATTTGTAACTGACAGGTTAGTGAATGATCTCCTGCTACGAGACTCTCCGCTCGTCCTCCCCCTCCCTTCTTGTTGTGATGTAAAAGATGTAATTTCCTGCGCGCCAGCGCGGGAATGTCGCCGGTCGACACGCAAAGTAAAAATGATATATATTGAAAAATACCGTGAGATGTTTGAGGAGCCGATCGGCTTAATCTGCATTGTGTCATCTCCTCTAATAGTGGCTTGGCTGAAACGGACATTCACGGACATGTAAAAGTTACGCACTATAGCTTTAACATTTAATTTCACTCAAGTTATTTTGTTCTGTTTGTGCATTCCTCTTCCTCATTTAGTGCTGTAATTTGGTACACCTGTTACCTTGTCAGTTAGTGTCACTCTGCACCTGTCTGTCTCTGTATTTAATCCACTAAGTGTCACTCACTCATTGTGAGTGTATTGAGTTGCCCTGCACTTCTGCATATGCACCTTTGTATCTGTAATTGTCTGAACCTATCTGCTTGCTTTGGATTACCCATATGATTGGAACTGGACTGTCTTCTAACCAAGTCTCTGTCTGTTCCTTGTTGGATTTTATGCAATGACTTGGATTATTTTTGCCTCAAACCTGGACTGTTTCTGACCGTGTCACCACCTCCCTTAATCTGTGTGCATTAGAACTCACCTCTAGCATCACCTGACAATTGGAGCAATTTTCCCAAAAACTTGAATTCAAGGTAACAAAAAGAAAGAAATTTCAAAGATGAAACACAGAATGACAAAAGCAATGCATTTGATTTTCAAAGAGATGCAGATATCAGCACTTTTGAATCATTTGACCAGGCTTGGCTGATTCTCTCTTCCTACCTTTCATCTCAAGAGCTGCTCATGGGAAAGAAATGATGGAAGGCTACTCAATATTTAAATTAACCCAGGCCTAACAAGTTCAAGCTTTTGTCCAGACTTAACATGAATATTTAAAACCATGTTTTTTAAGCACCAAATATGGGTTCCAAGGTTTAATGGATGATTGTCCATGTCATCATTATAATGCATTACCCACCTGATGAGCAATAAAGAAACCCCTTTATATCCCACAACATCTATAGATAAACATAAAAGACATGGGCTCGTTTTAACATTCGTCCCCAACTGATAATGTAAATCCAATGATAACCTATGATACACACCTACTTTGGATCTAGTCATGACCTATGGTCTGTCTACTGATGTGTCCTCTGTTGTGGACCTGGCTGTGTCTGTTGACTATTGTTTATTTTTTAACATTACTAGTTTTATCCAACAATAGGCCCATGAAAATTGTGAAGAAACAATAAAAAACTTCTGAACTGGCTGTGAATGTTTACCTGCATCATGTGATTTTGTTGACCATTTTAACAGCAAACTGAAGCCAGTCATACTGTAGATGCTGCAGCTCCACTCAAAACCAGAGTTTTAAAACTCAAACCTACACCACTGTGGAGAAATGATAAAATTCAGAAAATGAAATGGTATTGCAAGATAGCAAAGAGGAAATGGAGGAAAACAAAATTAAATGTTCATTTAGAACTTTTTAAGGAACAACTCAAAATGTATACAAGCAATAACACTCCATTTTCCAAAACTCATAAATGATAATAAAAATAACACCAAATTCTTCTTTAGAACAACTGAGCTTTTAACAAACAGATTTTCAAGAGGCCCTTCCATTAAAAACGGTTTCTGTTGAATATTTTAGCTCCACAGGTGTTCTAACCTTCGTGTGAAAACAGATCAATAACTTCTCTTTCAGTTTTAATCTCTCAAACTACGCAGGTGGCGATAACACCCGATTTCTCCCGAGTCCGAACGGCCAGTATCTGTTTCATCACAACTCCTTTGTTCGTTAGTTTTCGGCAGCTCCCACAATTGAAACTACGTTTAGCATGCTGCTCACTAAAATGTTGTAGCATAATGTAGCAAACAGAAAGACATGATGTCTGACGTTGCCATGCGCAGAGGGGCAGGAAACAGAATTCTTTGCTCTCATAAGCTAGTTTGTTAGCCAATCAGAGTCCAGCAAATTCGAACAATGAATATGAATGAGCTGCTGACGAAGCAGCTGAAGTAACCTGACGGAAGGAGCCGGAACCACTCAAATTTTAATGCAGACAGATTGAAAGGTCTGTTAATAAGTGTTTCCTGACGTTTTTTTAGATGTAAAATTTCTCATATTACTGGTTAATACTTAAGAAATAACCACAAAGTCCTGAAATGTGTATGAAATGGCCTCTTTAACAAGTCCTCCACGTTAGCATAATACGCTGCATGCAAGGAATTTACTGACCCCTTTAGATGTAAAATTTGTGCTATTAGATCCAACTTTTTCCCTCAACAAAAGGCTCCAGTTAACAGATCTAAAGTGTTTATTTTTACCCAAGGAAACATTGGAGAGTTTTGTCTTGGTTATTGTAAAGATGCTTGGTCGAGTTTTCTCCTAACTAAATTAAATACCTTTTAGACCCAGTTCTCATATCGTAGAGAATTTAAACATAGTAAGTTACTCTCTTCAGACGGGTTGCCCTGTTGCCTTTTAAATGGATGTGGTGAGGCCCCTTCTGAGGAAGACTTGGATCCAAACATCTTTGATAATTACTGACCTGTAGCTATCCAACTTGCCATTTTTAAGTATAGGCAGTTTTATTCAGTTCCATTAATTTTTAAATAGCATAACACATTCGCAAAATATTAATCTGGTCTTAGGACAAACAGTGCTGAGATGGCTCTTTTACGGATTGTTTATGACCTTAGGTGTAAGCTCCATCAGACACCCAGAAACTTTTTGTCTTGGTGCCACTGAATCTTAGTGCTGCCTTTGATAAAGTAGATCACCAGATTTTATTAGACAGACTGATAAGTATGGAGGGCGAAGATCACTCTATTATCTCGTGTAAATGAGTGGCTTTACAAATTCAAATTTTGTTCAAGGCAAGTTATGTAATAAATTAACTAACAGCTTCCTCACAGTAACTGTTGCTTGCTGAAACACAGACATGATTGGGAAACAGCCAGTAGACCAATTAACTTTGAGAGTAAGAGTGAGTTAAAAACACCCTAAATATGTTTAGAGAAACAGATTAATTCTGTGTCAAGCAGTAGCTTTGTTAATGTGCAATATATTTGCAGTCTTAACACAGAGTCTAGCTCCTGCACTAACTGCAACTGGGAGAGTGAGCTGTGAGATGACTGGGCCACCTGTGGGTGCTTTGGGATGGGGAAGGGCCCACTACAGCATCCTATACACAAAAGTAAGAATGATACGTGCTTTCACATCAAAGTTTCAAAAAGTCTCTTATAACGCCAAAAAAAGTTGCAAGATTTGTTGCTAGTTTGAAGCCACTAGGTCTGCAACACAATGGCCAAAATGGCCCACAGAATTGATAGGTAGGTAATAGGAAGACTAAAAGTAGTAACTCTTTAAACACAACTGTTCCTATAAATCCAAAACTCTGTCAAACCCTTGGAACAGCATCCACTCCCCTTCAACCCCCAACAGGCCAAATTAGGTTGACCATACATTTTTTTCCTCACTGAAAACTGCTCTGCTCTAATGTATGCAAAAAATGTATGATGTATGCTTTCAAGTGCAGCATATCCATTTAGTTTTGTCTAGACTGAAATTTGGTTATTACTCCACCCCTTCTATTCACTTTTAAGTAAATGTGTCTGCTATAAGGCTTTTGCAAGTCAGCATACATACTGCATACCAGCAGTGTTTCATGGAAAGTTCCAGTTTTGTCATCCAAGGACAGCTATTCCTTTCAAGCCCTGTAGAAACAAATTTATTAAACAAGATAATCTGCAAATACAGTTTTTTATTTTATTTTTGGAGTTAGACTGGTTTAGTAATGGAAATGGTAAATGGTGTGTACTTGTGTCCAGCATTTCTTAAGTCAGACGACCCCCAAAGCACTTCACACTACAGTTTGTCATTCACCCATTCACACACACACTCACGCCGGTGGTGATAAACTACACACACACACACATTGTAGCCACAGCTGTCCTGGGACACACACTGACAGAGGCAAGGCTACCAGACACATGCACCATGGACACTTCACCCAGGTGTGTGTGTCTTGCCCCAGGCCAAGTGATCTTTTTCTGGGCAAAGCAGGGATTCGAACTAGTGATCCTCAGGTTACAGAATGACGTTACCTACTGCCTGAGCCATGGAAACAAAATGACAATGTTTCATCAGAATCTAAATTATATATGATCAATGCTTTTGGGGTAAAGTTACTGTCAAAAATATATGTATTCATCATTGGTAATTTTTGCATAATAAGCAACTTGTTAAATCTTGTTTCTGCCATATTATATATAAACATATAGAGTATCTGTTCTCCATTAGAATACAGAATAAATAGTTCCAACTTCATAAATTTACAAATACAAACTCTAAATTTACAGTTACAATTTCTCCTTTATGTATACAACTAACATTATGAGGCTTTGAATACAAATCTGTTCTTTTGAGAATACAGATTGAAAACGGTGACAGGGTCACATAATTATTAATGGAATACAGATGCATCGATGCCACTAGTTGTATATGAATCTTTTCAAATGAATAATGCCAGGATGACCAACCAACCATTAACAGAATGATTATTAATGTTGCTGTAGGATGTAAACAGTTTTTAATAGCAATTTATATAAACTGTTCAACAACAGCTGATTTTGTTACATTGTGCCCCAGCAGTCATAACCAGATTTGAGGTGGACGCCTGCACCCGAGTATCGCATGGGGCAGCGGGTCTGGTTGTCCACTCTGGACCTCACTCTGCACCTCGAGAGTTGCAAGCTGGCTCCTAGATTTTTTGGTCCATTCCCTATCTCTAAGATACTCAACCCAGTGGCCATGAGGTTAAAGTTGCCAGTGTTTATGTGAGTTCATACTACCACGTCACCACTCGTGCCCTCCCCCAGATCCATTCCGCCACCCGAATGGTGAATGGTTTCTACTTTGACAAATATAGTACACTAGTCTTTCTTTCCACTGTAACCCAGGCTATAAAGAGGTTACAAATGAGAAAACACTGGGAGTTTGATTTACCTGAGAGAGGGATACCTGAGAGAGAGAGAGAGAGAGAGAGAGAGAGAGAGAGAGAGAGAGAGAGAGAGAAAGAATGGTGGTAATTTGATTTTAGCACATGCTGTTAATAAAGGCCCTGTGCTCCATTCTGCTGCCGTGATCTTATTTAGACGCATAATGCTGAACATTAATATCAATACATACACTATTGATTTTTCCTTTCAGCCTACTTTGAAAGAGAGGGGTTTTCAAGTGCAGAAAGGGGGGATTCAATTGCACTGAATTTAATTTGGTGGTTTCATGTCAGTATGGATATCCTGAAACTCAGACCTGTCTGCAGCTCCGTTCAATGTCCTTGCTTGACCCCATCCTCTGGTTTCTTTTCCTCAGAGAGAGCTGCATTACTCTGAATGAAAGAGAGAAGCTTTAATCTCTCTCCCTCACCAACCTCCCTTATACAAAATCAGTGCTACCCTCATACCCACAGAACCACAGAGGGTCTCTGTAGGGTCAGTGCTGCAGCATTTTCATAAGGAGAAAAGGCCAAGCATGTGGGTGTTCAATAGAAATTCTACACCCAGAGTTTCCTTTGGGCTTAACAATGGGCATCTGTTGCTCAAATGTCAAAGGTGGTTTGTGTGATTGTTTTGGTCATAAAATTTCCTCCTTTGCCTGAAGATCAGAGTTGATTTGCTTGAAAGGGTGTATATTTTATTTGAAAAAGAATAAAGCGCTGGGAGGAAGATGTTCATTCTGACATGAAGAGCAATTGTGATTGATGCTGAATGAAAAGCTGAAACTTTAAACTCCAAACAGAATTTCAATTTAGTCCTATTACTGTGTACTCTTTTAATTGGGCACACTTTTAATGGATGGGTGCACTAAAAAAATATCAAAGAACAGATGTTTATTCAACCTAAGTCAATAGTCACAGAAACCTTCAATTATGGCCCCCCTACGGGGAACCCAGATGCAGCATTAATCTGAGCCAATTGACAGTAGATTGAATTGATTACCTTATTATGAGGAAGCTTAGTTATTATTGCCATAACTCAAAGCCGATTACAATCTTTTGCAATGCAGAAAGAGACGAAGTAAACACGATCAAGATCTAATCACAAAACCAACCCATATTCATCTTGTATACTTTATTAGGTCAGATAAAAGCAGGCAGAGAAGAGAGTGGGTATCAATTTCATGATATGAAAATCATTTCCATAGACACCCGTGGGGGTGGAGGCTACTGCGCTAGAACATGAACGGATACCATTTATCATGACTAAACAGTAGATCATTGCACCAGAGCATGTCTTAAAAATTTCTGTTCAAACAAACTCTCACAGCCAAGTAATTATCAGCAGATGACTGCATATATTTGAAAAACTGTTTTCTTGCACATATGAAAAATAATATATCATAACAGACAATATCAATAATCCAAACACAGTGAAGAGATTTTTATGTTTAAAGGCTAAGTAGTGGTGCAGACAACAAACAGATTGAGACTAGGCTGTGATTTGTGTTCCTGTTGAATCTTACTTGAATGGAGATGTTCTTCTTTTGCTTTTCCTGCATGATGAGGAGTCACATCTAAACTTTGAGCATTCTTCTGACAGTTCTCTCACTTTACTTTGCACTCTTGCCTCCTTCCCAAGCTTTACCCATTTTACGCCACAGAGGTCAAGGATTCTGTGTTTGTGTGTGTAGGCTATTGTTCAAGGAAAAAAAACAAAACAGAAGTGTGTATAGGGAGAAGCTGTCTAACTTCTCAGCCATCTGTGTTGTCAGGTCTGTGGTGTTAAGGAAGTCCGACAGTATGTCCCCTACCTCCTCTTGGTGCAAACAGAGCCTGATATCAGCTTTCATCCTTAGTACGAGAGTGTGCCCTCTGAAGTATAACAAGGTTGTTCTTTTCTCATAGTCTCTCTCTCACTGTGTGCGTGAGTGACTGTGTGTGTGTATTGCACATGAGCAAGTGCCCTATGCCCCGCCTTGTATTTTTGTATTTTTCCTACATGTTGTGGAGAAGGCTGACTTGAGGATTAAAGAGATCCTCGAACACAACACAACATGTCAAATTTTTACACTTTCTCTTCCCCTGGTCCCCAAATAGGAGGGTTTTCATTAGAGGGTGGGAATTTCAGACTCCAAAACAATTGGTGGACAGCAGTCGTATCACTACAGTTTGTAAAAGCATATTTGAGTCCATCTAAATGTGAGGATCTCTGCTGCTGGTGGTGGTGAGTGGAACTAATTGTCTTGCAGGGCGTGGCAGCAGATGATCAGTGATGACAGGTGTGGATCGTTACCCAGCTCAGGAGAGCTGGGTACTTAAGCAGAGGAGGAACAAGAGACAGACGCCAGTTTGTTCCGCTACTTTACGTGGTACAGAGTGGCAAGTGAGCAATATTATCAGAGTGTGTTTTCGCAGTAATTAACCTGCCTTCTTCTCCTCATGTTCAGCCTGCTGTCCTGGAGCTCCTCTCCTGACAGCGTAACCTCCAGCGTGGATATCGAACCGCTCATAGTGAGGATTGGCTCAACACAGGAACGTACTAGAGCTCCGTTGCGGTGCTACGCGACCAGCTCTCTCCCTCTGGCTCCCTGTCTGTCTCTGGCTTCCTCTGGTCCACACCTTCCCGGTCACCGTTCTGCTGTCACCCCTGTCGCAGTCACGTCTGCGCATTCAGCACCCGGACCCGGATCTCACACACGGAACAACGACAGCTTGGCTCACCACCCCTGCGGCAGCATCCTCGGATCTCTCCTCAAACCCGGACGTCATTCACGAAACCGTGAGTTAAGCGAGCACGATCCCCGCACGCCGCAGCTGGTTTCTCCAACTGTCACTAACCTCTCTCTCTCTCACAACCCCAGGACCGTTCCTGTCCCACACCAGGCCCGTCCTGAGTTTCGTCGAGCACATTTACTGTTTACTTGTATTTACCTTGGAGCACTGTACATAATAAACACTGTTATTCCTGAACGCTGTTTCCTCGCTCTGTGTGTGTCTGGAGTTTGGGTCACTTTGGGAGCTCGCAAACAACCCCACCTGGTTCGAACCATGACAGAACAAACTGGCCAAGAGAGCTCCCAGACCCAGCTTCAGACCGCACTCACCCAGCAGGGGATTCTGCTGGGAAGGCATGAGGTTTTCATGCAGGAGATAGCGAGGACTCAAGCTAACTTGTCAACAGAGCTCCACAGTTTAACACAGCAACTCACCAATGTCATGTCTCGCCTTTCCCGCAGTCAATCTCCTCCTCCTGCAGCAGCAGCAGCGACAGCGGCGGCGCGTGCTGACCCACCTGAGGAGACCGGCTACCGGCAGGTGGCCATTCCTGATCCGGCACCCTTCGATGGAGAACCTAAGGACTGCAGAGGGTTCCTCCGACAGTGCCGGATCATCTTCAGCCGGGCTCCGCACGCCTTCCGTTCCGACGCCAGCAAGACCTCCTTTATCATCGGCTGGCTGAGGGACAAGGCTCTCAGGTGGGCAGACGCATATATTGACACTCATCCTCTTGAAACCTCTTCATATCCCCAGTTTC
>SSNP01000569.1:0-18619 GCA_006937955.1 Pachypanchax playfairii | reverse complement strand
TTTGTATCTGGGGAGTTACGTTTTAGAGAAATATGACACAACTTAGTGTTTTATGTGTTTTCAGGCTGTTTTGGATCTGGGGAGTCACGTTTTAGAGAAATCTGACACAACTTAGAGTTTTATGTGTTTTCAGGCTGTTTTGGATCTGGGGAGTCACGTTTTAGAGAAATCTGACACAACTTAGAGTTTTATGTGTTTTCAGGCTGTTTTTGACCTGGGGAGTCACATTTGGTGAAATATGACACAACTTAGTGTTTTATGTGTTTTCAGGCTGTTTTTGACCTGGAGAGTCACATTTGGTGAAATATGACAGAACTTTTTGTTTTATGTGTTTTCAGGCTGTTTTGGATCTGGGGAGTCACGTTTTAGAGAAATCTGACACAACTCAGAGTTTTATGTGTTTTCAGGCTGTTTTTGACCTGGGGAGTCACATTTGGTGAATTATGACACAACTTAGTGTTTTATGTGTTTTCAGGCTGTTTTGGATCTGGGGAGTCACGTTTTGGAGAATTCTGACACAACTTAGAGTTTTATGTGTTTTCAGGCTGTTTTTGACCTGGAGAGTCACATTTGGTGAATTATGACACAACTTAGTGTTTTATGTGTTTTCAGGCTGTTTTGGATCTGGGGAGTCACGTTTTAGAGAAATCTGACACAACTTAGAGTTTTATGTGTTTTCAGGCTGTTTTTGACCTGGGGAGTCACATTTGGTGAAATATGACAGAACTTTTTGTTTTATGTGTTTTCAGGCTGTTTTGGATCTGGGGAGTCACGTTTTAGAGAAATCTGACACAACTTAGAGTTTTATGTGTTTTCAGGCTGTTTTGGATCTGGGGAGTCACGTTTTAGAGAAATCTGACACAACTTAGAGTTTTATGTGTTTTCAGGCTGTTTTTGACCTGGGGAGTCACATTTGGTGAAATATGACACAACTTAGTGTTTTATGTGTTTTCAGGCTGTTTTTGACCTGGGGAGTCACATTTGGTGAAATATGACAGAACTTTGTGTTTTATGTGTTTTCAGGCTGTTTTGGACCTGGGGAGTCACATTTTAGAGAAATATGACAGAACTTAGTGTTTTATGTGTTTTCAGGCTGTTTTTGACCTGGGGAGTCACATTTGGTGAAATATGACAGAACTTAGTGTTTTATGTGTTTTCAGGCTGTTTTGGACCTGGGGAGTCACATTTGGTGAAATATGACAGAACTTAGTGTTTTATGTGTTTTTTTAGGCTGTTTTTTACCTGGGGAGTCACATTTGGTGAAATATGACAGAACTTAATGTTTTATGTGTTTTCAGGCTGTTTTGGACCTGGGGAGTCACATTTGGTGAAATATGACAGAACTTTTTGTTTTATGTGTTTTCAGGCTGTTTTTGACCTGGGGAGTCACATTTTAGAGAAATATGACAGAAATATGAAGCCCTTTTTTATCGCGAGATTAACGCTCGTCCTATTTGGGCCAGCCCGTTGTAGTTTTTCTCCTCGATTTTGCAAAAAACTCGTTACGTTAGAAAACTACAACATCACACTGGATCTAGTAAGACCGGTCTTGTGCGAAAATGTGTTCCCCTGAAATATTCTGTTTCACCTGTCTCGGGAGCGCGCACCGCAGCCAGAGGGGCGGAGCCGACAAGCTTCACAGCCCTTCAGATCAGTTTCTCGCTAGACTGAAACTAGACTGATAAAAGGACAAGTTTCCCTGTCGAAGTTCTTGCTTTATTAAGCTTCTGTTAAATCAATGAACGAAAACGAAAATTGTTTTGATTTTTTTTTTACTCGCTGGAGAATCAAGTCTCTTGGTATTCACGTACACTAAACCCGGCAGTTAGACTTGATTAGTCTGAGCTACAACAATGATTAATTTTACTCTGGGATTAAAAATACATTTTTGAATTTCAATTGAAATGATTATCATCCACCAAACACTATTTTTTATAACTTCTTGTTTGTTTAGGCTGCCATGTTTTTATGTTACTTTATCTATATATTTTAAATGTGAAAAGGTGTTTCAGGATTCAGAGGGTCGTTATGTTATGGTTGTAGGGATGATTGCTGGACTGAAAATTACTATTTTAAATGCTTATGCACCCAACGAAGACTGTCCACATTTCTTTAAAAAGCTTGCATACCTGATAGCAGACAACAGGGAGGGATTTAAATGTTGCAATTTAGTCTAAAAAAAGTATACTTCATAAAATGATCTTGTAATGTACTACTTTTTGCACAGTGTTACACTGTTAAGAGTTATAATAAACATACTTTCATAAAGTACACTTGTTCACTCCATTACTTATAAGTGTAACCAAAAGGGTGATTAATCTGCGATTAATGGTGAGTTAACTATGGACACTCATGCGATTAATCGCGATTAAAAATTTTAATCGATTGACAGGCCTAGACAGAACTCAATGTTTTTTTTCATTTTCACTCTAATGTTTAGCCTGGGGAGTCACATTTTAGTGATACATGAAAGAACTCAATGTTTTTGCATTTTCGCTCTGTTTTGGGCCTGGGGAGTCACATTTTAGTGATAAATGACAGAACTCAATGTTTTCATCTTCAGGCTCTTTAGGGCCTGGGGAGTCAGATTTTAGTGATACATGAAAAAACACAAGGATTTTTACATTTTCGCTCAGTTTTGGGCCTGGGGAGTCACATGTTATTGATACATGAAAGAACTCAAATCCTTTTTCATTTTCAGGCAGTTTTGGGCCTGGGGAGTCACATTTTAGTGATACATGACAGAACTCAATGTTTTTTTTTATATTTTCAGGCTCTTTAAGGCCTTGGGAGTCCTATTTTAGTCAGATATAACAGAACCTAATCTTTTCTGCATTTTTGCTCTGTTTTGGGCCTGGGGAGTCTCATTTTAGTGATGCACAACAGAGCTGAATGTTTTTTGCATTTTCGCTCTGTTTTGGGCCTGGTGAGTCACATTTTAGAGATAAATGACAGAACTCAATGTTTTTTTTCATTTTCGCTCTAATGTTTAGCCTGGGGAGTCACATTTTAGTGATACATGAAAGAACTCAATGTTTTTTGCATTTTCAGGCTGTTGAGGGCCTGGGGAGTCACATTTTAGTCAGATATGACAGAAGTCTTTTTTTTTTTGCATTTTCAGACAATTTCGGGCCTGGGGAGTCACATTTTAGTGATACATGACAGAAGGAAATGTTTTTGCATTTTCAGGCTGTTTAGGGCCTGGGGAGTCACATTTTAGTTCGATATCACAGAACTCAATGTTTTTTTTAATTTTTAGGCTGTTTTGGGAAGGGGGAGTCACATTTTAGTCAGATAGGACAAAAATTAATGTTTTTTTTTTTTATATTTTCAGGCTCTTTAAGGCCTGGGGAGTCACATTTTAGTCAGACATAACAGAACTCAATCTTTTCTGCATTTTTGCTCTGTTTTGGGCCTGGGGAGTCTCATTTTAGTGATACATGACAGAGCTTAATGTTTTTTGCATTTTCAGGCTGTTTAGGGCCTGGGGGGTGACATTTTAGTAAGATATAACAGAACTCAATGTTTTTTAATTTCTCAGGCTGTTTTGGGACTGGGGAGTCATATTTTAGTGATACAAGAAAGAACTTAATGTTTTTTGCATTTTCGCTCTGTTTTGGGCCTGGGAGTCAGTTGATAGTGGATACATAAAAGAACTCACTGTTTTTTGTATTTTCAGGCTGTTTCGGGTTTGGGGAGTCACATTTTAGAGATACATGAAAGAACTTACTGTTTTTTAAATTTTCAGGCTGTTTTTGGCCTTGGGAGTCACATTTAGTAATACATGACATAACTCAAAGTTTTTTTTTTAATTTTCAGGCTGTTTTGGGAATAGGGAGTCATATTTTAGTGATACATGAAAGAACTCAATGTTTTTTGCATCTTCAGGCTTATTTGGGCCTGGGGAGTCACATTTTAGTCAGATATGACAAAAAATTAATGTTTTTTTATATTTTCAGGCTCTTTAAGGCCTGGGGAGTCCTATTTTAGTCAGATATAACAGAACCTAATCTTTTCTGCATTTTTGCTCAGTTTTGGGCCTGGGGAGTCACACTCTAGTCAGATATGACAGAAGTCATTGTTTTTTTTATTTTCAGACTATTTCGGGACTGGGGAGTCACATTTTAGTGATACATGGAAGAACTCAATGTTTTTTGCATTTTCTGGCTGTTTAGGGCCTGGGGAGTCACATTTTAGTGACACATGAACAAACACAAAGATTTTTGCATTTTCGTTCAGTTTTGGGCCTGGGGAGTTACATGTAAGTGATGAAAGAACTCAATGTTTTTTGCATTTTCAGGCTGTTGAGGGCCTGGGGAGTCACATTTTAGTCAGATATGACAGAAGTCTTTTTTTTTTTTTTTTTGCATTTTCAGACAATTTCGGGCCTGGGGAGTCACATTTTAGTGATACATTACAGAAGGAAAAGTTTTTGCATTTTCAGACTGTTTAGAGCCTGGGGAGTCACATTTTAGTTCGATATCACATAACTTAATGTTTTTTGCATTTTCAGGCTGTTTAGGGCCTGGGGAGTCACATTTTAGTGATATATGAAAAAACACAATGTTTTTTGCATTTTCAGGCTGTTTAGGGCCTGGGGAGTCACATTCTAGTCAGATATGACAGAAGTCATTGTTTTTTTTTTATTTTCAGACTATTTCGGGACTGGGGAGTCACATTTTAGTTATACATTAAAAAACCCAATGTTTTTTGCATTTTCAGGCTGTTTAGGGCCTAGGGAGTCACATTTTAGTCTGATATGAAAGAACTCTATGTTTTTTGTATTTTCAGGCTGTTTTGGGACTGGGGAGTCACATTTTAGTGAAACATGAAAAAACTCAATGTTTTTTGCATTTTCAGGCTGTTTTGGGCTTGGGGAGTCACATTATAGTGGATACATGACAGAACTTACTGTTTTTTGCATTTTAAGGCTGTTTTGGGACTGGGGAGTCACATTTTAGTGAAACATGAAAAAACTCAATTTTTTTTGCTTTTTCAGTCTGTTTAGGGCCTGGGGAGTCACATTTTAGTCAGATATGACAGAAGTCTTTTTTTTTTTTTGCATTTTCAGACTATTTCGGGCCTGGGGAGTCACATTTTAGTGATACATGAAAGAACTCATTGTTTTTTGCATTTTCGCTCTGTTTTGGGCCTGGGGAGTCACATTTTAGTGATAAATGACAGAACTCAATGTTTTTTTCATTTTCAGGCTCTTTAGGGTCTGGGTAGTCAGATTTTAGTGATACATGAAAAAACACAAGGATTTTTGCATTTTCGTTCAGTTTTGGGCCTGGGGAATTACATGTAAGTGATGAAAGAACTCAATGTTTTTTGCATTTTCAGGCTGTTGAGGGCCTGGGGAGTCACATTTTAGTCAGATATGACAGAAGTCTTTTTTTTTTTTTTTTTGCATTTTCAGAGAATTTCGGGCCTGGGGAGTCACATTTTAGTGATACATTACAGAAGGAAAAGTTTTTGCATTTTCAGGCTGTTTAGGGCCTGGGGAGTCACATTTTAGTTCGATATCACAGAACTTAATGTTTTTTGCATTTTCAGACTGTTTAGGGCCTGGGGAGTCACATTTTAGTGATATATGAAATAACACAATGTTTTTTGCATTTTCAGGCTGTTTAGGGCCTGGGGAGTCACATTCTAGTCAGATATGACAGAAGTCATTGTTTTTTTTTATTTTCAGACTATTTCGGGACTGGGGAGTCACATTTTAGTGATACATGGAAGACCTCAATGTTTTTTGCATTTCCAGGCTGTTTAGGGCCTAGGGAGTCACATTTTAGTCTGATATGAAAGAACTCTATGTTTTTTGTATTTTCAGGCTGTTTTTTGCCTGGAGAGTCACATTTTAGTCAGATATGATAGAACTCTATGTTTTTTGTATTTTCAGGCTGTTTTTTGCCTGGAGAGTCACATTTTAGTCAGATATGATAGAACTCAATGTTTTTTGCATTTTCAGGCTGTTTTGGGCTTGGGGAGTCACATTATAATGGATACATGACAGAACTTACTGGTTTTTGCATTTTAAGGCTGTTTTGGGACTGGGGAGTCACATTTTAGTGAAACATGAAAAAACTCAATGTTTTTTGCATTTTCAGTCTGTTTAGGGCCTGGGGAGTCACATTTTAGTCAGATATGACAGAAGTCTTTTTTTTTTTGCATTTTCACACTATTTCGGGCCTTGGGAGTCACATTTTAGTGATACATGACAGAACTTACTGTTTTTTGCATTTTAAGGCTGTTTTGGGATTGGGGAGTCACATTTTAGTGAAACATGAAAAAAACTCAATGTTTTTTGCATTTTCAGACTATTTCGGGCCTGGGGAATCACATTTTAGTGATACATGAAAAAGCTCAATGTTTTTTGCATTTTCGCTCAGTTTTGTGCCTGGGGAGTAACATTTTAGTGATACATGACAGAACTCTATGTTTTTTGCATTTTCAGGCTGTTTCGGGCCTGGGGAGTCACATTTTAGTGATACATGACAGAACGAAATGTTTTTTGCATTTTCAGGCTGTTTTTTGCCTGGGGAGTCACATTTTAGTGATACATGGAAGAACTCAATGTTTTTTGCATTTTCGCTATGTTTAGGGCCTGGGGAGTCACATTTTTGTCAGATATGACAGAACTCATTGTTTTTTGTATTTTCAGGCTGTTTTGGGCCTGGGGAGTCACATTTCAGTTGATACATGAAGGAACTCAATGTTTTTTGCATTTTAAGGCTGTTTTGGGTTTGGGGAGTCCCATTTTAGTGATACATGAAATAACTTAAACAACAGAGCTTAATGTTTTTTGCATTTTCAGGCTGTTTAGGGCCTGGGGGTGACATTTTAGTAAGATATAACAGAACTCAATGTTTTTTAATTTCTCAGTCTGTTTTGGGACTGGGGAGTCATATTTTAGTGATACAAAAAAGAACTCAATGTTTTTTTGAATTTTCGCTCTGTTTTGGGCCTGGGAGTCAGTTTATAGTGGATACATGAAAGAACTCACTGTTTTTTGTATTTTCAGGCTGTTTCGGGTTTGGGGAGTCACATTTTAGAGATACATGAAAGAACTCAATGTTTTTTGCATTTTCGCTCTGTTTTGGTGATACATGACAGAACTCAATGTTTTTTGTATTTTCAGGCTGTTTTGGGACTGGGGAGTCACATTTTAGTGATACATGAAAGAACTCAATGTTTTTTGTATTTTCGCTCTGTTTTGGTGATACATGACAGAACTCAATGTTTTTTGTATTTTCAGTCTGTTTTGGTTCTGGGGAGTCACATTTTAGAGATAAATGAAAGAACTTACTTTACTTTTCAAAGCAGAACAGCTCGCTCCCCATTCCCTCCCAGCTACGTATCTCATAACATTGATAACATTTTTGCATTTTGTTTCTATCCCTTCAATATGCTCCTTCCATGTCAACACCTAAATACTTGAAAGAACTCACTTTTTCAATTTTCTTTACATACATATGTAATTTCAAAGTTTCACTCACTTTCCTTTTAGTGAAAAACATAATTTTTGTTTTTTCTACTGAAAACCAAAATCCTCATTCCAACCCCCACTCTACCACAGTGTAGCTTCTTGAACCTTACCCACTAAATGCTCAATATTTCTTCCATTTTTCCACAATGTGCCATCATCCGTGAACAAAGCCCTTCCAATTCCCTCAGGAACCATAGAAAAAACGTCATTAATCATTATGACAAATAGTAGAGGGCTAATCACACTTCTCTGTGGTGTACCTTTTTCAACCAAATACTGACTAGAATACTTAGTCCCAATGCGCACTTGTATCTTTCTACCAGATAAGAAATCTTGAATCCAGTTAAACATCCTTCCACCAATACCCAATTTGAACAACTTCATTAAAAGCCCATCCCTCCACAACATATCATTTGCCTTTTCTTTATCGAAAAACACTGCTAAAATTTACTTTTTATTAACCTGTGCTTTTCTAATGACATTTTCAAGCCTAACAATAGTAGCAATTGTATTTCGAGCTTTTCTGAAACCACTTTGACAGTTTGCTAAAACCCCTTTCCTTTCCAGTTCAAAGGACAATCTTTCCTTTATCATACCTTCAGTTTACACAAATTCGATGTCAGTGCAATTGGCCTACCTGGATTAGATGGATTCTTCCCTGGCTTTCTTATTGGTACATTAAAAGACTCTTTCTATATGTTTGGGAGCTTTCCCTTAATCCCAACTGTATTATTCAAAAACAGCTTTCATACCAAGATTTTTCAACATTAAATAACAAATTAGATCTTTTCCAGGAGCTGTGAGCTTTGTTTTCCTAGTTTCCTTAGTACCTTACCATTTCCTCCAATGAAATCAAAACTTCCAAAACTGTATCTGAATGTTTTTCTTTCTAATTGCCTCAAGATTCTGTGCCTTTGTTTGACACATTCTGTTATTTCCCAACACCGAAATGTTATTTGAACTATGAATCTTTGCAAACGTTTCAACCATTACCTCCACTTCTTTCTGATCTGTTATAAAGTTTTGATTGCCTAAATTTAATATTAAACATTCCCACTCCTTTCTTTCACCTCCCATCCTTCTGACCATACCCCAAACATCCCCGCTGGGGTTGTTCTACCTATTTTGGAACAGAACCATCTCCAACATTTTCTTTTTGTTTGTCTCACAGTTTTCCTGACCACTGCCACTGATTTCTTGTACTCAATAAGAGCTTGCATGGATAGAGTTCTTAGAGACAGTTTAAACTGCCTTTTGACATTCTTCAGTCCACCACGGTACCAAAATTCTACTTATTTTCCCTTTACTTGTTGGGATCAATGCTTGTGCGGCAACCGTAATTACTTCAATGAACTGTTTATTCAATTCGTCTGCGCTACTCGATTCATCCACCTTATCATTTCCTCATATAATTTTTTGAACTTTACCCAACCAGCCCTAAGAAAAATCCACTTCCTATTCTCCTGTCTTGCAGTTACCTCCCCTTTACCTCCAACATTACAGAAAACAGGATAATGATCACTTCCTATAGTGGTATCTGTTCTTAATGCCCGCTGACTTTTTCCTGCGACTTTAATCCAATACTGACACCGTTACCGTTACATTAACTACATTGCATCTAGTACCCCTACCATTATTTAGACACACCAAATCACATTCGACCATCAATTCCTAATTCACATTACCATTATGATCTGTGAATGTCCCTCCCCACAGTCTGTTATGGGAGTTAAAATCCCCACACCAAATCACTTTACAATGATTGCTTCCTTCAGTTGAACAAAGACTCAACTCCAATCTGACACAGGGGTTCTAAAATATGACTATGACATTTGATTCATTTCTGTCCCAAACTTCAATAGCAATATACTCCAAATCCTTACCTTTACCCAGAAGTCTGTATGATATTTCTTGTTTGACAAATGTAACACATCCTCCCCCTCCACTACAATCTCCGTCATTTCTGATAACATTATATCCATACAACACAAAATCCAATGATGGTTTAAGCCATGTTTCCTGAATACAAGTCACATCTGGTTTAACACGAAGTTCTTTAATGAAATGCTTAAATTCCTGACCATTTGCCAACAAACTCCTAGCATTCCATTGAATGATTAGTACCATATGATTAGATTAAATAACATCATGATTCCTGACTTGACTGATGATTGAGGTTGTCCCTCACTTCTTCCCACGTCAGTCCTGCTAATCCAAAGTGTTTAATTGCTGCTGAATTTTCTCCTGCTTTGATTTCACATCAGCTGTGGTGTTTATCACTCCTGTAATGAACATAACAAAATCCAACTTGTCAATAACCATTTCATTTTTGTTGATCTGAGTAGCTCCTTGAACCTGAAGTACCTTTGTACTTGAACTACCTTGTATGATGTTGCCTCGTTTTTCCTCTTTCTTTATACCCTCACTGCTTCAGCATATGAAATCTTTCTCTCCACTCTAACTTTTTGAATAATGTTTTCTTATTTCATTCTCTCACATCCAACAACCATCCATCCATCGCAACACTGTGATTTCCACCACAACTACAGCACTTTGGCTGTACTCCATCTCCACATTTCCCATAATCCTGTTCCCCTCCACACCTAGCACATCTTTTCCTCTCCTTAAAGTTTTTTGCTGTGTCCAAAACGTTGACAGTTAAAGCGCGTAAAGTGGTTTCGGTACAAATGCTCTTACTGGATAACTAATGAAACCCAAAAACACTTTACGAGGCAGATTTCATTCTTCAAAATAAATCAAAATACTTTCACTATCCATCTTAATTCCTCCTTTTGTTGCTTTTAATCTGTCCACAACAATCACTTTCCCCTTTTGATTTTATTTTTTAATGCAGAACTAAGTAAGTTTTGCTCTCGCTCTCCCCCTACTGGTCCCCTGTGAAAGCTCACTGTCGTAACGTTCCCCTGCCGCAGACGCAGATGCTCTGCCGATGTTCACCCGCGACTGAGCTCTCTCTCGGTCCCAATCACGTTTCCTTTTTTTCTGCTCGTCGGTCAAAAGTTTTTTCGTTCTTTTTGGTTCTGCCATCTTTGCGCTCCTAAGGGTGGCGTTGCTAACAACGGCAAGGGCTTCATGCTTGTATTTATGTACGTGAGTGTGAGTGCCTTAAAGCAGGTTTGTTCTTGCGAGATTAGTCGGGTCCGATCCACTGAAAATTGCAAGTGCTGCTTTCAGGACACAGACCCCGGAGGGAGGGGAGGGACCCATGAATCACCCCGCCAAGTCCTTGTTTACCCCCACAGGGACTCTAGAAAACATTTATTGAGGTGAAAAAACTTACTTAGTTCTGCTTTAAATCCTCAGCTTTTACAGTGATTGTCCAAAGGAGGATGAAGAACATGATGGAAAACCCTCATCATCCTCTTCAGAACACAGTAACTTAACAAAAGAGTGTCTCAGTCAGAAAATTCTTCATAATCCATTGCAGCACAGACCACTACAGGAGATCCTTCCTGTCCACAGCTAGAACCCTCTACAATGGCTCCCCGAAGAAGAACTCAGCTACAACAACACTTCATTTCCCTTCGGGGATTAATAAAGTATTTTTGATTTGATAAGTGGATTTGTGCAGGATCTAAAACCTTTATTGATAAATAAAATCAGCTTGTTCGTGGTGAAAGTGAAGAATTCCCAGATGATGAATAGCTGTTACCGTGAAGCACACCTGACGGAAGAAGAGTCGCTGTTCTGTTCAAAAAGTCGCACTTTTTTAGCCTACAAAAAATTATTGTAGGAGGCTGAAACTGAACTGTAACTATAGAGCAGTTCATCCACCGGACCTGCACCAGATCTTCTGTTCTCCTTTCTCCTCTCACACACACATGCGTTTCCTTTCATCCTCTCTCTGCGTCAGAACTCACTAGTGACACCACCAGTATCCATGATTTATCACAAAAAACAGCAGTGAACATTTTCCACCAGTAAAGAGACTCATTTGTGGCGCTCAAAAGACAAAAAAAAGACGAAGTAAAAGGAGTCGAGAAATCCCGCAATGAAAACAAGCAGTTCATATAAACAGTACATTTGAATAAAACTATCTCAAAAACTGAATCAACAGAATAAGAAACAAGCAGTTAAACCGGTCATTTTGAAATTAGATTGTCGATTGATTTATTTGCATATTAAAAGCATAAGAACAGTAGAAATCTGCAGGAATCTTCATTGATGACACGTGAAACCGGGTAGGGAATTTCCGAGAATTTTCGTTGCATTCAGGCTGCAAGGTGTTGAAAAACCTGAGCTGTATAAGTTTTTATCTCGGCATGAGAATTACCTGCATGTGTTTCATTATACACAGGGGTGCACATAATATTTTTGGCCTGGTTCTCAGAAGAGAACCTAGGGTTGTTGCTTGGTCCTCACATTTTTAAATGTGTCTCGCTGTGTCTCTTCCGAGCTCCTCTGCTTTGTTTTTGGTTTCATCAAGCTTCAAATTCAGTCTGTTTACTTTACCTGGCTCTATATTTGTTTCAATAAAAATCCTTTAATTGTTGAAAAAATCAAGAGAAACCAGTAAAATATAAAAATACTGGTAAAAAACACCTTCAGAGTTCAGGTTGGATTGTTTACAGGTTTGGTTGTTCACTTTAATCTACATTTAACAGTTTGGTGTTGAAATTTATTAGTCAGCTGTTGGGGCTTCTGTCATTTACTGTAACTGTTTTTTGTTTTGAAATGATGAGGATGTTTGTAATGTGATGCAGATAAAAAGATACAGTGGACAGTTATGGGGCATTGACTGCATATTACATAGTGCTTTGCGCGCATTCAAAATGGTGCGGATCACAGACAAATACGCTGATACTGTTGATTAAAACAGGTGGTTTTCTGTATTTTATAGCACAAAAAGGTAGTTATACACGTCTGTGCCACGATGGTCTATTTGTCTTATTCAGTGAATTTTTTCAGTTTTGACGCGATGCAGAATCCTGCAGTCAGCTGCACTGATCTGACTGACTGAAAATCCGTCACAGTGGCAAACTGATACACAGAGACAGAGAGAGACGCAGCATCAGCTGGAACTTCAGCGCTCTGGCTGAGAAATATATCAGTCAAACAAAAGAAGTCAACGGGATTCTTCATTTGTTTGACAATGAACCCCGCCTCTGATTAACCTAAAAATTCACGCAGCTCAGCCAAATCAATGTTGAGTACACAAACGCGTGTTGCAACTTTTCATCTGGTGCGCATTTTATATTTTGACAGTGTGTGCGGACCTGCGGACCACTTATGTGCACCCCTGATTATACAGCTCGGGTAAAACTAGTGGAAAATCACTTGATAGCGTCGTCAGCACAAAGTCCTTAGAATGACCATTACTAGCAACAAGATGGGTTTTCTCCTCCAACATACCCGCAAGCTGTAACATCAACGGGAATTGAGGTCACAGGAAAACTATCTATGGCTGCTGCGGCGCAGGAAATGCGGCCGCCATTAGAGTCCGGTATTCGACACAGACTCACAGCTAAAAACAACAGCGGTTCATACAGGATGTCTGCATATTGTTCAGCGTATTTCTGTTTTAATAAACGAAATATTGAGACCAGGGCTCATGGGATTTCAAAAATAAACTGTTATTTTTATTTTTTCTGACAAAATACATATTTTGTACCATATGTCCAACAGCCTGCTAACGTTAGCTACATAGGAACACCAGTGTTTATTCATGTGACACTTTAAAAATTATATATCACATAACATTGATTACAGCTGACAAAAATGCTAAGGTAGAAATAAATAATATTACAGGTTTAAACTCCCCGTTGATGAACTTACTCATGATTTCTGCAGCTTTGGTTCATTATCAACAGAAGTGTTTCTGTCATTTCAAAATAAACTTTTATCAGCTCTCTGGGGTGAATGGGAATAAAATGTGAAGTAAAGGTTAATACGAAGGAAATTTGAAGAAGAATTAAGATAATATGATTGATAATCTTTTTTCTCTTGGCTACAGCTCAGCTAAAGAGAACCAGAGGAGATTCCTGTTGGTATATAATGCTGTATCAGATATGCCTTTGGATTTTCATTGTACTTTTGCATTAATACTTACATCATGGCTGCAGCCTTTTTTTTAAATATAAATTTAAACACCAAAGAGAAAGAAAACCCATTGCCATGTTGAAAGAAAGAACGTGTCTTTCAACAGGAGACAGAAGAGAGAAGAAGAGAGAGAAAAAAAAGAGAGAAAGGGGGAAAAAATAGAAAAAAATATGATTAAATATAGAGAGAAAACACAAAAAACACAAAGTATCTGCTTCAACACCTGCGGAGACACAAAAACAAGAACAGAGAGAACACGGCAACAGCAAACATTTATGCTAAAAGAAAAAAAAAGAAAAAAGGATAATTTAACATAAACTCACAAATGACCTTTTTAAACACTGTGCTTTAGTGATGTCACAGCCAGATTTAATATATGCAAACACCTGAGTAAATACGTGAGTGAACACCTGAGTGCAGTGACGCGCTTGTGATTGCGGAATTTCGACATTGAATCTAAAAGAAAAAAAAATCCTCAGCTACAGTACATCCCACAGGCCCTGAAGCAGACTACAAGAGACCGAGGACCAGGACACCCAAGGACCCCCCCAGAGGCAGAGAAGTACCCGGGAGAAAAGCGCAGACCCCACCAGACAAGAGCAGCAATGACCACCAGAGTGACCGCCCCACAACCACAATGCAGTGGACTTCAGGGGGCCGTAGTCACGAGCCCATAGGCACCGCCGGCAACCAGCCACACTCGGGAGGACTGAGTGCAGCCCAGCAATGAGGGAGAGGCATCCTCCCTGTAGAGAAGCCAAGGGTGCCACAAGAGAGAGGAGCCCGAAGCCCAACCTGACAGACAGACAAGAACATACATTCTTACACATACACAGACACACATTAACCACCCTCATGCACACTCACATACTCTCACACCCACACAGATAAAGGCAAAAACAGGAATAGACAACGGACACTCAAATCTGCTCCCCATACACACTCTATACTCCCAGATCTAGGCACCATCACCCAAGAAAGACAGCCAGTCCCAGAACCAGGAGTTTCCCGTTCTGCCTTGAGGCATAGCCATGGGGGGGCACCCGGAGCCCCCCAGTCACAGAGCAGCCCCCCCACACCACTGATGGAAAGCAGCAAACGGGAGTGTAGAAGACCCCACACCTCACTCCTTCCGCTCAAATGTACTGTTGGTGCATGATGTACTAAAATGCAATTGAAAGATAAAAGAAATGGGGGTTGGGGCACCCGGGAAAATCCCTCCATCAGCCCCCCACAGCCCCCACCCCCAAACCCTCAGTGTCAAAATGTTATTCATTTTTAGGGATGAGGACAAGCAGGAGAAATAATCTGGGTGACCGGTCCCTCCCCAGCACCGCCGCCACCCCCAGAGCCCTACATGTGAGTGTGTATTAGTGGTTGTTTGTGAAATGGATGTGTCTAAGGTGTGGATTAAAATAGGAGCACAGGCAGCCATGAGGGTAAAGAGGGGGAGGATCCTTCCCACCCCCATGACCCATCCATGCCCCAAAACCCTGAGTGTGTGAGGTAGCGCTGTGTAAAGGAGCGAGAGGAGGGAGGCGCTTGAGGATAGGGAGGAAAGGACTGGAGGAGGCGAAGCCTCTCCCAGGGAGCCAGCTCCCTTACTGACCCCCATAGGCACCCCCATTCCCCGCAATCTATCCATGGAAGGAAGGCCTGATGGCAACCGCAACAGGACCAACTGAGACTCCAGCCACCCACCCAGGCCCACCTCAAAGGAGATCTAACCCCACCACACTTGTTGTCAGCATTCCTACCACATATAAACAATAGACACCCAGGCTGAGAATGTCCTCGTCCCTCCTGCAGCCCCCACCCTCACCCCCCACCCCGCAGAGCCTGCCCCCCCACACACTCCTGATGCCCCACAACCCCCAACACATCAGAGGCCCTTTTTTTCATTTTTTTGTGTTGACTCTAAAATCTCTGATTTTGGATTTCACGGTTTTCCAAAATTGCTATCAGGAGAAGGTGCCTGAAGAAGGGAAGGCTTCACAGCCCCAGAGTCTTTGTTCTCTGATCACATCATCAGACTGAGAGATGGAGTTATTCCATCCATCTTCAGCTTTCTGATTCATCTTTGAGGAGTAGCTGTATCACCATATCACCCTATTTTCATGTCATGTATTAAAACTCTATTTATTCTCTTTATTTATTATCTATTTATCTATGTATTATATATACATAGAAATAATATTATTTATTTATATTTAAATCATATTATATCTTGTGCTCCCCTGCAGATGTTTCACATCAACCCCAGAGTGCCCCAGTACTTAAATGGGAACAGATGCTGTAATGCATACACACTAGTAAAATCCTTTCATACACACTACTGAAATCCTTTCACTAGTGTGCATGAAAGGTTTTTACCAGTGTGTGTAAAAGAATTTCACTAGTATGTGTGAAAGGTTCATCTTTTCACTAGTGTATTTGAGACCTTTCCCTGGTGTGTATGAAAGGATTTCACTAGTATGTATGAGAGCTTTTAAGAGTGTGTATGAAAGGATTTCACTAGCGTGTATGGAAGGAGTTTAATTTTATATGTGTATATGCAAGACAATTCTGAATAATGTCCCAGGTGGCACCTCATATTTAGGTGCATTTCTTCCACCTGTACATGTCTTAAATGTGTAAAAGGTAGTGAAAAACCTAGAGAAAAATTAAAAGAAACTGGGGGTTGAAGATTAAATGTAAGGTATTTACTAAATGGTGAAGAAAGGAAATATAAGTTAGAGATTGTTTCAAAGCAGTTTATGGAAGATAATCATTTTTTTTGTCTGCATTTATATTCCTTCCCACACTCCAGTACAGTAAGTACAGAAACAGACTCTGGTTATTGGCAGCTCCATAGTCCGAAACGTGGCATTAGAAATATAAATATAAATTAGTTTTATGAATCACTACTTCTTTTTTACTTGTTCTTATCCTTTTTAATGTTTTTATCATTTATTTTTAATCCAGTGTTTCCTCATTAGGGTCGTCCACGATATGGGTTTGTCTGATCAGTCTACACTATTGGTCCCGCAGGAATGTCTGTGTTGGGGAGCCGGGGTCCCTCAGTGCAGCCCTGGGGCTGTGCTTTGGGCCCTGGCCCGGTTCCTGTGGTTTCAACCAGGGGCTGGGTAGACTGGCTCGTAGATGTGGACGAACCCCATACATACATGGTGTTGTCAAGCCAGTTGCTCAGTTAATACTTAATTTAGTTGTTTATTAATTTAGTTATTTATTGATTAAGATTTTAATTTAGAGATCTAGATAACATTTATGGTGGTGGGGGATGGGGTGGGGGGGTAGCAGGGAGTTGGGGTCTTAATTGTTGTTTTTGTGTCTGTGTTTAAATTGTTTTTATTATGTGAATAAAGTTTGATTTGATTTAGTCAAATGCCCTCTGGGAGCCAGAGCGGGCGACATAGAAGTTTACCTGAAACTGCTGGCTAAGAATAAGCGTAAAAACAGTAAGATTGTTAGTTATTCACGTCGGTGGTGTAGGGGAACACGTATTATGAAAGTTTGCCTCTTCAATACGTGTTATTCGGGGCACCACCTTCTTTCAAAGGAATTAAATATTAGAATATTTAATCAGTTTATTTCAGTCTCATAATATGAAGCCGCATGTCCGTCCAGATAGTGACTCAAATCACACATAAAAACTCACTGAATCGGCCAATTAAAATTAAGGTGAATATTTATTGAACAACAAGGAAGACAGACCAATAAACAGACAAACAAATAAACAGTTAAACACGGAATGGAATTAACGATGATATGAACAGGAAATTACGTCAGATTTAGTATGTTTCTAGAATAAGTGGACTTTCTAACGTTCAAGAATCTTAAACACTAGTAAGAGTGGGTGAGGAAACGGAAAATGCTCTTTTAACACGGAAGATAATTTTGAATTTAAGAAAAATTTTAATTTTGGAGGGAGGAAAAGATGGAGGCACAGATTTCACTTCCGGGCCACTGAGATACCAACACAACTGTTTTCAATCCTTGTCATGGATTAAATGAAATCGATCTCTTACTTCTTTGCAGCACGGTTGGGAGTTTTCGCTCCTTTAGTTCCCAGAGAGTTCCGTCTGTTTCGAAGCGGTTTTTCTCCAAATGTCGGGACTTTTCCTGGGCTTGGCTGCCGTCTGCTTTGCAAGCAGGGTGGAGATCGGTTGTTGGAAGGTACTCGTCACGTGTCGAAGGCCCACGGAAAGAATTCTGGGATCTGTAGTTTCTTCTTCCAGCTGGCGACGTGAAGTCTGGATCTTGTGGAATTAAACTATTCAAACAAAATACTTTGCGTGTTTGAACGTGCGTCGAATTTAAAGAAAAATTAACTTTGAGGGTAAAGAAAATCGCGCGTCAAAACGAAAGCTTAAGTGTCTAATAAACGAGGAGTTCGTTAAAATAAAATCAAGAAAAAGGTTTTAAACTCGCAAAACGAGGTAAAAATGATAAAAATGAAACGTGAGTAAAAGTCTAAAAGGAAATAAAAGAAATATAAAAAGTATAAAAATGAAAGAAGTGAATTAAGTATAAAGGAAGAAGTGAGTCGGGAGTCCTGCGCAAGCTTAATTATAGACTCTTTTTCCCCGCCTTTAGGTGTGGCTATCATGGGCTCTTAGCCAATGAAAAATCCGTTTTGGGGAATTCGAATGTTAGGACGGTCCTTGGGTGTTGGTCACAGGTTTTATTGTTACATCAAATAAAAAAAACGCTTGCTCATCCACTCTTTGTAAGACTAAACATTATCATCAATTTTATCTTTTAACAAGAATAAATGAACAGTGTTTCCTTATTCTGATGACATATTACTTTTTACACATATCAGTATTTGTTCCTGAGTAGTAAAGAAGGGATTTGCAGGTTAATTCAATATATCCTAAGATCTGTAACATGTTTAATCAAAGCATTATTTTAAATCAATTTAGGTTACATTGCTCTTTATATCGACTTACTGAAGAGTTTCAAGTTTATTTATTTATAAAGCGCCAGTTCATGACAAAGTCATTTCAAGGCACTTCGCAGAAAATCAACCAATTAATAATAAAACATTTTCTATCTAAAGGACCAGCC
>SSNP01000568.1:0-18574 GCA_006937955.1 Pachypanchax playfairii | reverse complement strand
AGGTGTGTGTGTGTGTGATATATGCAGGTGTGTGTGTGTGTGATATATGTGTGTGTGTGTGTGTGTGATATATGCAGGTGTGTGTGAGTGTGTGTGTGATATGTGCAGGTGTGTGTGAGTGTGTGTGTGATATGTGTGTGAGTGTGTGTGATATATGCAGGTGTGTGTGAGTGTGTGTTCTGACTGATCTACAGGTCTGTAGATTGGACCTGTTGTGTATTTGTTCCCTCCATAAACACTTTCATTTGAATTGAAGTTATTAGATGATTTCAGGAGGAATAAACTGGTTCTGCAGGTAAAAACAGACTGAAACTTCACCTGGAGAACAAAAGAAATTCAGACTGAATGTTGAAACAAACGGTTTGACTTGTCAGCCATGTTTAAATCCATTCATGCAGTAAAATGTGTCACAGTCTCAGTAAAGAAACACTTCCTGTTTAACATGTAATGCAAAGGCCCCGCCCCCACCTGAGCCTCCACTAACACCTACCATCACCACACAGCACCATCAGTTCAGCTTCAAGCAGGATTTATTTTATATCTTTGTTAATGAGCTGCTGAGCAGTAACAACACAGTATCACCCCCCCCCCCCCCCCCCCCCCCCCCACACACACACACACACACAGCTGACTGTTGCTCTGTCAACACTTTACACATCACATTCAGCATCAAGAGGCTCCTGGAGGAACTCAAAGGGAAAATAAAATCACATCTTGAGACAGAAAATTAAAGTGCAAATAAAAAAAGACGTTTCTGTTCAGAGTCACTCGGGAAAAGTCAAACCACAGTTTAAAAAGTTTCACACACAAATGCAAATGTTTGTAAATATTCTTAGAATCTGACTTTAGACTCCAGAGTGGCTGTTTGGATAGAAGAAGGAAGCTGTAAGACACTGTTGAACATGAGAGGACAGACATGATGAGCGAGTCTCTTCAGTGCGTCTCAGATGGTGTTATGAGAGTTGTTGCTTAAAGACGCCGAGCAGAGGGGGAGGGGCCTCTCTCTATTCAGACTGCTGAGCGCTCGGAGCACAGCGTCAGGCATGTGATCTGTCAGCATCCTGGGGCTGATCAAAATACTCCGAAATGCCATTTCATTGGACCAGTCGGCCCGGTAACGAAGACGGGAGAAACAGGATCTGAAGAGACAAAGACAGAAGCAGGTTGTTATTCAGTTCTGGTGTAGAGAAGCAAGTCTGTTAATGTAACATCCCGTCATGTTGATACCCACACCCGCATTTCTATCAGACCGCCACAGTGTTTTCACCTAAAAACTGAAACAAGCGAAAAACAAGCAACAACAATCACTATGAGAAGACGAGCTGGACTTTTATCAAAAAACTACTGCAGTAACGTTAATAATGCTGTTCATTAAATACTACAGAGTAATAATAATAATTTCCTGTTTCTAGCTTGAATGCATTTCATAAAATGAGAAAAAGTTTATTTACTGTCAATCAGAAAGTTTCTGACAAAAGGTGAAAGAAACTAAACTGAACAGAAAAACGTCTCGATGGTAATTAAAAACCTCAAAGTCGTCGTTTCAGCAGCGAGAACAGAAAGTTTGTCATGCAGTTTGAGATCTGAGAGCATTTCGAGGGCATTACATGAGCACCAGCTCCACAGATCAACAGGAAAGAAGGAGCTGAGGTGTCAGCTGATTTCTCCTGTAAGAGCTGCAAACAGAAACAGAAACCTGTAGAAACATCTCATCTTTAATTCAGATCAGTCTTAGAATTCTGATCTGCATTTACTGCAACATAAACACAGGAAGAATTTATTGTGCAGGAAATCTTCTTGATATACTGCAGAGGAAACCTCAGAGTCAGCAGTTGTTCCATGCACCCCATGTTTAACTGGTAAAGATGGAGACCTGCAGTGTTTACTGATGTGGAAACCTGACTGTAATTTACAGAAAACGGCTCTTTTTGATTCATTAGTAAAACATTTTCTTTCTCCAACACAGATGCACATTGAACACAGTTCTTTTATCCACCACTAGAGGGCATACAGAGCCCTTTTAAATAACTGTTGTGACATGAAATCAGCTTTCAAATAATTACAGGTGCTGACCTCCGAGCCGGCCCATCATCCGTGATGTGCAGAACACGCCCGGGGAGAAAGAGAGGCAAGTGTGGAGCTGAATGGGCGGGCGAGTCATCTGATACCAGGCTCTGATAGGACGAAGAATGGCGAATCAGTGACTCCTCCCCCAGCAGCGGCCGGGAAAGCTGCTCCTCCCTCTTGTTTTCCAACTCAGTGGGGAAATCATCCGGGTCTCCTCCGAACAATTCATACCAACATCCCTGCAGCAGGATTCGGTACTGAAACACAGACAGACTCAGAAACTGCAAGGAGCATCAAACTTACTGTACACACAACAAACGCTGTTTACTTTGGGCTTGTTGCAGTTTGAGACCATTTTAAGAATCCTTTTCTTAAGATCCTCCATGTTGGGAATGCTCAACCTGTCAAACAAGAACAGAAATGATTATTAAAGGAAATACTGCAAAAACAGCAAGAATGTGAACAGCTTTGTCAAACACAGAGTCAAACGCAGAGTCAAACACAGAGTCAATACAGAGTCAATACAGAGTCAAACACAGAGTCAATAGAGTCAAACACAGAGTCAATAGAGTCAAACACAGAGTCAAACTCAGAGTCAAACTCAGAGTCTAACACAGAGTCAAACTCAGAGTCAAACACAGAGTCAATAGAGTCAAACACAGAGTCAATACAGAGTCAAACACAGAGTCAATACAGAGTCAAACACAGAGTCAATAGAGTCAAACACAGAGTCAATACAGAGTCAATACAGAGTCAAACACAGAGTCAATAGAGTCAAACAAGGAGTCAAACACAGACTCAAACACAGAGTCAATAGAGTCAAACACAGAGTCAATAGAGTCAAACTCAGAGTCAAACACAGAGTCAAACACAGAGTCAATAGAGTCAAACACAGAGTCAATACAGAGTCAAACACAGAGTCAATAGAGTCAAACACAGAGTCAATACAGAGTCAATACAGAGTCAAACACAGAGTCAAACACAGAGTCAATAGAGTCAATAGAGTCAAACACAGAGTCAATAGAGTCAAACACAGAGTCAAACACAGAGTCAATAGAGTCAACAGAGTCAAACTCAGAGTCAAACACAGTCAATAGAGTCAAACACAGAGTCAATACAGAGTCAAACGCAGAGTCAATAGAGTCAAACACAGAGTCAAACACAGAGTCAAACGCAGAGTCAATACAGAGTCAATACAGAGTCAATACAGAGTCAACACAGAGTCAAACACAGAGTCAAACACAGAGTCAAACTCAGAGTCAAACTCAGAGTCTAACACAGAGTCAAACTCAGAGTCAAACACAGAGTCAATAGAGTCAAACACAGAGTCAATACAGAGTCAAACACAGAGTCAATAGAGTCAAACACAGAGTCAAACACAGAGTCAATAGAGTCAACAGAGTCAAACTCAGAGTCAAACACAGTCAATAGAGTCAAACACAGAGTCAAACACAGAGTCAAACTCAGAGTCAATACAGAGTCAAACACGGAGTCAATAGAGTCAAACACAGAGTCAAACGCAGAGTCAATACAGAGTCAAACACAGTCAATACGAGTCAATACAGAGTCAATACAGAGTCAAACGCAGAGTCAATAGAGTCAAACACAGAGTCAAACACAGAGTCAAACGCAGAGTCAATAGAGTCAATAGAGTCAAACACAGAGTCAATAGAGTCAAACACAGAGTCAAACACAGAGTCAATAGAGTCAACACAGAGTCAATACAGAGTCAAACACAGAGTCAATAGAGTCAAACACAGAGTCAATACAGAGTCAAACGCAGAGTCAATAGAGTCAAACACAGAGTCAAACACAGAGTCAAACGCAGAGTCAATACAGAGTCAATACAGAGTCAATACAGAGTCAACACAGAGTCAAACACAGAGTCAAACGCAGAGTCAAACACAGAGTCAATACAGAGTCAATACAGAGTCAAACACAGAGTCAATAGAGACAAACAAGGAGTCAAACACAGAGTCAAACACAGAGTCAATAAGAGTCAAACACAGAGTCAATACGGAGTCAAACACAGAGTCAATAGAGTCAAACACAGAGTCAAACTCAGAGTCAAACACAGAGTCAATAGAGTCAAACACAGAGTCAATACAGAGTCAATACAGAGTCAATACAGAGTCAAACACAGAGTCAAAGAGTCAATAGAGTCAAACACAGAGTCAATAGAGTCAAACTCAGAGTCAAACTCAGAGTCAAACACAGAGTCAATAGAGTCAAACACAGAGTCAATACAGAGTCAAACACAGAGTCAATACAGAGTCAAACACAGAGTCAATAGAGTCAAACACAGAGTCAATAAAGAGTCAAACACAGAGTCAATAGAGTCAAACGCAGAGTCAATACAGAGTCAAACACAGTCAATACAGAGTCAATACAGAGTCAATACAGAGTCAACACAGAGTCAACACAGAGTCAATACAGAGTCAACACAGAGTCAATACAGAGTCAATACAGAGTCAATACAGAGTCAATACAGAGTCAATACAGAGTCAACACAGAGTCAAACACAGAGTCAAACACAGAGTCAAACTCAGAGTCAATACAGAGTCAAACACGGAGTCAATAGAGTCAAACACAGAGTCAATAGAGTCAAACACAGAGTCAATACAGAGTCAAACACAGAGTCAATAGAGTCAAACACAGAGTCAATACAGAGTCAAACACAGAGTCAAACTCAGAGTCAATACAGAGTCAAACACGGAGTCAATAGAGTCAAACACAGAGTCAAACGCAGAGTCAATACAGAGTCAAACGCAGAGTCAATAGAGTCAAACACAGAGTCAAACACAGAGTCAAACGCAGAGTCAATACAGAGTCAATACAGAGTCAATACCGAGTCAAACACAGAGTCAAACACAGAGTCAAACACAGAGTCAATACAGAGTCAAACACGGAGTCAATACAGAGTCAATAGAGTCAATACAGAGTCAAACGCAGAGTCAAACACAGAGTCAAACACAGAGTCAAACACAGAGTCAATACAGAGTCAAACACAGAGTCAAACACAGAGTCAATACAGAGTCAAACACAGAGTCAATAGAGTCAAACACAGAGTCAATACAGAGTCAAACGCAGAGTCAATAGAGTCAAACACAGAGTCAAACACAGAGTCAAACGCAGAGTCAATACAGAGTCAATACAGAGTCAATACAGAGTCAACACAGAGTCAAACACAGAGTCAAACACAGAGTCAAACTCAGAGTCAATACAGAGTCAAACACGGAGTCAATAGAGTCAAACACAGAGTCAAACGCAGAGTCAATACAGAGTCAAACACAGTCAATACAGAGTCAATACAGAGTCAATACAGAGTCAACACAGAGTCAATACAGAGTCAACACAGAGTCAAACACAGAGTCAAACACAGAGTCAATACAGAGTCAATACAGAGTCAAACACAGAGTCAATAGAGTCACACACAGAGTCAAACTCAGAGTCAAACACAGAGTCAATAGAGTCAAACACAGAGTCAATACAGAGTCAAACACAGAGTCAATAGAGTCAAACACAGAGTCAATACAGAGTCAATACAGAGTCAAACACAGAGTCAAACACAGAGTCAATAGAGTCAATAGAGTCAAACACAGAGTCAATAGAGTCAAACACAGAGTCAATACAGAGTCAAACACAGAGTCAATAGAGTCAAACACAGAGTCAATACAGAGTCAAACACAGAGTCAATACAGAGTCAAACACAGAGTCAAACGCAGAGTCGAACGCAGAGTCAAACGCAGAGTCAATACAGAGTCAAACGCAGAGTCAAACACAGAGTCAAACTCAGAGTCAAACACAGAGTCAATACAGAGTCAATACAGAGTCAAACACAGAGTCAATACAGAGTCAAACACAGAGTCAATAGAGTCAAACACAGAGTCAATACAGAGTCAAACACAGAGTCAATAGAGTCAAACACAGAGTCAAACGCAGAGTCAATACAGAGTCAAACACAGAGTCAAACACAGAGTCAATACAGAGTCAAACACAGAGTCAATAGAGTCAAACGCAGAGTCAATAGAGTCAAACACAGAGTCAAACACAGAGTCAAACGCAGAGTCAATACAGAGTCAATACAGAGTCAAACACAGAGTCAAACTCAGAGTCAATACAGAGTTAAACACGGAGTCAATACAGAGTCAATAGAGTCAATACAGAGTCAATACAGAGTCAAACTCAGAGTCAAACACAGAGTCAAACTCAGAGTCAATACAGAGTCAAACACGGAGTCAATAGAGTCAAACACAGAGTCAATACAGAGTCAAACACAGAGTCAATACAGAGTCAAACACAGAGTCAATACAGAGTCAAACACAGAGTCAAACGCAGAGTCGAACGCAGAGTCAAACGCAGAGTCAATACAGACTCAAACGCAGAGTCAAACACAGAGTGAAACACAGAGTCAAACACAGAGTCAATAGAGTCAAACACAGAGTCAATAGAGTCAAACACAGAGTCAATACAGAGTCAACACAGAGTCAACACAGAGTCAATACAGAGTCAACACAGAGTCAAACACAGAGTCAAACACAGAGTCAATACAGAGTCAAACACGGAGTCAATACAGAGTCAATAGAGTCAATACAGAGTCAAACGCAGAGTCAAACACAGAGTCAAACACAGAGTCAAACACAGAGTCAATACAGAGTCAAACACAGAGTCAATAGAGTCAAACACAGAGTCAAACACAGAGTCAAACGCAGAGTCAATACAGAGTCAACACAGAGTCAAACTCAGAGTCAAACACAGAGTCAATACAGAGTCAAACACAGAGTCAATACAGAGTCAATAGAGTCAAACACAGAGTCAATACAGAGTCAAACACAGAGTCAATAGAGTCAAACACAGAGTCAATACAGAGTCAAACACAGAGTCAATACGGAGTCAAACACAGAGTCAATAGAGTCAAACACAGAGTCAAACTCAGAGTCAAACACAGAGTCAATAGAGTCAAACACAGAGTCAATACAGAGTCAAACACAGAGTCAATAGAGTCAAACACAGAGTCAATACAGAGTCAAACACAGAGTCAATACAGAGTCAAACACAGAGTCAATAGAGTCAAACACAGAGTCAAACACAGAGTCAATACAGAGTCAAACGCAGAGTCAAACACAGAGTCAATACAGAGTCAATAGAGTCAATACAGAGTCAAACGCAGAGTCAAACACAGAGTCAAACACAGAGTCAAACGCAGAGTCAATACAGAGTCAACACAGAGTCAACACAGAGTCAATACAGAGTCAACACAGAGTCAAACACAGAGTCAATACAGAGTCAAACACAGAGTCAAACACAGAGTCAATACAGAGTCAAACACAGAGTCAATAGAGTCAAACACAGAGTCAATACAGAGTCAAACACGGAGTCAATACGGAGTCAATAGAGTCAATACAGAGTCAAACGCAGAGTCAAACACAGAGTCAAACTCAGAGTCAAACACAGAGTCAATACAGAGTCAAACACAGAGTCAAACGCAGAGTCGAACGCAGAGTCAAACACAGAGTCAATAGAGTCAAACACAGAGTCAATAGAGTCAAACTCAGAGTCAAACACAGAGTCAAACGCAGAGTCAATAGAGTCAAACACAGAGTCAAACACAGAGTCAAACGCAGAGTCAATACAGAGTCAATACAGAGTCAATACAGAGTCAACACAGAGTCAAACACAGAGTCAAACACAGAGTCAAACTCAGAGTCAATACAGAGTCAAACACGAGTCAATACGGAGTCAAACACAGAGTCAATAGAGTCAAACACAGAGTCAAACTCAGAGTCAAACACAGAGTCAATACGGAGTCAAACACAGAGTCAATAGAGTCAAACACAGAGTCAAACTCAGAGTCAAACACAGAGTCAATAGAGTCAAACACAGAGTCAATACAGAGTCAAACACAGAGTCAATAGAGTCAAACACAGAGTCAATACAGAGTCAAACACAGAGTCAATACAGAGTCAAACACAGAGTCAATAGAGTCAAACACAGAGTCAAACACAGAGTCAATAGAGTCAAACACAGAGTCAATACAGAGTCTAACACAGAGTCAATAGCGCCAAACACAGAGTCAATACAGAGTCAAACACGGAGTCAATACAGAGTCAATAGAGTCAATACAGAGTCAAACGCAGAGTCAAACACAGAGTCAAACTCAGAGTCAAACACAGAGTCAATACAGAGTCAAACACAGAGTCAATACAGAGTCAAACACAGAGTCAAACACAGAGTCAATACAGAGTCAAACACAGAGTCAATAGAGTCAAACACAGAGTCAATAGAGTCAAACACAGAGTCAATACAGAGTCAAACACAGAGTCAATACGGAGTCAAACACAGAGTCAATAGAGTCAAACACAGAGTCAATACAGAGTCAAACACAGAGTCAATAAAGCCAAACACAGAGACAATACAGAGTCAAACACAGAGTCAATACAGAGTCAAACGCAGAGTCAAACACAGAGTCAAACACAGAGTCAAACACAGAGTCAATACAGACACAAACACAGAGTCAAACACAGAGTCAATAGAGTCAAACACAGAGTCAATACAGAGTCAAACACAGAGTCAATAGAGTCAAACACAGAGTCAATACAGAGTCAAACACAGAGTCAATAGAGTCAAACACAGAGTCAATACAGAGTCAATACAGAGTCAAACACAGAGTCAATACAGAGTCAAACACAGAGTCAAACGCAGAGTCAAACTCAGAGTCAAACACAGAGTCAATAGAGTCAAACACAGAGTCAATACAGAGTCAAACACAGAGTCAATAGAGTCAAACACAGAGTCAAACACAGAGTCAATACAGAGTCAAACGCAGAGTCAAACACAGAGTCAAACTCAGAGTCAAACACAGAGTCAATACAGAGTCAATACAGAGTCAAACACAGAGTCAATACAGAGTCAAACACAGAGTCAAACGCAGAGTCAATACAGAGTCAAACACAGAGTCAATAGAGTCAATACAGAGTCAACACAGAGTCAAACGCAGAGTCAAACACAGAGTGAAACACAGTCAAAAACAGAGTCAATACAGAGTCAAACACAGAGTCAAACTCAGAGTCAATACAGAGTTAAACACAGAGTCAATAGAGTCAAACACAGAGTCAATAGAGTCAAACACAGAGTCAAACTCAGAGTCAAACACAGAGTCAATAGAGTCAAACACAGAGTCAATAGAGTCAATACAGAGTCAAACACAGAGTCAAACGCAGAGTCAAACACAGAGTGAAACACAGAGTGAAACACAGTCAAAAACAGAGTCAATACAGAGTCAAACACAGAGTCAAACTCAGAGTCAATACAGAGTTAAACACAGAGTCAATACAGAGTCAATAGAGTCAATACAGAGTCAATACAGAGTCAAACTCAGAGTCAAACACAGAGTCAATAGAGTCAAACTCAGAGTCAAACACAGAGTCAATAGAGTCAAACACAGAGTCAATACAGAGTCAATACAGAGTCAAACACAGAGTCAATAGAGTCAATACAGAGTCAAACACAGAGTCAAACGCAGAGTCAAACACAGAGTGAAACACAGAGTGAAACACAGTCAAAAACAGAGTCAATACAGAGTCAAACACAGAGTCAAACTCAGAGTCAATACAGAGTTAAACACAGAGTCAATACAGAGTCAATAGAGTCAATACAGAGTCAATACAGAGTCAAACTCAGAGTCAAACACAGAGTCAATACAGAGTCAAACACAGAGTCAATACAGAGTCAAACACAGAGTCAATAGAGTCAAACACAGAGTCAATACAGAGTTAAACACAGAGTCAATACAGAGTCAATAGAGTCAATACAGAGTCAATACAGAGTCAAACTCAGAGTCAAACACAGAGTCAATACAGAGTCAAACACAGAGTCAATAGAGTCAAACACAGAGTCAAACACAGAGTCAATACAGAGTCAAACACAGAGTCAATACGGAGTCAAACACAGAGTCAATAGAGTCAAACACAGAGTCAAACTCAGAGTCAAACACAGAGTCAATAGAGTCAAACACAGAGTCAATACAGAGTCAAACACAGAGTCAATACAGAGTCAAACACAGAGTCAATAGAGTCAAACACAGAGTCAAACACAGAGTCAATACAGAGTCAAACGCAGAGTCAAACACAGAGTCAAACTCAGAGTCAAACACAGAGTCAATAGAGTCAAACACAGAGTCAATACAGAGTCAATACAGAGTCAAACGCAGAGTCAAACACAGAGTCAAACTCAGAGTCAAACACAGAGTCAATACAGAGTCAATACAGAGTCAAACACAGAGTCAATAGAGTCAAACACAGAGTCAATACAGAGTCAAACACAGAGTCAAACGCAGAGTCAAACGCAGAGTCAATACAGAGTCAAACGCAGAGTCAAACACAGAGTGAAACACAGAGTCAAACACAGAGTCAATAGAGTCAATACAGAGTCAAACACAGAGTCAATAGAGTCAATACAGAGTCAAACACAGAGTCAAACACAGAGTCAATACAGAGTCAAACGCAGAGTCAAACACAGAGTCAAACTCAGAGTCAAACACAGAGTCAATACAGAGTCAATACAGAGTCAACACAGAGTCAATACAGAGTCAACACAGAGTCAACACAGAGTCAAACACAGAGTCAAACTCAGAGTCAATACAGAGTCAAACGCAGAGTCAAACACAGAGTCAAACTCAGAGACAAACACAGAGTCAATACAGAGTCAAACTCAGAGTCAAACACAGAGTCAATACAGAGACAAACACAGAGTCAATACAGAGTCAATAGAGTCAAACTCAGAGTCAAACACAGAGTCAATAGAGTCAAACTCAGAGTCAAACACAGAGTCAATAGAGTCAAACACAGAGTCAATACAGAGTCACTAGAGTCAATAAAGAGTCAATACAGAGTCAAACTCAGAGTCAAACACAGAGTCAACACAGAGTCAAACACAGAGTCAATAGAGTCAAACACAGAGTCAATACAGAGTCAAACACAGAGTCAATAGAGTCAAACACAGAGTCAATACAGAGTCAATAGAGTCAATACAGAGTCAATACAGAGTCAAACTCAGAGTCAAACACAGAGTCAATACAGAGTCAAACACAGAGTCAATACAGAGTCAAACACAGAGTCAAAAGAGTCAAACACAGAGTCAATAGAGTCAAACACAGAGTCAATACAGAGTCAAACACAGAGTCAATACGGAGTCAAACACGGAGTCAATACAGAGTCAAACACGGAGTCAAACGCAGAGTCAATACAGAGTCAAACACAGAGTCAATACAGAGTCAAACACAGAGTCAAACACAGAGTCAATACAGAGTCAAACACGGAGTCAATACAGAGTCAATAGAGTCAATACAGAGTCAAACGCAGAGTCAAACACAGAGTCAAACACCGAGTCAATACAGAGTCAAACACAGAGTCAAACACAGTCAATACAGAGTCAACACAGAGTCAATACAGAGTCAACACAGAGTCAACACAGAGTCAAACACAGAGTCAAACACAGAGTCAATACAGAGTTAAACACAGAGTCAATACAGAGTCAATAGAGTCAATACAGAGTCAAACTCAGAGTCAAACACAGAGTCCATACAGAGTCAAACACAGAGTCAATACAGAGTCAAACACGGAGTCAAACGCAGAGTCAATACAGAGTCAAACACAGAGTCAATACAGAGTCAATACAGAGTCAACACAGAGTCAATACAGAGTCAACACAGAGTCAAACACAGAGTCAATAGAGTCAAACACAGAGTCAATACAGAGTCAAACACGGAGTCAATACAGAGTCAATAGAGTCAATACAGAGTCAAACGCAGAGTCAAACACAGAGTCAAACACAGAGTCAATAGAGTCAATACAGAGTCAAACACAGAGTCAATAGAGTCAATACAGAGTCAAACACAGAGTCAAACGCAGAGTCAATACAGAGTCAAACACAGAGTCAATACAGAGTCAATACAGAGTCAACACAGAGTCAAACACAGAGTCAAAAGAGTCAAACACAGAGTCAATACAGAGTCAAACACAGAGTCAATACGGAGTCAAACACAGAGTCAATAGAGTCAAACACAGAGTCAAACTCAGAGTCAAACACAGAGTCAATACAGAGTCAATAGAGTCAATACAGAGTCAATACAGAGTCAAACTCAGAGTCAAACACAGAGTCCATACAGAGTCAAACACAGAGTCAATACAGAGTCAAACACGGAGTCAAACGCAGAGTCAATACAGAGTCAAACACAGAGTCAATACAGAGTCAATACAGAGTCAACACAGAGTCAATACAGAGTCAACACAGAGTCAAACACAGAGTCAAACACAGAGTCAAACTCAGAGTCAAATACAGAGTCAATAGAGTCAACAGAGTCAAACTCAGAGTCAAACACAGAGTCAATACAGAGTCAAACACGGAGTCAATACAGAGTCAAACACGGAGTCAAACGCAGAGTCAATACAGAGTCAAACACAGAGTCAATACAGAGTCAATACAGAGTCAACACAGAGTCAATACAGAGTCAACACAGAGTCAACACAGAGTCAAACACAGAGTCAAACACAGAGTCAATACAGAGTCAAACACGGAGTCAATACAGAGTCAATAGAGTCAATACAGAGTCAATACAGAGTCAAACACAGAGTCAAACACAGAGTCAATACAGAGTCAAACACGGAGTCAATACAGAGTCAATAGAGTCAATACAGAGTCAAACGCAGAGTCAATACACAGAGTCAAACACCGAGTCAATACAGAGTCAAACACAGAGTCAAACACAGTCAATACAGAGTCAAACACAGAGTCAAAAGAGTCAAACACAGAGTCAATAGAGTCAAACACAGAGTCAATACAGAGTCAACACAGAGTCAAACACAGAGTCAATACGGAGTCAAACACAGAGTCAATACAGAGTCAAACACAGAGTCAATAGAGTCAAACACAGAGTCAATAGAGTCAAACACAGAGTCAATACAGAGTCAAACGCAGAGTCAATAGGGTCAAACACAGAGTGAAACACAGAGTCAAACACAGAGTCAATAGAGTCAATACAGAGTCAAACACAGAGTCAATAGAGTCAATACAGAGTCAAACTCAGAGTCAAACACAGAGTGAAACACAGTCAAAAACAGAGTCAATACAGAGTCAAACACAGAGTCAAACTCAGAGTCAATACAGAGTTAAACACAGAGTCAATACAGAGTCAATAGAGTCAATACAGAGTCAATACAGAGTCAAACTCAGAGTCAAACACAGAGTCAAACTCAGAGTCAAACACAGAGTCAATACAGAGTCAATACAGAGTCAACACAGAGTCAATACAGAGTCAACACAGAGTCAACACAGAGTCAAACACAGAGTCAAACACAGAGTCAATACAGAGTCAAACGCAGAGTCAAACACAGAGTCAAACTCAGAGGCAAACACAGAGTCAATACAGAGTCAATACAGAGTCAAACACAGAGTCAAACACAGAGTCAATAGAGTCAATAGAGTCAAACACAGAGTCAATAGAGTCAAACACAGAGTCAAACTCAGAGTCAAACACAGAGTCAATAGAGTCAAACACAGAGTCAATACAGAGTCAAACACAGAGTCAATACAGAGTCAACACAGAGTCAATACAGAGTCAACACAGAGTCAACACAGAGTCAAACACAGAGTCAAACACAGAGTCAATACAGAGTCAAACACGGAGTCAATACAGAGTCAATAGAGTCAAACACAGAGTCAATACAGAGTCAATACAGAGTCAAACACAGAGTCAAACACAGAGTCAATAGAGTCAAGCACAGAGTCAAACACAGAGTCAATAGAGTCAACAGAGACAAACTCAGAGTCAAACACAGTCAATAGAGTCAAACACAGAGTCAATACAGAGTCAATACAGAGTCAAACACAGAGTCAAACACAGAGTCAATAGAGTCAATAGAGTCAAACACAGAGTCAATAGAGTCAAACACAGAGTCAAACACAGAGTCAATAGAGTCAACAGAGTCAAACTCAGAGTCAAACACAGTCAATAGAGTCAAACACAGAGTCAAACTCAGAGTCAAACACAGAGTCAATACAGAGTCAATAGAGTCAATACAGAGTCAATACAGAGTCAAACTCAGAGTCAAACACAGAGTCCATACAGAGTCAAACACAGAGTCAATACAGAGTCAAACACGGAGTCAAACGCAGAGTCAATACAGAGTCAAACACAGAGTCAATAGAGTCAAACACAGAGTCAATAGAGTCAAACACAGAGTCAATACAGAGTCAATACAGAGTCAAACACAGAGTCAATACAGAGTCAAACACAGAGTCAAAAGAGTCAAACACAGAGTCAATAGAGTCAAACACAGAGTCAATACAGAGTCAAACACAGAGTCAATACGGAGTCAAACACAGAGTCAATAGAGTCAAACACAGAGTCAATACCGAGTCAATACAGAGTCAAACACAGAGTCAAACACAGTCAATACAGAGTCAAACACAGAGTCAAAAGAGTCAAACACAGAGTCAATACAGAGTCAATACAGAGTCAACACAGAGTCAATACAGAGTCAACACAGAGTCAAACACAGAGTCAATAGAGTCAAACACAGAGTCAAACACAGAGTCAAACTCAGAGTCAATACAGAGTCAAACACGGAGTCAATAGAGTCGAACGCAGAGTCAAACGCAGAGTCAATACAGAGTCAAACGCAGAGTCAAACACAGAGTGAAACACAGAGTCAAACGCAGAGTCAATAGAGTCAATACAGAGTCAAACACAGAGTCAAAAGAGTCAAACACAGAGTCAATAGAGTCAAACACGGAGTCAATACAGAGTCAAACACGGAGTCAAACGCAGAGTCAATACAGAGTCAAACACAGAGTCAAACACAGAGTCAAACTCAGAGTCAATACAGAGTCAAACACGGAGGCAATAGAGTCAAACTCAGAGTCAAACACAGAGTCAATAGAGTCAAACTCAGAGTCAAACACAGAGTCAATAGAGTCAAACACAGAGTCAATACAGAGTCAATAGAGTCAAAACAGAGTCAATACAGAGTCAAACTTAGAGTCAAACACAGAGTCAAACTTAGAGTCAAACACAGAGTCAAACACAGAGTCAAACTCAGAGTCAAATACAGAGTCAATAGAGTCAACAGAGTCAAACTCAGAGTCAAACACAGAGTCAATACAGAGTCAAACACGGAGTCAATACAGAGTCAAACACGGAGTCAAACGCAGAGTCAATACAGAGTCAAACACAGTCAATACAGAGACAATACAGAGTCAATACAGAGTCAACACAGAGTCAACACAGAGTCAAACACAGAGTCAAACTCAGAGTCAATACAGAGGTAAACACAGAGTCAATACAGAGTCAACACAGAGTCAATACAGAGTCAAACACAGAGTCAATAGAGTCAAACACAGAGTCAAACGCAGAGTCAATACAGAGTCAAACACAGAGTCAATACAGAGTCAATACAGAGTCAACACAGAGTCAATACAGAGTCAACACAGAGTCAACACAGAGTCAAACACAGAGTCAAACACAGAGTCAATACAGAGTCAAACACGGAGTCAATACAGAGTCAATAGAGTCAATACAGAGTCAAACGCAGAGTCAAACGCAGAGTCAAACACAGAGTGAAACACAGAGTGAAACACAGTCAAAAACAGAGTCAATACAGAGTCAAACACAGAGTCAAACGCAGAGTCAATACAGAGTCAAACACAGTCAATACAGAGTCAATACAGAGTCAATACAGAGTCAACACAGAGTCAACACAGAGTCAATACAGAGTCAACACAGAGTCAAACACAGAGTCAAACACAGAGTCAATACAGAGTCAAACACGGAGTCAATACAGAGTCAAACACGGAGTCAAACGCAGAGTCAATACAGAGTCAAACACAGAGTCAATACAGAGTCAATACAGAGTCAATACAGAGTCAATACAGAGTCAACACAGAGTCAAACACAGAGTCAATAGAGTCAATAGAGTCAAACACAGAGTCAATAGAGTCAAACACAGAGTCAAACACAGAGTCAATACAGACACAAATCAGAGTCAAACACAGAGTCAATAGAGTCAAACGCAGAGTCAATACAGAGTCAAACACAGAGTCAATACAGAGTCAATACAGAGTCAACACAGAGTCAATACAGAGTCAACACAGAGTCAACACAGAGTCAAACACAGAGTCAAACACAGAGTCAATAGAGTCAAACACAGAGTCAATACAGAGTCAAACACAGAGTCAATACAGAGTCAAACACAGAGTCAATAGAGTCAAACACAGAGTCAATAGAGTCAAACACAGAGTCAAACACAGAGTCAATAGAGTCAACAGAGTCAAACTCAGAGTCAAACACAGTCAATAGAGTCAAACACAGAGTCAATACAGAGTCAAACACAGAGTCAATACGGAGTCAAACACAGAGTCAATACAGAGTCAATAGAGTCAATACAGAGTCAATACAGAGTCAAACTCAGAGTCAAACACAGAGTCAATAGAGTCAAACTCAGAGTCAAACACAGAGTCAATAGAGTCAAACACAGAGTCAATACAGAGTCAATAGAGTCAATACAGAGTCAAACGCAGAGTCAAACACAGAGTCAAACACAGAGTCAATACAGAGTCAATACAGAGTCAACACAGAGTCAATACAGAGTCAACACAGAGGCAAACACAGAGTCAATAGAGTCAAACACCGAGTCAAACGCAGAGTCAATACAGAGTCAATACAGAGTCAATACAGAGTCAACACAGAGTCAACACAGAGTCAAACACCGAGTCAATAGAGTCAAACACAGAGTCAATACAGAGTCAAACACAGAGTCAATACGGAGTCAAACACAGAGTCAATACAGAGACAATAGAGTCAATACAGAGTCAATACAGAGTCAATACAGAGTCAACACAGAGTCAACACAGAGTCAAACACAGAGTCAATAGAGTCAAACACAGAGTCAATACAGAGTCAATACAGAGTCAACACAGAGTCAATACAGAGTCAACACAGAGTCAAACACAGAGTCAATAGAGTCAAACACAGAGTCAATACAGAGTCAAACACAGAGTCAATAGAGTCAAACACAGAGTCAATACAGAGTCAAACAAGGAGTCAATACAGAGTCAAACACAGAGTCAATAGAGTCAAACACAGAGTCAATCGCAGAGTCGAACGCAGAGTCAAACGCAGAGTCAATACAGAGTCAAACGCAGAGTCAAACACAGAGTGAAACACAGAGTCAAACACAGAGTCAATAGCGTCAAACACAGAGTCAATAGAGTCAAACACAGAGTCAATACAGAGTCAAACGCAGAGTCAATAGAGTCAAACACAGAGTCAAACACGGAGTCAAACGCAGAGTCAATACAGAGTCAAACTCAGAGTCAATACAGAGTTAAACACAGAGTCAATACAGAGTCAATAGAGTCAATACAGAGTCAATACAGAGTCAAACTCAGAGTCAAACACAGAGTCAATACAGAGTCAAACACAGAGTCAAACACAGAGTCAATACGGAGTCAAACACAGAGTCAATAGAGTCAAACACAGAGTCAAACTCAGAGTCAAACACAGAGTCAATAGAGTCAACAGAGTCAAACTCAGAGTCAAACACAGTCAATAGAGTCAAACACAGAGTCAATACAGAGTCAAACGCAGAGTCAATAGAGGCAAACACAGAGTCAAACACAGAGTCAAACGCAGAGTCAAAACAGAGTCAAACTCAGAGTCAAACACAGAGTCAATACAGAGTCAATACAGAGTCAATACAGAGTCAAACACAGAGTCAATACGGAGTCAAACACAGAGTCAATAGAGTCAAACACAGAGTCAAACTCAGAGTCAAACACAGAGTCAATAGAGTCAACAGAGTCAAACTCAGAGTCAAACACAGAGTCAATACAGAGTCAAACACGGAGTCAATACAGAGTCAAACACGGAGTCAAACGCAGAGTCAATACAGAGTCAAACACAGAGTCAATACAGAGTCAATACAGAGTCAACACAGAGTCAATACAGAGTCAACACAGAGTCAACACAGAGTCAAACACAGAGTCAAACACAGAGTCAATACAGAGTCAAACACAGAGTCAATACGGAGTCAAACACAGAGTCAATAGAGTCAAACACAGAGTCAAACTCAGAGTCAAACACAGAGTCAATAGAGTCAATACAGAGTCAAACACAGAGTCAATAGAGTCAATACAGAGTCAAACACAGAGTCAAACGCAGAGTCGAACGCAGAGTCAAACGCAGAGTCAATACAGAGTCAAACGCAGAGTCAAACACAGAGTGAAACACAGAGTCAAACACAGAGTCAATAGAGTCAATACAGAGTCAAACACAGAGTCAATAGAGTCAATACAGAGTCAAACACAGAGTCAATCGCAGAGTCAAACACAGAGTCAATAGAGTCAAACACAGAGTCAATACAGAGTCAAACACAGAGTCAATAGAGTCAATACAGAGTCAAACACAGAGTCAAACGCAGAGTCAAACACAGAGTGAAACACAGAGTGAAAC
>SSNP01000567.1:6401-18654 GCA_006937955.1 Pachypanchax playfairii | reverse complement strand
TTTGGTTGCAATATCAATGTGATATCTTCTAGATCAAGACAACAGGGGTTACAATATGCTGTGGAGGGAAATATTTGAAATGGTAAATGGTCAGTATTTATATAGCGCTTTTATCAAAAGCGCTTTACAGTATACGTCACATTCACCCATTTAAACAACACATTCACATCCCAATACGCACATCGGGAGGCAAGGAGGGTGAAGTGTCTTGCCCAAGGACACAACAACAGATGACTAGCGGGAGTGGGTTTCAAACCGCCGACCCTGCGATCATTGGCCGACCCACTCTACCACCTGAGCCACCGTCGCCCCAATATTTATAACATTAGAATATGTCACAAGGAGGATTTAACAATTTTCCAGGCTAAAGCTATCACTCTAAAGCATGTAGGTGGGGCGGTTAGGTGGGGCTATGTGCATCACACATTATTATTTATTGATTAGCAGACTGGAAAGCATCAGCGTCCCGTAGTGCAATTAATCAGTTACATCAGGTACTAATGTAATATTTTTGTTCGGTACCAAGGTTACTGTGTGCAAGTTAGCTAACATGTACAGATACGTCATAAACATGATCAGGTGGGATAAAACTGCTGCACTCTGGCACCGCTGTCTGCTGCTCATCGCTGTTTCTCTCCATTGGACTCAGACACGAATAAAATATTTTTCATGTTTCCAGCCGTATTCCTCTTCACCAACTGCAATCTTCTAACAAAGCCGCATGAAGGTAGAATGGACTTACAGAAGAAACGCTCATCTGATTATGCCCTTCTGACACTATAGTGACCAAGACCAGATCGCTCAGTTAAAAATGTGCAATATGTGTAAACTCCTGGCAATGATATACTGATATACAATAATAACAAGTGTTTATCATGACCTTGTTGTATAATTTTGTTCTCATCTTTAGAGCAGGACATCACAATCTTACCTTTGAGCAGATGTACACTTGCTTTTTTATTTTCCAGACATTCAGCAGGAATGAAGCTTCCACACAGTTTAATCCATCATAAGCGCTGCTCCAGTTGTATTTTCAGGTTTGATAAGGAGAAAAAAAAAACACAACTCCCCCGACAAATTCCTGTGATACTTTTGGTTTGGTTTATATTATCCATAGGCGCAACGATTTATCATCTTGTGGGATGTCGGACCTTGCTTAGTCAGGAGATGCTAATGATGTGAGATTGGACAATTACCATTTTGGGAGAGGGGTTTGTGAAAGATCAAATTGTTTTTTGTGACCTAAACAGAAAATGTTCTCAACTTGGATGAGAAGGATGATGACAACAAAGATGACGATAATGAAGACAACAACAACAGTGCTGTGAAGGGAAACTCCTCTCCTATTGGTAGTTTTGAAAAGTTACTATACTACCAGTACAGAAGTTGCCTTATATTAACTTTTTGCCATTATTATTAGTTCTCTTACACTTCATGTATAACCTGGTTTGAGCTTACAGATCTTTTTTGACTAAATATAGCTTAAGGGAAAAAGGAGGACTCTAAAAGAATGTGCTAACTCTAAGAATTTGAATATATTTCTAATATTGACTTTTCCTTTAACAAATCTTCAGTCTGCTTTTTTCTTAAGTACAACACAATATCTGAATTGTTGCATTTAATGGTAATGTTACCATTAAAAACATGTTGCTATAACTTTCATAGAACCATCAGCAGTGCAAATCCTTCAAGATGGGAACAAGGCAACAACACCACCACCACCATCTAAGAAACGTAAGCCTCCACCCTCGTCCTCATCAGAGGATGATCAGGAGGAGATCCCATTGCTAGTCGACACCAAAAAGTCTTCCTCCAGAGGTAAGCCCATACTTAAGAGTTTTGTCTGCTTGTTGTTTAAATATAAAATAGTTTGAAATTACAAATCGTCCTGTACAGAGCCACATTGGGCGTCCAGCCTCCTCCAGGGTGAATTACACCCTGGACAGTTCACCTGCATATTGCAGGGAAGACAGACAGAGCAAACAGTCATGCACACACGTACTCGCACATAAGGGTAATTTAGAGAGATCTTTCAGGCTAACAGTCATGTTTTTGGACTGTGGTTGGAAGCAACAGTGCGCACAGGCAAACCCATGCATGCACAGGGAGATGTATCTGTAGAATAGAAAAAAATATATAAGCATTACATTATCGTGCTACCTAGGATGGATAGTTACTTTAAAAAACAAATCTAAGATACACATGGTTCTGGTGTGATATTGGTCACTATAATAACTAAAATTACTGTCATATTTGAAACATTTTTATATATTTTTTTATATTTATATTTTTATATATTTTTTTTAATATATTTTATATATTGCACTCATATGGGAAAAAAACAAAAAAAAACACTAGATGTAACATCCAAACTAAACTGGACTCCAAGCAGTTTAACCTCCACCTATTCAATGTTGTTTCCTTCTCTTTGATCTCTTGCTTATGTGTCCTGTCAATGTAAGTCGCTTTGGATAAAAGCGTCTGCTAAATGACAGTAGTAGTAGTAGTAGTAGTAGTATCTATATTTGAAAAATGTATGGAATGGATTAAAAAGTAATTTTTAGTTCTAAAAGTGTTTAATGTCAATTAGAACTTTTTCTGAACTTTTTTTGCTGTGCTATTAGGCATTAATGTACATATTCTTCAGATAAATTCTTTCTTTGGATTTTTATTTTACTTATCTCATCATTATTAAGGAAAAGCACCAGTGAAGAGAACTCCTTGGACCCAAGAAGAAGTACAGGCTGTGGAAAGACACCTGAATACTTTCATCAAATCTTTCACTGTTCCAGGAAAGTACGATTGTGAAAAATGTTTAAAGGCTGAACCAATTGCTTTGAAAAACCGAACATGGATGAATGTCAAATTCTACATTCACAACCGCATAACAAAAAACAAAAAGAAGCTGCAACGCTGTTAATTTATAGATAAGGAAAGACATTTTTTCAAGCATCTGTAGTCATGCTTTTTATATTTAGTTATGCTTTTTATATTTGTCTAAAATGACTGTTCAATACCTCCAGTTCACTGAAAAGAAACTTAAAAAGAAACACTGAATCTATTTTAGATCTCTGGAAATCCCTTTTCTTTAAAACATCTTTAGTTAAAGCCAGCAAAATGACTTGAGGTTAAGTCAGCTGTAAAGTTTTATTTTATGTTCAAAATGGTGTTCATAACTGAATACATTAGAAATAGAGAAGGTAACAAAGAGCTGCTTCAATGTTAATTCAAAGGAACTATTTTTTTTCTTAATGTTTAGTTAAAAACAGACTTTAAGCACTTTCAGTGCAGGTTTACCTATTCTATATTGTATAAAAAAAAAACCCTAGAAAACTTGGAGGGGTAATTTCTTTCGTCATTTGGTGATTGAATATCTTCCTATTTGCAGGTCAATAAAAGGTTTTCTGTAATTTTTTTCCTTGGAATCTATTTTTATACATCTGTGACAAGTTAATGATTTTGCTTTAATCTAGAATACAATAGAAAACTTTATTTGTCCCACATTGGGGAAATTGCAATGCTGCAACAGCACAAGTACAGCAAACAAATAGAGATGTTTACAGACATAAACATAGGACGAATTAAATAAGCTTGACAGACAGTACAGGAGTTCAAAAAAACAAAGTAATAAAAATATAAAGTTATTTGACAGTGAATGAGTACAATATATGGCTATGGCTGCTTAAATACCAAGAAATAGAAGGAAGGTCCCCACTTGGTAAGTCTCGATGTGTAAATTATGCAAATGATATGTAAATCTGGTCCCCATTTGCCATGTTTATCAGAAAGTTAATGAGTCCTCATAAAGCACCATCCAAACTGGTTGATGAACCTACTTTTGAAATTCAGTTATTTGAAGTCGTGTATAGGACAGTACCGCTTCAACTATCATACCAGATTTTTTATTAGTCTGTAGAACCACCAGAAGGGGTGGTCCCCACAAGTGATGATGAGAAAGTTGGTCCCCGTCACCCATGGAAACCAGTATGTGTGTGTAAACACCAGATCAGTCTAGTTCCACTAACCTAACAGTGAGAGTGTGTGTAAACACCAGATCAGTCTAGTTCCACTAACCTAACAGAGAGAGTGTGTGAAAACACCAGATCAGTCTAGTTCCACTAACCTAACAGTGAGAGTGTGTGTAAACACCAGATCAGTCTGGAGAATCACCAAACGGCCGGTACTCCATGACGGCCGATGGGCCGGCCCACCGCTCTCTACGCACGCTTTCAGCACCTGTTTTTCCCCCCACAAATCTCTTTCACGTTCCAGCACTCTAGGTGGCAGCACTGCACCTCTGAGTTGGATGTGAGCTGCATTGGCTGTGGCTGCCAGGCAAGGAGAAGAAGACGTGGAGGAGGATGCAAAGATTGTGGAAAGAAACGATTCAAAACCCGCCGAAAGTTAAAAAAGGAAAGAAAAGGGTGGGGCATTAGATGCTGAAGCCTCTAAATGTCACAAACTAACCGACATATTTACTACCATATTTGGTAGTAGTGTTACAGTTAATGCTTACAAACTCGTATGCTTACAAAGATTTTAAATATAGTAGTTACATTTGTAAGGGTGCATTTTCATTTAGATGTGGTTATTAGTGCAGTAAGATTAATTACTGCATAAATTATTAAGATTATCAAGTAATAAATTCCTTTAAGACAGCATGGAATCGATTATATAACACCATGTTATAACACCATGTTATAACACCATGTTATATAATCGATGTTGATACCTCCATTTCTATGTAAGTATTCAAGTTAATCTAGAATAATAGGCTTTAATACAACATATAGTCAACATCAGCTGTTGATATCATTTTGATGGTTTGATAACAAAACCCAAATATTGTTGCTGCTAAATGACTTTGGGCCGGGCCTAGTCAACGTCCAGGGCTGTTTTTTAGTCCCAGTCCGTCCCTGGTTTTGAGGGATGTCCTTTCAGAGTTTTGGCAAGACATTTATGAACAGTGCATTTTGGATAAAAGTATTGGTAGAATCATTGCCTTTGGCTGGTAAAAACAAAAGTACCTGCCTATAAAACTTGCCCCAGTAATACTGGAGCAAGCAGCCCTGGGTTATATAAAGAGTCTCTGAGGTATGTTACAGAGTCCGATTGATTGGTCTTTCAATCTTGTTGTTCGAGACTTGAAGAGAATCAACAAACTGATCAGGAAAGCTGGATCTGTGCTGGGAGTATCTCTGGAGCCGCTGGAGCTGATTGTACAAAAACGAATGCTGGACAAGCTGATGAAGATGATGGAGGACTCTTCTGACCCTCTGCACGACACAGTGATCAAACAACAGAGTGTGTTCAGTGAGAGGCTTCTTCAGGTCCGATGCAAAACCGAAAGATACAAAAGATCATTCCTGCCTGCAGCCATTAGCCTCCACAACAAGAACAGACCTTGATTGTTTTTATTATATTATTGTCTTCATTATTATTTTTATTGTTGGACAAAAAAAAAAACTACAATGTTGAATTTCCCTTCTGGGATAAATAAAGTATTTTTCATTTCATTCATTCATTTCATTTCATTCAGAATTTGAGAGTGTGGAAAGCAATGAGCTGCTGGAAGTCATGGATCTCTATAGATTAGATTAGATATTTTTATTTAAAAATGCCCATCCCAACAGCCTTATATGACACTATTAGCAGTAAGAAGTGGCCACAGAAAACATAATTTTACACCACAGAATAGAGTACTGTTTGTCTACACACCCATGCTCTCTCTATAAATGTTGCCAACGTAACTTGACATGTCACCATCTGATAACCAAAACAAATCAGGATTTTTATGCTGGATCTTTTGAAACATTCTCAAATCATGATATAGTGGACAGTAAAATAAAAATACAATGAAATTCATCTGCAAGAACATTTAAATCACATAAAACACACAAACAAGTCATAATAAAACGTTGCTCTTCCAGAAGCCCTTATTATTGCCCCACCTCAACAGCAAGAGGAAGAACCTCGGCTCTCAGTTGTGCACAGAGAGGTCGCTGCCTTCTACTTAAATTACATATAATATAAGGCTCTGTCATAAACTTATCATTAAAGGGACTCTAAGGAAGTTTAACAACAAATAAATGTATAAAACTGTCAGGATCTCAGCAGCTGGTGTTTGTGTTTGTTGTTCTGGACTAATTGTCATTGCAGGGCGTGGCAGCAGCCGATGAGTGACTGCAGGTGTGGCTCGTTACCCAGCTCTCCTGAGCTGGGTATTTAAGCAGAGGAGGAACTACAGACAGACGCCAGTTTGTTCCACTACTTCACGTGGTAACGTGTGGCCTGAGCTTGTGTACTGAAAGTTATTATCTCTACTCGTGTCTAACCTGCCTTCTCCTTCCTCTCTCTCAGTCCCGTTACCTGGAGCGCTCCTCCAGGGTTGAGTGCCTCTGCGCTGGCCGTCTGCCGCGCTGTCAGGAGGACTCTCTTGCCACGGGTTCCTGAGGTCGTGTGTCCCATGACCATCTCCCCTGCCTGGCTTCCCTGTCTGTCTCTGGTCCCCTCTGGAATCCATACCTGCCCCGGAACAGCCGTCTGCTGTCACCCCTGCCTCAACGTCTCTTGTGGATTCATCAACTCACTGGACCTCGCCTCACACCCTCTGCTTCTGGATCACCACCACCACCACTGCTGGTTCCCTGGACCCCTCCTCAGGAATCACCAGCACCTTTACCTCCGTGAGTTAAAGAGCACATTCCCAGCACACCGCAGCTTATCACCTGTACATTGGAAGGATCTATCATTAACCTGTCTCTCCTCCACTGCCAGGACTCTGCTTGTGCCCTGCCTCCGTTCCAGTTCTCCCTCCAGCAGCTGTGTACATTGTTGTATATTCACCTGAGCACTGTATATATTAAACTCACTGCACCTGATTCCCTGGTTTCTGTGTGTGTTTGGAGTTTGGGTCAACCTTGGAGTTCTAAACAAACCGTTAAAAACATGACAAACTGTACAATTTCTTCCTTATACATGCTCCAACAATGTCCTGGTCACTAGAAAGAGCCCAGGTATTTTCACTGTAGTTGTCTCTATATGCATGTAAAATCATTTTATTAGTTATTAATAGAGCTTGTTCGGGTCGAACACACACTGTACTTTCCAGGGGCACTTGAATGCATCATGAAGTCATGCGCTATCACTAACGTTTGCTTTTTTCCAGCATGACAAAGAGGGTGAAACTTGAGTCGGATCGATGGAGGTAAAGATTCAGCATTTGAGAAGTGGAAAATGCTGAGAGAAACTCGGCATGAGAAAAGACCCGCAGTCGGAGAGCAGTCAGAAGCAGGCAGCCTGCTGGATTACACTCATTGCTTCTGTGCGTCTCCTCGGACTCTCCCAAGCTCTGTAAAACCCAGAGTCATCTGAACCTGTCTCTCTGCCTGCTCACAGCCCTGAGTTTGATCATTGTTGAAAATAAAGTCAGTTTTAACAACTTTGAAATCTGAGTCCAGTCTGAGTTCTTCATGTGAGTCAAACGCTTATCTGAGTCCATGAAAAGTTGATGCTTTCAGGAGTTTCTACATATTTCCTGTAGTAGAAACATGTTTAAGCTGTCTGACGTACTCACAGCTGATTTGGTTTAAATATCATAACATCACATTTATTATCTCAGTCGAAGTCATGCCTGCAAATCTGTAAATTGTCAAATACAGGACTGACTCAGCTGCAGGTGCACGTACATGCGCGCCTCATGCACGAGCTTACCGTTAAGGCTGCAGTTACACGTTGGGCCTCACGCGGCAATCGCAAGGCCAGAAATTGTAAAACTGCTTTAAATTGAACATAGTTATTTAGTTTGGGTTTTTTAAGAACATCAAATTTCCACTGGTCTTCATATATCTGCAATAAAGTTTGCTAAAGTGATGAGATTTTATACTGCAAATTGTTAAAAATAGATATAGTTGCTGTTTATTAAAGAAAATATTGCTAAAACATAATTTGACCAAGGATGTTTCTGAAATCTGTCCCAATTAAAATTTTTCCTGGTGAGCCTATCTTCCAGTAAGCACACAAGGCAGTTCCACAATCAAATAACTTCTACTCTTTGTTTGATCAGACAGGGCTCTCACCCCATATCACCCTCCATGGCAGCCTTGGTGGTGTACTTGAGAAATACCTCACAGCTCTGTTCTGAATTAGGTTACATTCAGGTGCTTCTGTAAATCCCCAAATACCTGCAGTGTAAAATAACACTGGAGCAACCATGGAGTCATACAATGTGGTATCTGTAGAGAAGGCCAAGTCTGGACACAACTTACAGTAATCTTATTAATCAACCTTCCCAATGTCCTCCAAGTGGATTCAGACAACGCTCTTCTACCTTCAACAAATTTCATATTCCCATGAAAGACAAAACCAAGATATTTATAAGTAACAGAATACATCAACTGCATTTCACCAAGATTAAATACATAGTGTTGTGCTGAAATTCTTTACCCCTGTGTGGTACCAAACCACGAACACCATAAACCACTCAACACAGTCCATAATCAGCAATTCATCAACTCACAGTTCTTTTAGTCATGGGACAAAAACATAATTTGGTATTTCCAATATAGCAGTTTTGAGTTTAACTGGTACTACTGTTTACCTTATCATTTGGCGCGCCGTCTTGTCCCACTTCCAAAATGAACTTAAGTTGTGTTTCATCCTGCGACCACGAGGATCACGAGGATCACGTCGGGGTCACCATTTCTTGTTGTGCTGAAATTATTTACCCCTGTGTAGTACCACACCACGAAAAACATAAACCTCGTCTTCAGCACTGAGTGTTCTTTTTATCCACGGGTCGACCTGAAAACACTAGATAAATTTCCCACCAGAGACCAGAATTCAGTTTGCCGTCTGGGACAGAGAGGAAGTCTCTCTGCCTGCGAATCTCTCTCAGAGCCACCATTTATTAACACCAAGCTCACACATGTACATCCTATTAAGGCTCTGCCTCTGAGCCTCTACCACACTCTTATTTGTAAATCATGTTGTCTAAACATCCCTCCTTCTGCTGTTCGCCCTGCCGAATTGTAGTGCATTCCTGTTTACTTTAAGCTCCCAAAGTCTGCAAAGTCTTTCCAAATAAGGTGTCATCTCCTCAGTCCTCGGCCTTGAGGGTTCTTCATGGTCTCCTGAATGCAGACGGTTTTATTCTTCAAATAAGGATAAGCTTAAAGCAGGTTAATATTACACTAGTAAATACTTAGCAATTAAATATTATCACACCACAATAGTCACTTCTAACCCTAAACATATTTCAAAAATGAACAATTGGTGTTTTTTCACAATTGATAACAAGTCTCTATTTGTTGCACCATATATTCATAATGTCTCTATAACTGTAGAAGAGCACCAACAGCTGATAACATTGAACTACTACTTGAGGAGCTTGCTCACCAAAAGTTCAGTGGAACATTGTGCTCTCCCCACTGAGGTCTGAGCTTGAAGGTATATGAACATCTCCAGCTAACATCAAGAAAGATCATGTGTTATGTTGTATATCCTGCTGTCATGAATGAGCAGAAGAACATCAGCAAAGTTCTTTTCTGAGGGAATCAGACACACAGACCATCACTTTTTCTTCGGTTTTGTACAGGATCCATAGGCTTCGCACCCGTGGGGCATGTGGGTGTTTTAACACCCACACTTTTCCCAGTTAGAAGGTTCAACACCCACGCTTTTTGCGCAGTTTTGCACAAACGCCTTACTTCTGTCGCTCTGTGTCTGTTGCTACCTGCAGCAGCCTCCTCGCCCCTCCCTCTCAAACATGACACCTGAGATCTGGTGACTGTGGGGGCCATTGTAGTACAGTGAACTCATTGTCATGTTCAAGAAACCAATTTGAAATGATTTGAGCTTAATGACATGGTGCATTATCCTGCTGGAAGTAGCCATCAGAAGTTGGGTACATGGTGGTCATGAAGGGATGGACATGATCAGAAACAATGCTCAGGTAGCCTGTGGCATTTAAACGATGTCCAATTGGCACTAAGGGACCTAAAGTGTACCAAGAAAACATCCCCCACACCATGACACCACCACCACCAGCCTGCACAGTGGTAACAAGGCATAATGGATCCATGTTCTCATTCTGTTTACACCAAATTCTGACTCTACCATTTGAATGTCTCAACAGAAATCCAGACTCATCAGACCAGGCAACATTTTTACAGTCTTCAACTGTCCAATTTTGGTGATCTGGTGCAAATTGTAGCCTCTTTTTCCTATTTGTAGTGGAGATGAGTGGTACCCGGTGGGGTCTTCTGCTGTTGTAGACCATCCACCTCAAGGTTGTGCGTGTTGTGGCTTCACAAATGCTTTGCTAAATTCCTCGGTTGTAATGAGGTTATTTCAGTCAAAGTTGTTCTTCTATCAGCTTGAATCAGTCGGCCCATTCTCCTCTGACCTCTAGCGTCAACAAGGCATTTTCACCCACAGGACTGCCGCATACTGGATGTTTTTACCTTTTCACATCATTCTTTGTAAACCCTAGAAATGGTTGTGGGTGAAAATCCCAGTAACTGAACAGATTTTGAAATACTCAGACCGGCCCGGCACCAACAACCATGCCATGCTCAAAACTGCTTAAATCACATTTCTTTCCCATTCTGACATTTAGTTTGGCATTCAGGGGATTGTCTTGACCAGGACCACACCCCTAAGTGCATTCAAGCAACTGCCATGTGGTTGGTTGATTAGATAATTGCATTAAAGGGACTTAAGGCAGCTTTACAAAATCTGACTCAGTGCTGCCGCGACAGGCGCTGTGGCTAACTGCAGCCACCAGCCAAGCCGGCACGGGAGCGCGCACAGACACTTTACAGACTGTTCGTCTTCACAGCACTGCACCGGGGAGGCTAACATACTTCACGTCAGGTCTCTCCACTCTGTTATTTGATTTGATCTCATCATTTTCATACTGTATCAGGCTCTAAACACGACCTATAATGTTTTCTCACCTGGTCACAAGGAAATGAGCCATGTCAGCATCCGTTTTCACTCCCAAATGCAGCTGAAGTTCCCTCCATGAACCGAACGCATATCCAATATTTATGCGGGTGCCTGCCCGGCTTCGGTCATATTTTTTTTTAGACTCACGAGATGCCCCTGATAAAGTCTTTTTTTTCTTCGTGGTGCCACTTTTTTGGGGGGTGAGAGTGGATGCAGGTCGTTTGCTGGCTGCAGAAACATCCATAAGTATACCTTCAGTGTTTGAATCCAAGTCCACGGCGGCCATGTTCTTCCTGTTCAAGAGCTGTCGGCAACGCGCATGCAGCGTCAATTTACGTCACATCACTACAACTGCACGGGAAATTCAGACGTCGAACTGCAGCGCATTATGTAGCACACAGCGTGTCCAAGGCAACAGACATATATGCAGATGGCCTCGTTATTTTGGGTTTTTAATGCTTCATGACCCATTAGCATTGAATAAACTGGAAATGGATGTGTAGTTTTTCACAAATCTTGCCTTAAGTCCCTTTAAAGCTCCCATATTATGCACTTTTCACACACTTTGAATCATTTCTTTACATCTCAATGACATGTAAAAGCCATGCAGTGTTCAAATTGGCTCTTTTTGAAAGTTCAGCTGTTGTTCCCATCTCATCTCAACTCATTTTGAAATGCTCTGTTTCATGTGGGCACGGCTCTTGGGGAGCACTAGAAGCTCTAAGCCCCGCCCATCTCTGTCCCCTTTCGCGTTCTTGAGACACCGGAGCCGATTAAACTGCAATTAATGATAAACGAGTGTTGCAGTGCCAAGAACTTGACTTAAAATGTAATTAAAAACAAACAAACTTTGGACTGAGGAACTTTGAGCCTGAAGACTCTAACAGCACGTTATTGAACAACAACAACAACAAAACTTTATTTATAAAGCGCTTTTCAAACAAAGTTTATCAAAGTGCTTTACAGATTAAAAATGACCCCACAACCCCCCAACCCCCCCCTTTACTTAAAAAGTAAAACCCCCATCCCAACCCAACCCATCGACCATATACACACACACACACACACACACACACTTAAAAGCTACAAAAACAGCGGGCTGAGCACAGATGAGCCAGGAAATGCCATCATAGGAGCCATCTGCATCGGTAGCAGCGGATCAGCAGCAGCTGCCAAGGCACCGACCCCGTGCGCCCAGAGTAGGGAGGGCTGGTACCCCCACCCCCACCAAGGCCTTACCTGGGGGGGCACCCAGGCAGCCACAGCCGGCCACCACCCCCGACACAGAGGGGTCCCGGAGAGG
>SSNP01000566.1:0-11699 GCA_006937955.1 Pachypanchax playfairii | reverse complement strand
TAGCTACGTTTACATGGGCACATTTAATCGGAATAAACGCCCAATCGGATAAAAAAGACGTCATGTAAACATGTCAATCAGAATGTTTTGATCCGATGCAGCCTGATCCGAAAGAAATTTACTTCCGATCGAGAGGGGTGGTTTTGTCCGATCTTCATTCGGATAGACGTGCATGTATACACCCATTCGGAAAGAAAGGGTGAAAAGAGCCCTTTGCGCATGCGTACAACTTCAGCGTGACGTCTTTCTGCTTTCGCAGACCCAAGTAGAAAACATAGCGGGAAGTAAACAGAAGTGGTCTGCTGGTGCAGTCATCCTGTCATCCTGCTCTCCTCTCCTGTGGCGGAGGAGCAGTAGCAATATGTATTCAGCCGCTAGCTTGGTTAATGCGACCAGTAAAAACCCAAACATAAAGGTAATCACCTGCAGAAGGTTCATATTGGGGAAAACGTGAGTCAGCTCGAGCACACGATGGGGCGGGAAAGACGTGCAGAAAGGACGGAGTTTGTTTACTTTTTTTTTCTTCCCCCGGAAAGACAACTCGCTGTGCGCATGCTCAACTCATTTAACCTGATTGAGTGCTTGGTGCATGTGTACTCATGGCATGATCAGATCATTTCAGTTAGTGTCCATGTAAACAGGGATTTGGGAATTCAGATCGACCAAGATTTTAATCAGATTGGGGAAATTTGGTGCATGTAAACGTAGCCACTGATGTCATCACACCTTTAAGGACTACCTCACAAACAGACTGAAGGATTGTGTGTCTGACCAGGTGATCATCAGCACAGGAGCACCACAGGGGACTGTACTCTCACCATTCCTTTTCATTCTGTACATCTCAGACTAGCTACGTTTACATGGGCACATTTAATCGGAATAAACGCCCAATCGGATAAAAAAGACGTCATGTAAACATGTCAATCAGAATGTTTTGATCCGATGCAGCCTGATCCGAAAGAAATTTACTTCCGATCGAGAGGGGTGGTTTTGTCCGATCTTCATTCGGATAGACGTGCATGTATACACCCATTCGGAAAGAAAGGGTGAAAAGAGCCCTTTGCGCATGCGTACAACTTCAGCGTGACGTCTTTCTGCTTTCGCAGACCCAAGTAGAAAACATAGCGGGAAGTAAACAGAAGTGGTCTGCTGGTGCAGTCATCCTGTCATCCTGCTCTCCTCTCCTGTGGTGGAGGAGCAGTAGTAATATGTATTCTGCCTCTAGCTTGGTTAATGCGACCAGTAAAAACCCAAACATAAAGGTAATCACCCGCAGAGGGTCCATATTGGGGAAAACGTGAGTCAGATCGAGCACACGATGGGGCGGGAAAGACGTGTAGAAAGGACGGCGTTTGTTTACTTTTTTTTCTTCCCCCGGAAAGACAACTCGCTGTGCGCATGCTCAACTCATTTAACCTGATCGAGTGCTTGGTGCATGTGTACTCATGGCATGATCAGATCATTTCAGTTAGTGTCCATGTAAACAGGGATTTGGGAATTCCGACCGACCAAGATTTTAATCAGATTGGGGAAATTTGGCGCATGTAAACGTAGCTACTGTCAGTACAGGTCAGAGTCCTGCCATCTTCAGAAATACTCTGATGACTCTGCAGTTGTTGGTGGATCAGAGATGGACAAGAGACTGAGTACAGAGAACTGGTGGACAACTTTGTGTCCTGGTGTTCAAACAATCATCTCATCTTGAATGTGAACAAGATGTGGAGGTGGTGGAGGAATATAAATACCTGGGTGTTCACCTGGACAACAGACTGAACTGGAGACACAAATGCTGTTTTTAGGAAGGGACAGAGCAGACTGGACTTCCCTTTAGGAAGCTCAGATCTTTCAAGGTTTGTGTGATACATAACGACTCACTTACATTCTTTACTGATTAAACTGTTTCTGTTGGGGAATTATTCATAACATCCTCCCACATATTGTGGTTTACAATTTTAATTTTATGGAATGCCCTTTTCAGAACATTTTACTCTTTTATGAAAAAAAAAAACAGCTGACAGGAAGTGGCAGTTATGACTCACTGTTAAAGAATCAGAGTGGAGTAAACTGAAACTGAATGTGAGTAATTTGACTACTTGGAATATTTTTAATATTTGTCATCTGAATAAGTAGGCTACTTTATTCATGATTATAATTTCACTGCTATTTTTAAATTGATATTAGATTTGGAATCATTCAAATCAAACACCAGTAATAACTTTTGATACTGATATAATTCTTGAATCATTTCTCTGTCTGAAGTCATTGATCCAACCATTGATTCAGACTATGACACTTTGTGTCACTGGAGATCCTATTTTAGATAATTTAATAGTAAAAGGTTCAAATTACTGCATAAAATATTTTGTATAGAACAACTTTTGTTGTGAACTGGTGTTACAGATGCAAATGATTTGAATCTATTTAATTATGGTTAATGTAAAAAGGTTAGCAGTGTGTGCAGACAAACAGATGGGGTGATCAGGTCAGACCACTCCAGCTGAATCAGTTGTGTGTTTATTTTAAAACACACAACTGCACAAAATCCCATCCGGGCCTCTGCCCCCCAGAGACAAATACAGTTTGAGGGTTAGAATTCAACTCACCAGACCCATTGTGAGATCTTTGAGGCTCGTGAGTTCCAGCGCTGATGATGAGAGAAACACCCGATCAGTGGAAAACCCCAGGTTGTCTCACCCTGACATGGCTTGATTCTCCCTCCATCAGACGAGGAATCCTTGCCAACAACGCCAGTTGTTGTGGAAATATTCCATACGAATGAATCAAGCGAGTTAATTTTATAAAAAAGTATTTATTATAAAATCATGCATGAAGTGAGAGTAGTCAGACAAATGCAAAGTAATTTGTGTTGAGACTCTGAAGTAAAAACACTGGTTGGTTATACTTATAGATGTTGATACAGTGAGCTATCAGAAGTATGGACGCCATTAGAACTGAATCTCAGATCATTCTGGAGATATTGATGAGCTGTAGCTGTCAATCTAATCTAATACAAGATGTTCTAGCTGTAATTGTTGGTTACTGTGACATTGTCATAAAAATGTGTGTGAGGTGACCTGAACCTCTCCAACAGTGTGTAATATCATTAAGCTCAGGCTCATAATTTCCAAGGATGAGCTTGAAATGATTATTCATGTGTTTGTGTCCTCTCAGTTAGACGACTGCAACAACCTGTCTTCCTGTCTCAACATGAAAGAGCTGGCTCACCTCCAGTATGTCCAAAACTTAGCTATGAGGTTGTTGACCAACATCAACAGGACGTCCCACATTAAACCAGTTCTAAAGACTCTTCACTGGCTTCTGGTTGTGTAGCGTGTCCAGTTTAAAATCTTGGTGCTGAGCCCTGCACAGTCAGACTCCAACTTACATCACTGACCTAATTAAGCCCTACAGCTCATAAGAAGCTGCTAATGGTTCCATGAACTTGTTTTCAAAGCCACCGTGTCCCACCTTTAAAACGAACTTCATTTAGATCTGCAGTTGCTGGACTCAGTGGATACTTTCAAAAAAATAGTTAAAAACATATTGTTTCAACAAACATTCTAGTCCAGTCTGACCTTGTGCTGCATTTGGTTGTTTTCACTCTATTTATTTTGACTGCATGTTCTTTTAATTATTTTTATCACTATAAAGATCTTTGGGACCACTGTTTGTGAAAAATGTCGTAAAAATAACGCTTATTTACTCACTTACTAAAAGTTGATCATTAATCTGAGAACGGATACCAAGAGTTTAATTCAAAATGTTTGTCATGCTGAACTTTATATAATGTATATACTGTGTTTGTGGTTATTTATATTACAAAGTAAATATTGGTTTAGTCATACAGTCACTTTTATACGCTTTAATCTACAAAAGGCTGAGACTGTGAAAAATGTTAACATTGAGTTAAGGTGGGATTTTAAGTTATTTTATGATAATATTTCAGACAAATTCAAGAATAAAATTTTCTAATGTTTTTTACACATATTTTAAAACCATATGTTAAATCTGTCTCAGTTAATGTGTGGTTACTTAAGTTTTATTATTTTTGTACAGGATATTTCTATTAAGATAAGAAGAACTATTTTAAAAATAATAACAGCAAAAAATCAGATTTTTTTAAATGACTAATTGTGAAACACTAAGTATCTCAAATTAACTACAACTGTAGAAAGATATTTCCTGATAAAAAAATTAGGTGTTGGATAAACACTGTGTTCACTGTGGTTCAAAGTGGGAAACCAAACACAGATTTCACAGGTAACAAATTAAGGTGTAACACCTGAGGAAGGTGTGTTAGTGCTACAGACACGACCAGTGATTTGAAGAGTTTAAGATCTAATAAATTATCTGCCTTCAGTGATGACAATAATGTTCATTTAAATATCTTCTTACCTTTAACTTTTTATCGGTTTGGCTGCTTCTAATGTAGCCGGTGACCAGTTCTCCTTAGACCTGTACCCTGCGGTTCTCCCCAGTCCACAGTGTCTGTCCCAGGTTAACTGTACGTGGGTCAACTCCTTTGCAATCAGCTGGTTGATGATTCAGATAGAAGTAATAAAGAGCAGGGAAGGAGACTGCGACGCAGCTGAATTATACCAAGGTAGTAAAAACACAGGACTTCCGTTTTTTAGTTAAACTTGTGTGAAATATCGACTCCTGTCGGTTATTTTGAAGACTTCTTCTTTTTAATGTGACTGAATCTGAGTCAAGTTGGATACTAGTTTAATTTAACACTGCAGTCAACAGATAGGCCTATTTAATAATTTCTCAGACACACAACAACCACACAAATTCGTTTTATTTATCAGCAGTTTTAATAAAGGACCCGTTTGATTGACTGATAAACTTTATAAATGAGTGTCTAATAGTCCTGCCTACATTTCTGGGTATTATTTTTGGTATTGTAGCACATTTGAATACAATTATTTGTTCTCTACCAAAAACGGTTAGTGGAGCGCCCTCTAGAATCCAGACGATGATCACCTCCAAAATCTACTCACTTCTTCCTTGAACCACTTCTAACCTGAGAACTCCATCATCAAAATCAATCCAGAACTTTTCTTGCTATCAAACAAACAAACCTTGGCGAAAACATAATCTCCTTGGTTGATTTTAACAATCAGTAGTTTCTTTTAAAGTGATTGTACGTTTTTATTTTTATTTTAAGAATTGTTTTTAAAGATTCAGCCACCAGGTGGCGCCAAAATACTGAAATCAGACATGAGCTACATGTGAATGTCAATTAAAATCATTGGCAAAAGTTTTTAACAGTCTTCTTAAATAATAAAATAAAATCAGAAATATAAATTATGAGTAAAAACTCATAAAAAGGTCTTCGCTCTCTGAGTGCTTTTCTAGTTTCCTACTTGTTTGCTGAGTTTTAGAAAGCATCCAGCTGAATTAATACTATTTCAGTGGAAGTAACAGATCTATGTTAAGTCTCTTCTGCTCTATTTGATTGTTGACTAACCTGTACCCGAACAGTGACATGGCCTCTTTACATACTTCCTGAACACGGACTTTGCTGTGTGGCAGCGTGGTGCGCCAAGCCTGAGAGACCTGAGTAGCATTTCTAGAAATAATTTTAAAAGCCTCTGCAGCGGTGCCTTTTCCCTTTCCATGGGTCTTCTTATAGATCCATTGTCCCATTTGTTTGGTCATCTTTAAACCTACAAACTCATAAATATCATTGATTTCCTTCAGCGGGTTGCGTGCCACGTCTTCATAGTGAACCATTTTATAACGCCCTTTTAGAAACGGAGGAGGTTTCAGGATGGCCCTCTCATTGATGCGCACGTGGCTCTGACAGATTTCCTTCAGGACTTTGTACTGCATGTCAGCTGCTGGTACATTTCTCTGCTCCAAGACTATAGAGCTATCTAAAATGAAAAATTCAGCTGACTCCTCTCTAGACCTCAACACAGCTCGTGGGTCTCGAACCAGATGCACAATGCGGAGATCCAGATTTGGGTCTTGCAAAAGGGGATAAAGGGATTCCAGCTCAAATAATCGTACTTCTTTTAGTACCACATGACTGTATGAGGTACAGCCCTTCTCTGCCTTCTGCAGGCCTCGAGAATCACATTTCTGACGGCACTGGTTCTCATTGGTTGCTGTGATGGAACAAGCTGGTGGTGAACACAGTGCTTGACTTTCAGTCCATGCGAATAAGGAGGAGACATTATGGTTATCTGGTAGATAGGAATCCATCACTGAGAAGTCACACCGGTACAGACTCCGCAGTAAATCCCTTACAGCCATTCGGAGGGATTTAGCACCAGATTTGGGCAGTTTGGTCCACACATGCCATGCAGGCTCCATTAGATAAAAAACAGACGGGTGCTGACTGAAAGCCTGACCCAGGAAAGAGGAACCTGACCGCCATGACGACAGCAGCAGGACATGAACTTTTCCTTCAGGGGCAGTAGAGACATGGGGACAGAGGTGCATGTACCAGTTACATAACAGCAGGACTGCAGCTCCCTGCAGGGTAACCAGGAAAACTATCCTATGAAAGTTATTTTTTAAGCAGAGATTCATGGTTGATGATGACCATCTGTTTCTGTTTTGTCCTTGTGCAGCAAAGTCGTTTCTGCATAAAAAAGACAAATATCAGATCAGTATTTTAGACCAACATACATGTTTCCTCAAGGCTACAATGTCCTTATAAATCACCACTGAGAACAAGCTGGGCAAATGGGTAAAATTTACTTGATAACAGTCACAAAGACATCTGCTGCTTTATTCTGACTGAGTTCTGAGGTCAAATTCATGTTATTCTAACTCCTTTTATGTCATTATAACATTGTTTTTATATTTAAAAGCCAAACTGTTTTAATTTACACTTAAATGAAAAACTGTACACATACATCATTAAATATTGAACAAGTCGAGGCACAAGCTCCTTTCATGACAGGTTCTTCTTCCTCCATCAGCGAATCGCTTCCTTGATCACATCATAGAAAATGCATTAGAATTTGTACTGAGTACATTGTTTTTGGCATTATGACAGAAGAATGTTCTATCATTGACAAAGGTTCCAGAAAGGCTGTTTACCTCTCTTAAGGGTTTAGTGGAATTATGGAATACTTGAATTTTGGGAAAAAGACGTGCCTTTTCCACTCAGTTACACTCAAGACGGCAGTACAAGTCCACAGCTAACACCCTCCTCCTCCTGTCCACCACCATTATCTTTATCTTAAACCACAAAAGTCTGATCTCTGATATGAACACGATTTATTTTCACAATGCTGCATTTTAATTTCTTCAAACAGTCAATAAACAACAACAATAATAAACGTTTCTGCTACCTTTACTTTTCTGATGTTCTCCCTCTAAAGATGCTCAGTTCTCCGTGTTCCTGCTCTCCCGTCTGTCCGCTGTCATCTGACTCTGTCCCGGGTTAACCTTCAGTGTGACGGTGGAGGCTGGTCAGTATTTATTAGCAGTCAGACGGGTTGTCCCATCAACAGCTGCGGCAAAAAAGGGACATGTTTATTTTCTGATGGTTTTATCAACTACATCTGCTGAATCATGGTTTGCTCAGCAGGTTTTGGGTCCTAATAATAATCACGTCTCCAGATGCCAATCAAACCCCAAATGTTTCAAAACATGTCAAGTTTTAGTCAGTCCTGCTTGCTGCTCATAAGACTTCAGCACTTCCTCCATAGACAGCGCCCGCAGCTCGGACACATTCATGCTGGTCTCTGGTCCTTCATGTTTCCTGCTTAACATGTTTTCAACATAATTCATATTTTCTGCACTGTGAAGCCAAAGGAAACAAAGAGATCTGGATTTAGGGGCAGCCGAAAATACAAGACAATGAGCCATCTTGTATTTTTATCAGATCATGAGCACACTGCAGATACTTTTTGGGTGTCTGCCATGTTGTTAAAATTAGTTTTGCTTTACTTTTACCCTACCTGACTTGAAACTTTCCATTGACAAGCAGCTGTTTGTATTTTTTCCTACAGCACAAAAACAATTAGAATGGATGTGATATAAAATAACTAAACATGTTGGACTTATGAGACAAAACAGGAACTTTTGGCCGCTGACATCAGCTCTACATTATTAGAAAGAAAATAAAAGTTAAAAAAACTGTCTCTGCATCTGGCACATGGTGTCTTCAGTTTGTGAAGGCCACAACGAAATCCCAAGACACCAGAAACTACAGCAACACTTTTGGTGACATTTTCTTCTAATTTTCTTGATGGTTTTCACTCATAATTTCCTAAAATTGCAAATTGGAAAAATTTTCTAAGAAAGTGGTGCAGGGACCTGTTCAAGAGTTAATTTCTCTCTTTCACATGGAGTCTGCTGTGTTTATTTCCCTTACCTAATATACATATAATTGCATCTATTATTGAAAAGTGTTGCGTGTTTAATTCCTATTGAGGTCGCCAAATTCACAACCCCCCAGACTTGGACATAATTACACCAGTTCAACTGTGAAGCTTTAGACCAATTGGAAATGTCCTCTACTTTTCTGTAACTCTTTTTATAACTAACTTGTATCGTGATACAAAATAAATACAATATATTTACTTCACACATCCGTGGCCATCTGTCAACTGTACAACACTGATTTTATGGAAAAATAGGCTTTTGTACAATTTGGGTGAATTTAGTAATAAAAATATTCAATAGCTGTCAATATGATGATGTCACATGATCACATGATTGATTTATGCCAATGTCAGACATCTGGACAAGTTTCACTTATATTGCAAGTTTCAACCAAAGCTGATTGTCTTAGAAGTGTTTAAAAAAATGGTTTTAAACAATTATTTGCGAGTTTGTTTTGTCATACTGAAACACTGACTCTGCCCTCATGCAGCATCTCATCATATCAGTTCATCTGAGACACACTGAGGTCTATCTGACAGCACAATATACTTTATAAACATATCAGTCATGTAGTTTCACCAACAAGAAACCAGCAGTGAACATTTTCCAGCAGTAAACAGACTAACAATCTGCCTGAAATAAATATCTGTGATGATACACTCAGAAGAAAAAGTTGAAACATAAACCGGGTCCAGAAATGAGGTCATGAAATCACTGTGCAGCTGCTTATGTGAACTAAAATCGACTGTCTAATGTACAAAAAGACTGTAAATGAAACCCAGACTAAATGAACAGTTAGGGAGAATTCAGCTGATCAAGCAGCAGTTCAGTCGCTGCACTGTGGAATGTGGTAATGCGATTGGTGTATTTGACAAACAGATCGGACTAAGATCACTGAATTCAAAAGTGTTACCAGAGTAAACCATAAATTTGCAGCCTGAAAAATACTAAAGAATTTTGACTGTATTTAGATCAACAAACAGGATTCATCAAGTTTCTACATGGAATATGAACAAATGCTGAAGTGTTCAAAACATTTTTGCACATTTATAAACATGAATGATTCAATATAGAATACATATTTGTACCAAATGTAGGGGCCCCTGAACCAGAGCCTGTGTTTGAAGGGACACACCTTTTGTTTTAAACAGTAATGGATTTAATTTACACAAAACAAATCAGAACAACAACAAGACTAAAATAAAAGCAAAATACTTCTGAACCACTGACAAAGTACCAATAACCACAAACTACATCTATAATAAACATGAATACATGAAACAATCAACAGGAGGCCAGAACAAAAAGAGATAATAAACAGCTGACGGGATCAGACATTCAGACATAGACATGAAATGAACAAAAAAAACAAACAAAAAAAAAAAAAATCACATTTGAGACTGAAAACATCACAAGCATGACCAGATCAGAGAAAAATACATAAACAATAGAAGTTAAATTAAAGAAACATTAACTAACTAAAAAACAAACAAAACTGAATGAAAATGAACCTAAAACAAACACAGATAAATGTAAAACGCTGAGACCAGAAATAAACTTCATCATTTCATGATTGTGAGCAGAAGCTGCAAACACACTAACGTTTGATCAGCTTAAAACTGATTTGGCAAATTGATTGAGAAGTTTTTCATGTATTCTGTCAAACCTTGTGCAGCTGAAGAAACCTGCATGGCTTGCTGTGAACTTTCACTTTTTATATATAAATTAATACAAATATATCCTTAAATAAACAATGATTAGTGCAGCGTTATCTTTATAAAACTGAAATACCTCTGTCTTGTAAACATCCCATTCTTGTAGAGTTACAAACAATAATAAATCTGTACACTAAAAGGGTTTTGCCTCAGTGTGAGAGTGAAAACAGCTTCAGTCAAAGCTTTTTGTTAAATATGTGAAGTTTCTATGCTCATGTTTGAGGAGGAATACTGTGATTTCAAGCTATGATATACTGATCCTTCAACACCTTAAAATCATTTTCATTAATAACGTTACATATAACACACATAATTACAAGAACCAGAAGAGTTATTCTCCTTCAATTGACTGAATTATTCATCCTGAAATTTCAGTCAAATATTTACCAATATTGAATTAACAAACACAAATGAAGAAATTAGGAGCATTAGAAACAAATATGTAGTTTGGAATAAACACTTTTGATGCTTTTGCTAAATTTAAGTGACTGTGTGGTCCAAAAGGTGATGCTTAAAAATTCAGTATTTTCTACTACAGCATGTTAATGTCTCCTTTTACCTCCACACAGATTTACCACCATGATGACAGAGACAGGTGACAAACCTTCTGTCTGTCTGTCTATATGTAGTAAAGCGAGTCTAAAGTGCACGTGAGACTTCAGTGTTGTTACAGAGATGTAGTTAAACCTACAGGTGAAGACCAATCAGTGGTCGTCAATATTTCAAAGGATCGAGAACGTTCCTATCGAGTTGAAATCTCGGCTGAGGCAGCCTTAAAAAATGTACCTTAAAGCAGGTTGATCAACATTAGGCAGATCAAAAACTCCAACAGGAGAGGTGAGTCAGGCCGACTCCCACAAATTCATGAAAAATGAATAACATTTAAAAACAAAAACCAATGGCTTCTATTTGTAACTTATTAGTAATAAGTTACTTACTTAGTTACATATTTGTCATGTTTTTTATGTTTACTTTGTGTTTTATTCAGGACTTCTTGCACCTTCTTCATGTCAGTTTTTTAACCAACACCTTTCATTATTTTTATTATTATCTTGGTTTCTGTCATTATGATTTTTGTCTCCATCTTGTGGTCTTGTTTCACACCCCTTACTTGTTCATGTATTCTTGAGTTCTGTTGTCAGTGTTTATTTCTTCCGGTTTCTTATCTTTATGTTCAGTCATAGTTTTTTTCTGTCTCATGGTGTTTGTTCATGTTCATTTCACTTTCATATTTTAACATTCTGTCTGCTGCTGCTTTTCCTGCATTTGCGTCCTGCACCAAACTCCATGTTCCAGACTGTGACACTTATTGATGAAAATTAAATAACGTAGATGCCTGACTCAGAGTCACTGAAAACTAGAGGTACTGTTGTTTTGTATAAATCAGCATCATTTAGGCTGAATGAATGAGACCACTGTGGATCTGTCAGTCCTGCTAACTTTCCTGCTCTTAGTTTACAGATTCCAGGAATCATGCTGTCACAGGGAATAAACTCACAAGCACTGAGGACTTTGTCCTTAAACTTACCATAAAATATAGAGTTATATAGAAAGAGTAAAACAGATTTTGTCTTTCAGGAACACAACGACCAGAAAACATTCTTAAGTTTCTGGCTGGAATATTTGCTAATT
>SSNP01000565.1:0-19128 GCA_006937955.1 Pachypanchax playfairii | reverse complement strand
GGTTTAACAGGTATGGATCAGGAGGTTTAAACAGGTCTAGATCAGGAGGTTTAAACAGGTCTGGATCAGGAGGTTTAACAGGTCTGGATCAGGAGGTTTAAACAGGTCTGGATCAGGAGGTTTAACAGGTCTGGATCAGGAGGTTTAACAGGTCTGGATCAGGGGGTTTAACAGGTCTGGATCAGGAGGTTTAACAGGTCTGGATCAGGAGGTTTAACAGGTCTGGATCAGGAGGTTTAAACAGGTCTGGATCAGGAGGTTTAACAGGTCTAGATCAGGAGGTTTAAACAGGTCTGGATCAGGAGGTTTAACAGGTCTGGATCAGGTTTGTGATATTAATGTCTGTTTCTATTGGACGTGAACGTGCTGCAGGCGGCGCTCTGGCTGAAGGTTTCCATGAGAGGCTGCGAGAGTTCCAGAGGTTTGAGAGGACGTTTGAGGTATGAAAACTTCAAAAACCCGAGCTGATGTGACCTGATGAGGTGGTTGGAGGTCTATCCAGGTTAACAGATCTCTGTGTTCAGGTGATGTTTGATTTCATGAGCATGTTGTGTTCTGGTTTTGAACCCCCGTCACACAGGAGTTCATCTCTCAGTCGGCGGTCCGGACCAAGTTTGAGCAGCATACAGTGAGAGCATGGCAGATCACAGAGGCCATCAAAGCAGTGATGGACACCATCAACATCACCTCAGCAGACAGGAAGTGAGATGAAGAAGCCCGTTTGTTGTCTATTTTACAAGTCTGAATCAACCTGACCTTTGACCTCTGACAGGATCTGCTGCCTGGAGGAACGTGAGGAGCAGCGGGACCGGCTGGACTTTGTTCGAGGACAGATGAATCGTCTGAGTGACAACATCAAGGAGAAGATCAGAACTCTTACTGATGATGTCAGCGGCAAGGTACAAAAATCCTCCTGAGGAACCAACACCCCCTCAGCTACAGAACTCCCCTTGTCCAGAACCTCCTCTGGATACATGACTCACCTGGTCCTGGAAGCATCTTCTCCCCATTAGCTCTAACCTTCATTTAATTTTTTTCAGGTAGTTTTCAGGTTGTTTCCATGGTAACAACAGCTGGTTGTCTCCTTCATTAGGTGACCTTGGTGCTTTCGGATCAGATCCGCTCTCTTCCCGTTCTGGTAGAAGAGTTCAGAGCCGAATTCAGCCCGACTCCAGAAGCTCTGCAGCTCTACAAAACGGTGTGTGGCACACACACACACACACACACACACACACACACACACACACACGCAGAGACATGTGCACGTACACAAGGAGGGTCTGCCTGCGGCCTGCAAGACGGAGGCGTGTCATGTAGTGATGTCACTACACGACACGCCCGCTACAGAAGCGGAAATCATGGTAAACCACGCGATACTGCTGAAGTAAAACAGGAAGTTAAGTCATCGAAGAAGATAGAAGAATGGCGAACCGTATAGTATTTAATGGTTGTTTGTCACAAAAGGAGGGAGATGCACACAAAGTTATGTTGTGTGTGATCAGTGATGTGAGTGCATGTGTGGAATAAAGAAATCAGACTTCCAAACAAATGCCAGGAGGTGTTACAGGTAAGAGGGACAGCTACTGAGCTTGAGGAGAGGCACGTCACATCTAAGTACTTTCCATTCTAAGCTCAGGTTGCTGCGGATCAGCTGGTGATCAGAGAGAAAGTACTGAGGTTCATCACACGGCTCTAGCCTACAGAATGATTTCACAAATTAATTCCCCATTATATTAAGACTGAATAAAATTACTGCCATCACACATAACAGCCGTCCCCCTCCTCCCCCGCCCGTCAAATAAATGGACATTAAGATTTTATACACAACGGCCGACATGATTCATTATTATTTTGCTCATTAATTCTCATGTATTTTCTCGCAGCAGCATCAAAGAATATCAACGTTTGTACGCTTCTGAATATATTTATTGTAGGTAAAGAAAGCGCAAACTGCGTTACTAGCTACTTGGGCTCATATACCTTTAAGAAACCACGGCGTGTCATGTAGTGTCACTACACGACACGCCCACTGTCTTGCAGGCTGCAGACAGATACACTTGACGTACACACAATGACACGTGCATGGAGTGGGAGCAGATCGTTATGCAGGTAGTTTTGGTTCCTGGTTCTTGGGGTTCTATGAAGGGAACTGACTTTCAGGTCAGATCTTTGTGAAGAACCAGATAGATCCATCTCTCCCTGATTCTGTCTCATGCACAGAGGGTGCTAGGCTTTCTGTCTGTTTGATAAAACATCTAAATCTATCTGAATATTTCTCAGAGTTAAGAAACATCAATTTCTTCAGGGAGTGAAGCGATCTGATTTACCTCGAGGTGGGAATGTTTGCCTCCTGCAGCAGGTGAAGAAGCTCCTCCCTCCTGCAGCAGGTGAAGAAGCTCCTCCCTCCTGCAGCAGGTGAAGAAGCTCCTCCCTCCTGCAGCAGGTGAAGAAGCTCCTCCCTCCTGCAGCAGGAGAAGAAGCTCCTCCCTCCTGCAGCAGGTGAAGAAGCTCCTCCCTCCTGCAGCAGGTGAAGAAGCTCCTCCCTCCTGCAGCAGGTGAAGTAGCTCCTCCCTCCTGCAGCAGGTGAAGTAGCTCCTCCCTCCTGCAGCAGGTGAAGAAGCTCCTCCCTCCTGCAGCAGGTGAAGAAGCTCCTCCCTCCTGCAGCAGGTGAAGAAGCTCCTTCCTCCTGCAGCAGGAGAAGAAGCTCCTCCCTCCTGCAGCAGGTGAAGAAGCTCCTCCCTCCTGCAGCAGGTGAAGAAGCTCCTCCCTCCTGCAGCAGGAGAAGAAGCTCCTCCCTCCTGCAGCAGGTGAAGTAGCTCCTCCCTCCTGCAGCAGGTGAAGAAGCTCCTCCCTCCTGCAGCAGGTGAAGAAGCTCCTCCCTCCTGCAGCAGGAGAAGAAGCTCCTCCCTCCTGCAGCAGGTGAACCTGCAGAAGCTTCAGTTTGACTTTACTTTGTTGTTTGTACAGAAGCTCGTGCAGCACGTGGAGGAGATGCTGGTCAGCTGTTTGGCTCATCGATGCTCCAGTGGCGTTCTCAGAGATGTCAGAGACACCCAGAGACTCATGAGCGGTACTTTTTAGTTCAGGCTCTTCATCAGTACCCCTCAGAGATGCCAGTCCTCTGACTCTCTGATGTCTGTCCTCAGACAGTGTCCGTCCTCTTTTGTCCCTGTCCGTCCAGCAGCAGCTTTCTGCCCCGCTCTCCTCCTTTGAGATGACCTATGACCTTGGCCTGACCACCCTCTGTGCAGACTTCAAGGAGAACATTGATTTTCAGTTTTCTTTGGGCTGGACCGCCCTCGTCACCCGGTTCATTGGAGCTGCCAACGCCAGGCGAGCGCTGAGCATGGGAGAGAGTCAGCTGAAGGAACGTGTACGTTCAAATGAAACGTTCGGCTGCTTTTACATCAGCCAGCTGAATAAATGCTTCTCTTTCTACAGGAAGGATCAACCTTCAGGGATGAGATAGTGGTTTCCATGGCAACGGGTCTGGTTTCTGTCACCTCCAGAGCATCTATGGCAGTGCTGGTGATTGGTGGAGTGGTAGGTCTAAAAATCAGCAGGTTTACCTGGTTAGGACGAGTTTATATTACACACGTGTAGAAAACAATGATCTGCTTCACCTGAACAAACCTCTGACTCTACAATAAAAACATCTGTTCAGATAAACGAGTCCATAACTGAGTAAAAACAGAAAACGGCTCATCTGTGAGAGAATCGTCAGTGTCTCAGGTGAGTGCTGTTTCTGCAGGTGTGGCGCTCAGTGGGCTGGCGTGTCATAGTGCTCTCAGTCTCCCTGTACGGTCTTCTCTACCTGTACGAGAGACTCACCTGGACCGACACCAGCAGGGAGCGTGCTCTGAAGCAGCAGTTTGTGGAGCACGCCGCCCATCGCCTGAGAACTGTCATTCCTGTTTACAGCTCTACCTGTAGCCAGCAGGTGTACAAGTAAGCTCCTCCCCCACTGACTGAACAGCTGACTGAACAGCTGATTGAACAGCTGACATGTTTGTATTTGTTTGTTTCTGAGGGAGCTGTCATCAACCTTCAGCCGTCTGACTCAGAGAGTCGACCTGAGTGAAGCTGAACTGGAAGGAACCATCCGACAACTCAGCATCAGGATCCAGAAACTGGAGAACATCCAGAGGAAGTCCAAGAACTTCAGGTGAGAGCTTGGAGCCACTGAGGACATCTCTCAGTATCATATGCCGGTTTTCCACCGACAGAACACGGTGCGGCTCGGTTCACTTTAGCCCCCTGCGGACCCTTTTCCACCGCCTTTCTCGGGTCTTAACCGCGTCATTCCGCACCAACCCGACCTCTTTTTTCAGACCACCTCCTCGGTGGTCCGAAGCGGCCCAAAGCGGGCCCACACGCCCACCTGTCTACTGATTGGTCCAGTAAACTGCTACCAGTGACACGACTACCTACGTAGTGGTAGCCCCTGATTGGCCCGGCTGTGTGTGGTGTTCACGTGGTGTGATATAGAAGCGCTCCCGCAAAAGGCTTTAAAAAAAACTCCCAGCAACCATACAAATATTATATTTTAAAATACAATTGACTTTGGACAATGGCGACTTCCTCCACAAGAACCAAAAATCAAACCAACCAAAATGAACCACAGACAGAGTGCAAAGTACAAAAACACACGTATATCCGCCATTGTTGTTGTTGTTTCACGCGCTGTGACGTCGCGGACAAAGACTTTTGCGTGACACTTTTCAAAGCCAGATGGACACGCCCCTATTCCCACTTACGTCCGCTTTATGTTTCCACCATCTCAAGCCAGTTGATCCGCGCTGTACTGTACCGCTCTCAAGCGCGCCGCTGATTTGTCGGTGGAAAAGGGGCTTTAGTCTTGTTGTTCTCTCTTGGTGGAGCTTGACTGCAGGACCTGCAGCCTGTACTCATCACAGATGTTCCAGACACTTGGTTCTGGTCTTGAAGTACACGTTACCTGGCTGCATCTTACATCCTGCTGATGTGTCCCAGACCGTCTCAGGAGCAGCTGTCTGTTGGGGTAGACCCACAGACCTATTGCTCTTCTGCTGTCATGATTAGTGTCTCTGTGCTGTCCTTCAGTCCAGTCTTCTCTGGTAGGACTTGCTCAGTCTGCAGGTGGTACATGCCACGCTTTATCTCTCCGTGATGGTTCCTTCTTCTTCTTCACGGTGGTTCATGTAGCGGTTCATCACCAAACAGATTTCTGTCTGATGTGTTCCAGGATCCTGTACAGGGTTCTGATGCCTCCCTCCTTCCTCTTAGTGAACGTCTCAGGGTGCTGAACCTGGGGTGGAACCCTACATGCGTTGTGAAGAACGTTCTTGTCTTGATTTGGACTTATAGAGAGGCAGAAAGCTGCTCATCCTGGTTCTGGTTCTGCTCCAGTTGGTGCTGCTGAGGATGGAGGTTCTGCTGGTTCTGAGTGTTTTTACTAAGTGGTATCTGGTGAATCACTGAATCAGATGTTGAACTCTTTAGACTTGGAACCTGGACTGTTGATGTGGATCTGACTTGTTATGAATGACAGGAGCTTCCATGTTGTAGTCAGGTGATTGGTTGGATGGAGTTGGTTCTGATTGGGTGTTTCAGACCAGAACCTGTTTCATGTGTTTTACAGGAACAGAGCAACCGAGATGGAGGTTCAGCTGGAGGCCTTTTCCACGCAGCACCTGCAGGGAAACTGAAGCGCATCCTTCAGAACCTTCGGGTCATCAGTGACACAAACCAGTTCTGTAAAACTGAACCTGGATCTCAGAGACCATCCTGTAGATCAGAGAGAACGAGTTTTGTGTTTGGAGCCAGTGAGTCTGGGTTTACCAGAACCTGAACCACTTCATAACACTACAGGAAGTTGTGACTGCTGGGAGGAACGTGTGAGTTTCAGGTTCCCAGCAGGTGGCGCTCTTGCTGTTACTGAATGAATCCACAGACATTTCTCTTGACCTTTGACCCCACAGTGAAAGGTCATGTTGTATTAGTATAAACCTTCTCATGTTCACTGTGTTATGTAGTTTATTATAACAAGCATATTGTGTTACTGTGTTTTAGATCATGGCAGGGCCATCCCATAATACACCCAGTAACCCTGCTGGTTGCCACGGTTACGGGTTGTAGATAATAAGCTGTGAACCAGTCAGCTTGGTCCATGTGGATTGAAGTGATCATGTGATCAGACAGCAGGTGTGTAACATGTGACCAGATGAAACCAGGATTTTATTAGATTATTAGTTTCAGTAACAAACAGTAAGTACAGATTATCTCCTCAGACCAGGAACAGCTGTCACACTCCATGTTTCTACATAAATGTATCATTTCAAAATACAAACAATGTGTGTTACTATCAGAGGATATAATCCATCAGAAAAACGGCTTCAAAATAAGAGCTTCTCATTTAAAACAAAGTGTGATATGATGCATTCAGGGTTTATTAGCTGTGTAAAACCAAACGTTCTCTGGAGAACTCTCAACTGATTTCTGAAACCGAGAAGATGTCAACAGGAAGTTTCACTGATAAATGATCAAACAGCCAATAATAATAACTTTATAGTCAGGTAGTGACTCTATTCTAAACTGTTACAATAATAATAGTTACATGTTTTATGTTGATTCTCACTGTCAGTTAAAACCGTCTGAAAAACCAAATTAACATCTGATTCTCGTAAAAGTTTCACCTTCATCTGAACCTCAACTTCAGTTCTGATCCTGTTCTACATAGAACGTTTGTAACCATCAGAACTGAAGACGTTCCTGATGAAGGTGAACCGGGTTTCAGAAACAGGAAGTGATTCAAGACTGATACAGAACGTTATTTCTGTGTGATAAAGTTTTTCAACAGGATTTTAAAGCAGATACACGGAACCCTCCCTGATCCTGCAGGTCTGTTCAGAACCTCCATAAAAGGTAAAATTCTGTTTCTAGTTATTTTGAAGCTCTTCTTGGTTCTGAATCACACGACGCGTCTGTGATCTATAGTTAGATAATGTTGCATGTAAATTGAATGAAGCAGGTTATAGTCGGATTAATCACAGATTATTGTAGATTAAACAGTTAATAATAATAATAATAATATAGTTTTCTATCTAATTATATAGAAAACTGTTGCGGTGTTTGTTTGAAGTGGTTCAGATCTTCGGTGAGACGGTTTTGTTTGTTACTGGATCTTCAGCTGCTGCTTTTAAACAGAAGCTGGAATGACTTTTTTTTAAGTATTTGACTGTACTTGTACTTGTACTTGTACTTGTACACTGGATGCATGATACTGGTAATTAAATGAGTCTCTGACTAAACGCTCGTTGTCTGAAACGTGTCTCTCTTCAGAAGGACTCCCTGAATCTGGATCACTGGAGGACTCGGCGTGGGGGTGCAGAGTCTGAAAACCTGGATCAGGACCGTATCTCTGACCTGAACTGACCATGATTAATGAGAACTTGTTTATTAACAACAGATTTCTTTACAGAAGGTCGTCATGACAACCGAGCGGAGACAAACAGAACAGGTGATGTTAGTGAAGAAAACAGCGAATGAACCAGGTATCAAGTTTCTGTTTTGTGTGATGTCACAGATGATTTGGGGCGGAGCTATAATTTGACAGGATGATGGCTTTTAGTCCTGATCCGAGAACAGTTCAGAACTTTAGAGGAGCAGCAGAAGAAGCTGTGAAGGTAAAGGGTTGTTGTGCTTTAGACCGTCCTCGTCTCTTTGGTTTCCTCTGAACCGTCTCCCTTCAGGACGCCACTTACACATCGCCCACCTCAAAGGCCCTCATCAGCAGGTCCAGGTCCCCCATGTTGGCAGCCTGGACCAGCTCAGGCTGGTCCATCATGGAGATGGCAATTCGCAGAGCGGCCCAGATATTGGCTGACATCTGCTGCTGGCTGCAGCGCTGACTCCGCCTCTGCTGGTTCAGAGCTGTGAGGAAGTTACTGACTGCCTCCCTGCAGAAACAGAACCAGGTTCATCACTAGAACATGGTCAGTTCCATCTGGTTTGACAGGTGAGCTGTTACCTGTGTGCACCCATGTTGATGTAGCTGATTCCCAGGTTGTATCTGGACCGGATGAAACCGGGCTGCAACTCCAGTGCTCGTGTGTACGCCTCCACCGCCTCCTCGCTGCGGTTCCCATTCGCCAACGTCGCTCCTAGTCTGTTCCACAACAGGTAGTCCTAAGAAGGAAAACACAGGAAGTCTCATGTTGTCAGGACTTCACCATCCTGACGCCAGGTGTTATCTACCTGGTTCAACTAAAAGACTCGGACCTGGTGAAAACTTGGTTTACAGACGTCTCCTGAATGCATCACATGCAGAAAACTAATAAACACACGCAGGTGAATCTGTCCTACCTGTGGTCTGACAGACAGAGCTGCACTGAAGGCCTCCACCGCCTTGTCAAACTCTGAGCTCAGGTTGTAAAGGACTCCCAGTCCGGTCTGTAGGTCTGGATCCACAAAATCTACGTTCAGCAGAACCGCGTCCTGGAAAAACAGCAACACGTCCTGCAACTCGGAGCTGCACAGAGAGAACAAAGGAATTTAAATAACACCGCCATCTAGTGTTCAAGTAGTGTCATTACAAACTTCAGACCATAGCGATGGAGACAACCCCGTCTCTCTGAGAGAGACAGACAACCCCGTCTCTCTGAGAGAGACAGTCTGGACCTGTAGACGCGAGTGGACCGTGCGGTCCACCCGCCTGGACACATCTAACTATATTTTATTTACTTTCTAAAATATCATTGAAAATTTGAAAAAAAAAAAAGCCTTACTATAGTAAGGCATTTTTGGACCTCAGGGGTCCGAAAAAAAGTTGCTTTTTTAGAATAATTCCTGCATTTTTAGCATCAGAGGGGCCTGAAAAACACATCTAACTATATTTTATTCACTTTCTAAAAGATCATTGAAAATTTGAAAAAAAAAAAGCCTTACTATAGTAAGGCATTTTTGGACCTCAGGGGTCCGAAAAAAAGTTGCTTTTTTAGAGTAATTCCTGCATTTTTAGCATCAGAGGGGCCTGAAAAACACATCTGACTATATTTTATTCACTTTCTTTACAATCATTGAAAATTTGAAAAAAAAAAAGCCTTACTATAGTAAGGCATTTTTGGTCCTCAGGGGTCCGAAAAAAAGTTGCTTTTTTAGAATAATTCCTGCATTTTTAGCATCAGAGGGGCCTGAAAAACACATCTGACTATATTTTATTTACTTTCTAAAAGATCAATGAAAATTTGAAAAAAAAAAGCCTTACTATAGTAAGGCATTTTTGGTCCTCAGGGGTCCGAAAAAAAGTTGCTTTTTTAGAGTAATTCCTGCATTTTTAGCATCAGAGGGACCTGAAAAACACATCTGACTATATTTTATTTACTTTCTTTAAGATTATTAATCATTACTATAGTAAGGCTTTTTTTTTTTCAAATTCCGGACCTGACAGGTCCGGACCCCGTCCAGGCGGGTGGACCGCAGGGTCCAGACCTGTAGATTATGAAGCTCTTCAGATCAGGAAGTGAAACATGTTTTAAAACTTTCTGAAAATGAAGAGAAATAGAAAACTCAAACTTTTCTTTGAGGGTTAATAAAGTATAACTGAACTCAGGCTCTGAACAGAGCTGTTACTATAGCAACACTTGGTAATGTAGCAGGTGTTTTTACCTGGTTGGTGTGGAGTAGGGGGGGCCCCTGCTTGGCATGGCTGGGGAACCCTGTAGCGGGCTCCTGCTCCCCTGGACCAGGTGCTTGTATTGTGGGTTGTGGCTGATCCAGCGGCACAAAGCTCCGCAGGCCTCCTGCTGCATCCCACTGTTGGTGAAGCTGACGGCGAGCGCCATGAGGGCTGGCAGGTTGTTAGGGCGGAGCTCCAGACACCTGCAGCAGGTTAGTGTTTACCATCAAGGACAGTCAGTTATTGATCTGATGTTTGTAGGGAAGATGTCTGACCTCTGTAGTGACACGATAGCAGCCTGTTCATTCTCGTTCTCTGCCTGAGTCGTTCCCAGCAGCTGCCATGCCTGAAACAGACAGGAAGGGGTGGAGCTCTCCAATGTGTCACAATAAAAGGAAACTATCAAACATTTTGATTTTAAGAGACGGAAACCAACTACAATCTAAAGTAGAGTGTCTTCTAAATCCAATTCTTTGTATTGTGCAAATGACACTTGGACGATAAATCTGATTCTGATTCATCAAACCAGTCCAGAACTTTCCCTTCTGGACCAACAGAGAGGGTTTTATAACCAGTCAGGTTTAAACGGATCACCTCAGCATCCTGGGGGTCCTGTAAGATGGCGGCTTCCAGCAGCAAGACAGCATCGTTCAGGTCTCCATCTCGAGCTTTGTCCTGACCCTCAGCGAAGGCGTTGGGCCAGTCTCTGTACGGGTTGTTGGTGTTGAAGTAGTAACTCTGTTGGAAACAAAACACATGCAGGTCACATGATTCAGACGCCAGCCTGTACTCTGTCCCAGGTCACATGATTCAGACGCCAGCCTGTACTCTGTCCCAGGTCACATGATTCAGACGCCAGCCTGTACTCTGTCCCAGGTCACATGATTCAGACGCCAGCCTGTACTCTGTCCCAGGTCACATGATTCAGACGCCAGCCTGTACTCTGTCCCTCAGGTGTTTCCCACCAAATTACACGTATTTTAGCTCAACATGCCTCCAAAATTCTCTCACTGAATCTCAGGTTTTAGGTTTGGATTTCTTCACGACCGGGGCCCCACCAAACGCGGCTGCCCCGGGGCCCCCTGCCCTCCACCAAACGCGGCTGCCCCGGGGCCCCCTGCCCTCCACCAAACGCGGCTGCCCCGGGGCCCCCTGCCCTCCACCAAACGCTGCACTCCACCAAACGCGGCTGCCCCGGGGCCCCCTGCCCTCCACCAAACGCGGCTGCCCCGGGGCCCCCTGCCCTCCACCAAACGCGGCTGCCCCGGGGCCCCCTGCCCTCCACCAAACGTGGCTGTCCCGGGGCCCCCTGCCCTCCACCAAACGCGGCTGCCCCGGGGTCACCAGAAATGAAATGAAATGTTTGAAATTAAAAGTTCCTCAATTCAAACACATTTCCTGCTCCTTATTGTGAAGAGTCAACAGGAAGTGATTAATTCTGTTGCTGAAAGTAGATTTCTACCAGTTTGACGTCATCAGTCAGTTTTTAATCTTAAACCAAAGAAAAAAGGAACTGATCTGAGATCTGTTTCACACATGTGAGCAGATGTTTAACATCAGTGCAGCTTCACTGCCATCGCCATGGTGATGTAACACCTGAGCAGAGGGTGGGATTAGAGCAGGATTACAACCATCTGGATGGAAGCACTCAGCTGATCTCCAGAGGATTAAAGCTGCAGATTATCTCCAACAGACATCCTTCTCTGTGATGATCTGTCATTCTGCAGTGGTGTATGCTGGGATGATGGGACCAGTCTAATTCCTGGTTCAGTGTTCCTGCAGCATCAATGGGTTAAACATGGGAGTCTGGAGGTCAGAGTCCAGAGTCCAGTTCTGGATGAAACCCTTTTGGTTCCATCCAGACAGTTTACTCCAAGGAAAACCATGTTTGTGACAGTTTGGCAGCTTTATGTGTGTTACCTGCTCCACAGGTGAGACGGTGGGCAGGATCGGTCTCTGACTCTCTGACTCCTCCAACCAGTTCCTCCGAGCGAGCTCCTCCCACTCTGCCTGCATCTTATCCCAGAACTCCGTGTCCGACTACAACAACAGACACACATTTTCATTCAGTGTCACACATCCAGAAACTCCCATGATGCACCTGGACAGTGTCGTCTCAGACTGCTGATGTCCAGGTGGAGCGCTGTGATTGGCTGGACCTTAAGATATATTCTGTTATCCAATCATAGTCTAAAAGCCTGAACGGACTGATGCTGACCAGCTTACATCTGGTTGGACACTTCTCAACCCTAAATGTCCATCCAGGCTCCCGTAGCTGCTGGACTTGGTGGTCTAAACATTTAACTGATGGGCTGCTGTTATCACTGTGAAGTAAACAAATAAAAGCAGATATTTATCTCCAGGTGATTTGGGGTTGGAACCTGTTCAGAACCGAATCTCTGTTCTGCTCGAGTACATACGGGTGCTGTCAGAACCATTCAGCATGAGGAGGTCCGTCAACGAGCTGCTGCTCCTCCCACTGTGGAGACCAACAGCTCATCAACAACCAGCTGATGGAGTCTGCAGGACAGGATGAAAACACCTGCTGATGAAGAGGAGTTTTCCCCCAGCAGCTCATCAATCAGCAGTAAGTGGTTGACTAACTGAGTCTGAACTCATCGACACGAGAGCCGTGATGACCCCTCCTTTCCACCGCATCCGTCAGCAGAGCGAGTCGAACGCGTCTCAGGAGCGACATCTCGCGGCACATACGCGGCGGCTCTAGTTTTTACGCGCTACGCGTCTGAAACGCGTGTGAAACTGTGCGGCCCTGAAGTTATTACTAGCAGTCTTCTTCTGATGAACAGCTGATTACTGAACAACATGGACAAGATGGTGAGTTTATGCTACTTATTAATGTTATTTAAGAGGGAGCAGTCCTCTGGATCTTACATGTCTATTCTATAGTACCTCGGATCACCACTAACATTATTCAGTTGGACTTTAAGTGAATTTGGACATGTCCTGTCTTAACATAAACGTATAGGTGATTATAAAACACAAACATTTTGGAGTCATGTTGTAGTTTTTTCCTCCTTGTTGTTGTGTGTACTGACAAGGTCTCGCGTGACTTGGTGCTCTGTGACAGCTGCTTCCCTGCTGCTACGCGTCTGACACGGTGGAAAGGAGGGGTCAGAGTTCAGACAGAAAATCTGCTCTTTAATCAGTGAGTCAGTGTGATCGTTAAAAACCTCCTACTGAAAACTGATCTGAGATCATTCTCACTTATCTGATCAATTCCTCTAAGAAGACTGAAGGGACGGGACAGGTGAGACGGACAGGTGAGACGGACAGGTGAGACGGACAGGTGAGGTTTTACCTCGACTGCAGCCTTTGCTCGAACAAACTCGTCCTCCAGAGACTCGTTTCTCACCAGCAGGGAACGAGTGCGTCTTCGATATCTCAACGTGCTGCGATCCTGCAGACAGACAGACAGACAGACAGACAGACAGACAGACAGACAGACAGGCAGGCAGGCAGGCAGGCAGGCAGGCAGGCAGGCAGGCAGGCAGGCAGGCAGGCAGGCAGACAGACAGACACACAGACAGACAGACAGGCAGGCAGACAGACAGACAGACAGACAGACAGACAGGCAGGCAGGCAGGCAGGCAGGCAGGCAGGCAGGCAGGCAGGCAGGCAGGCAGACAGACAGACAGACAGACAGACAGACAGACAGGCAGGCAGGCAGACAGACAGACAGACAGACAGGCAGGCAGGCAGGCAGGCAGGCAGGCAGGCAGGCAGGCAGGCAGGCAGGCAGGCAGGCAGACAGACAGACACGACAGACAGACAGACAGACAGGCAGGCAGGCAGACAGACAGACAGACAGACAGACAGGCAGGCAGGCAGGCAGGCAGGCAGGCAGGCAGGCAGGCAGGCAGGCAGGCAGGCAGGCAGGCAGGCAGGCAGGCAGACAGACAGACAGACAGACAGACAGACGTCAGAAACTTGAGAACAAAGTCAAAGCTGCTTCCATCAGCAGCTTAGAGTCTGGAGGGAGCGCTGGTTTATCCCAGGGGCCCTGAACTCTACACTGTTACTGCTGGAAACACATTTAGATTTTTGCTTTTAAAAGAGTTCTTTGTCTTTTTTGACTTTGTCACCATGAAATGAACCTTGAAAATGAACATTTTTGTGTTTAAATTAAAAACGTACCTGTGCAGAAGACGAGCAGTCGAGATCATCAAAGCTGTGGATGTCAAAGTTGATCTTTGTTGTTGGATCTGTTTTAAATTCTGCAGACCTGAAGAGAAGGAATCATGATGTTAGCGCCACCTGCAGGACACTGTGAATAAAAGAGGACTGAACAGAGAGTAAGTCTGCAGAAGGACTCTGTGTCTTTAAGAGACACCTTTCATGTCCTTTGGTTCTGGTTCTATGTGTGAGGAACATAAACAGGTTGTATCAGTTGGTTTACCACAGCAGCTCACTGGACGAGTGGTGGGACGTGCATCTCTTCTCATATCTCCTCCGTCCTCCGTCCTCCAGGTCTAGATTCACCTCGTTCCATTTGTCCAGTGGAGACGACAAACTGACTAATGAAATAAAAGACACTCTTCAGGTGTGAACAGGTAACACAGGACAACCATTTCCTGTTTGTCTCATCTTCTTCCTGCGCTTTAAGTGTGACTCCAACCTGAACGTTTCTGGTGTTACAGTGAAACTTCAGATCGTGTGATTAAAGAGGCTTGATTCAGAGTGGAGAACAGGAAGTTCTCATCAAAGTAAAAGCTCTGATTAAAAAGCCTTTGTGTTTTTTTTCCTCACGACTCAGTGAATTTAAAGCTTTTAATCAAATATGAAACAAGAGCAGCTAAAAACAATGAAGCAGCAGATCTGAGGTCTGTTGAGTCTCACATCACCATGACGACCTGAGCATGTATTTATAGCTCTTTAATGTCTTTAAAGCACATTGTTTTTAAAAGATGTGACTTATTTCACTGCATTAGATCATAAATCCTGTTAAAACAGCTGATTCTGATCAGCATTTTCACTCATCGCTCCTTTTTTCAATCTGCATTTTTCCCTCAGAAGGTCACTCACAGCTGATCCATTAAACTAGAAGCCAGTCAGCTGTGGGTTGGACTTCCTGCAACAGAATGACACCTGAGCTTCAGTGTGATTGATTTCCCTCTGCTCCCACCCTGGTGTCTGATCCTGTTTCCTGTGAACTCATGTGCACCTGAAAGAGAAGCTGGACTTTCATAACATCATCGTCCTGTTAGAAAAAGCTGAATTATTGATTATGATACAGTTTCAGACTCACAGCTGAACCATCAGCAGCGATGGCTGGTCACTTATAGAACACTCAATCATTTCCTGTTTGAGATCAAACTGCTGTGAGTGGGTGATCTGATCACAGGTGTGTACATACAGGTGTTCATACACACTAACTTGGGCTGCAGCTGCTACTAAAAACATTGTGTGTTAAGCAGTTTGTGATTATTTGTGACATTCTCAGTGTTTAAATCCAGATGTTGGTGGATGCTGTGGTGTCTCTGAGATCATGTTCCAAACTCTTCTCCTCTGTTGTCCCCCGATGGTGGAATGACCTACCAAACTCGGTCCGATCCTCAGAGTCTGCAGCTACTTTTAAGAGCAGACTTAAGACTCACCTCTTTAAAGAACACTTTCAGTCTTAATGTGGGATTAATTTATGATTTATGATATCGATTTGGGAGTTTATCTCTCACTATAAAAAAAAAAAAAAAAACATGATGTATCAGCGTCGGAATTAAACTGGACTCCAAACAGTCCGCCTCCTTATATTGTTTCCTTCTCTTTGAATTCTTGCTTGTATGTTCTCTCAATGTAAGTCGCTTTGGATAAAAGCGTCTGCTAAATGACAGTAGTAGTAGTAGTAGTAGTAGTAGTAGTAGTAGTAGTAGTAGTAGTAGTAGTAGTAGTCTCTGCTCTTGTTTCTGTCTCTCAGCAGGTGTTGAAGCAGATCTTTAGTGGTTCTCTATCACACCTTTCCTTCTACCTTCTTCTAGCTTTTCCTTCATTTCCTTTCCTCCTTTCACCCCATGCCAACTGAACCATTAAATGTCTAATATATCAGAATATTCCAGGTAAATACCAACCCAACAGTTTAATGTCCCACTGATGTTGAAAATAAAGTCACATCGTAACAGATCTGGATCTCAGTCAGCTGGGTGGTCTCTAGTTTCTGGTCCAGACCAGAATCATTATTTACACGTCCAGACTTCCTGGTTCCATAACGAATCACATGTGAGTCTGCAAAGCTGCCAAGTCTTCAACACAAGCAGCAGCAAAAAGTAACAAACCACCACATCCTTCCAACTGATCAGCTGAGCTGCACGTGATGGGGCGTTCAAACACACTTAGGAAAACTCAACGCTGAACAAATAGACCTTCAGACATTCCCAAAAACTGAACAAATCCAAGAGAAACTAAAAGAGGATCAACATCAGAACTGCTTGCTAAGTTTCGTGAGGCTGGATCAGTGTTGGAGTTGCCAAAATGTGGACGCATTGAAATCTGCTGCAATGACCCGGTTACTGCGTTCACCAGATATCAACACAATTTCTATCCGCTCCTCACGTGTTAACCTCTTCAACACGTCAATAGCCGTGAACAAAGAGAAACTTGTAAATAACTCATGAAAGAATAAAGTTACATTAAAACTAAGCACATCATTGTTTTTCTTGTGAAATTACCAATAAGTTTGATGTGTCACATGACTCTCTTCCTATTGAAAAAACAAAAGTTGGATCCAAGATGGCCGACTTTAAAATGGCCACCATGGTCACCACCCATCTTGAAACGTTTGCCCCCTCACATATACTAATGTGCCACAAACAGGATGTTAATATCACCCACTATTCCCATTATATTAAGGTGTATCTATATAAATGAACCATTCTGTAGATATAAATGAGTGTCCATGCCGCCACCACGTTTTGGTTCCATCCTGTTTGGACACCATCGGAGTCCAAACAGGTTTAAACTCTCCATCAGAGACCAGAAACAGAACATGAGGTACCTGAGTCCAGGGAGATCCTCTCAGGTGTTCTGGGACTGCCTGGCAGCTGCTCCACCTCCACCTGGATCAGCTCCGTCTCCTCAGTTTTCATTCTGTGTAGAGGACTCTTGGAGCTGCCTTTCCTCTTCAGAGGGCTTCTCTTCTTGTGGTTCTTGTAGGTTCTGCTGCTGTCAGTCGAGTCACTGAGGTCAACCAGGTGTAGAGCAGAAGATAGAACTACAACAGAACCAGGAGGATGAGTCAACCCAAAGTCTGAACTGATTCAACATAGAGGCCATTCTGGTGTCAGTCAGCATAACATGCAAACCTCATACATACAGGTCCAGACCAGGTTTCAAATCCAGGACCTTCTAGCTGCAGGCAACATGCTGCCTACTGCACCACCGTGCAGCCCAGTTTAAATGATAAAAGGTTGAGTAAAGTCAGCTGGAGCAGGTTGTCTGTAGCAAAAAAAGCACTTAAATCACAATGTGACGATAAACAAATACATTTCCACCATCTGATGAACATCTGATCACTCGAAGGTAAGTAACAGGTAAGGTCACTTCTGATTCTATAAGTCTAAGAGAACATTTGATGAGTCACATCCCATAATCAATAAGAGTCCTCCTCTTCACCACACAGAGCAAACATGATCCGAGTTTCAACCTGATCTGATTAAATTTGATCTCAGTTCTGTGTCCAGAGGTCAGATTTTATGTAAATACGTGAACATGCTGCTGATAATGAGAAGAGGAAGAAGATGCAGCGCCTGACAGAAGGACACAACAGGTCAGAGGTGTTAATTAATGGCTGAGGTTCCTGCTGAGTCCCGAGGAGACAGATGGTTCCAGAGAAGCAAGCAGGACATCCAAGGACACCAAGTTACAGGAATAAAGATGAAAACAGGAAGTTGGAAAGTCAAAGAAGAACAAGGAGTAACGACATCTGGAGAACACCATCTGTAACTGAGGACCACGTATAGTCCATCAGCTGTCCTGACTGTCAGCAGCTTATTGGGTTTAAAGAAGTCCAAACGTTTAACAGCAGCTTGTTTTTTAAGTTTCTACAGGACATCAGATCTGTAAAACCAGGATGAGGAACATTTGGATCAGATCTTTCTGATCTGTTGGAGTCTGTAACACCAGAGTTTACAGAAAACCTGCTCAAAGCATCTACTTCCAGACTCTCACCATCAACTGGAACACAAACATTCTGTAATCAGCAACATCAGGCTGAAGATGTTCCACCAGGACAGAAGAACAAATCAACAAACTCTTCAGACCTCTGGAGACCCGAACTGGGTCTCAGATAAGAAGTCTAGAAACACTCAACAGACTCAGAGAAGAAAAACATACAGTGACATTAAACAGAGAGGAGGTCTAAGGTTCCATCTATCTAGAACCTACATTAAACAGAGGGGGAGGTCTCTGGTTCCATCTATCTAGAACCTACATTAAACAGAGGTGGTGGTCTCTGGTTCCATCTATCTAGAACCTACATTAAACAGAGGGGGAGGTCTCTGGTTCCATCTATCTAGAACCTACATTAAACAGAGGAGGTGGTCTCTGGTTCCATCTATCTAGAACCTACATTAAACAGAGGAGGTGGTCTCTGGTTCCATCTATCTAGAACCTACATTAAACAGAGGAGGCTGTCTCAGGTTCCATCTATCTAGAACCTACATTAAACAGAGGAGGAGGTCTCTGGTTCCATCTATCTAGAACCTACATTAAACAGAGGAGGTGGTCTCTGGTTCCATCTATCTAGAACCTACATTAAACAGAGGAGGCGGTCTCTGGTTCCATCTATCTAGAACCTACACTAGGAGGTGGTCTCTGGTTCCATCTATCTAGAACCTACATTAAACAGAGGAGGTGGTCTCTGGTTCCATCTATCTAGAACCTACATTAAACAGAGGAGGTGGTCTCAGGTTCCATCTATCTAGAACCTACATTAAACAGAGGGGGAGGTCTCTGGTTCCATCTATCTAGAACCTACATTAAACAGAGGTGGTGGTCTCTGGTTCCATCTATCTAGAACCTACATTAAACAGAGGAGGTGGTCTCTGGTTCCATCTATCTAGAACCTACATTAAACAGAGAAGGAGGTCTCTGGTTCCATCTATCTAGAACCTACATCAAACAGAGGAGGCTGTCTCTGGTTCCATCTATCTAGAACCTACATTAAACAGAGGAGGTGGTCTCTGGTTCCATCTATCTAGAACCTACATTAAACAGAGGAGGCTGTCTCAGGTTCCATCTATCTAGAACCTACATTAAACAGAGGAGGTGGTCTCTGGTTCCATCTATCTAGAACCTACATCAAACAGAGGAGGCTGTCTCTGGTTCCATCTATCTAGAACCTACATTAAACAGAGGAGGTGGTCTCTGGTTCCATCTATCTAGAACCTACATTAAACAGAGGAGGAGGTCTCTGGTTCCATCTATCTAGAACCTACATTAAACAGAGGAGGCGGTCTCAGGTC
>SSNP01000564.1:0-19226 GCA_006937955.1 Pachypanchax playfairii | reverse complement strand
GATTCAGTCTTCCCAGCCTGGTGAAGGTCTACAATTTTGTTTCTGGTGTCCTTTGACAGCTCTTTGGTCTTGGCCATAGTGGAGTTTGGAGCGTGACTGTTTGAGGTTGTGGACAGGTGTCTTTTATACTGATAACGAGTTCACACAGGTGCCATTAATACAGGTAACGAGTGGAGGACCGAGAAGCCTCTTAAAGAAGTTACAGGTCTGTGAAAGCCAGAAATCTTACTTGTTTGTAGGTGACCAAATACTTATTTTCCACCATAATTTGCAAATAAATTCTTTAAAAATCAGACAATGTGATTTTCTGGATTTTTTTTTCCTCATTTTGTCTCTCATTGTTGAGGTATACCTATGATGAAAATTACAGGCCTCTCTGATCTTTTTAAGTGGGAGAACTTACACAATTGGTGGCTGACTAAATACTTTTTTGCCCCACTGTAGCAGCAGGGAAGCAACCGTCATTGAAAGAGCACGAAGTCACGCGAGATTAGCAAAATCACGCGTGACTTCATCAGCATACACAACAACAAGAAGAAAAAAACTACAACATGGCTCCAAAAGGCTTGTGTTTTATGTTCTGTCCGTTTTATGTAAATATGAAGGACATTTAAAGATCCAAAGGGCTCCCTCTGAGCGTATTTCAGTTTTGGAAAAGTTTACAGTGGGGGTCTGCAAAACCCAGTAGTGGAGTGCCATTGTTCAGCAATTGCTTCTGCTTCACCACACCTCAATCAAACAAGGTTGTGAGAAACTGTTTTTCAACTGTTTTCAACTGTTTTTCAACCTCGATCTTCAAGCCAGACGTCTTCCCTTTTCCAAAATGTCGAACTAGAAAATAGAACCGGCGTGTACGTGCAGCGAGATGTCGCTCCTGAGATGTGTTCGACTCGTGCTGCTGACGGATGCGGTGGAAAGGGTTCTATTGACTATAGCGGTATGTATCAGCTGCTTATGACGTGCTGCTGCAGTAACGTTTTTTTATTGTACAAACGTGATATTATATCGTACAAACGTGAAAAGTATATTGTTTGAACAATAAAGTTATCACGTAATAACGTGATATATTTTACAAACGTGAAAAGTATATTGTTCGAACAATAAAGTTATGAAGTGATAAGGTGATGCAGCTCTGTTTTTTTTTTTTTTTTTGCACTGGTGGCAGCTCTACGCTTCCGTAGGAAACACCCACTCACGGAAGTGACCCAGAGCACTGAAGTTGCTCAGCGTGTACGGCCATTGACTTGTATAGAAAGCGTGTACGGCCATCGGAGGCATTCAGAGTGATGGCTAATTTGAAGCTGAACATGTTCTGGAATAGTGCTACATCTGTTGGCAGCTAGTTGGAGTAGCTCTGTGACTTTGCTATCATTTGCTAGCTTCTTTTTGAGTATTTCGTGCTGGTTTTTTCTTCTGGAAATATTTTCTAAATACTTTTCTTCTGATTTGGCTGCTGTGCTGATTGAGTTTTTTGCTTGATTTGTCACTTTTTTGCCACCTGTTGTGATGCGTAACCATGGCAACAAGAGACTTGTTTACAAGTAAGAGCAGCTAACTGACATTTCTAAGGCTGAAATAATCCTCAAATTGAAACTCTGGATCCCCGATGAGCTCAAAAGAAGACGACGTGGATGCAGAGCAGGAGCAGAGTGAAGAGAGAGCAAGAGGAAGTTTAAACCTTCACTTCGATTAGTCATATTGACAAATGTGAAATCTCTTTGCTAACAAAATGAACAAACTTGAAACTCTGTTGAAGACCCAGCCAGAGTATCGAGATTGCAGCATCATGTGTTTTACTGAGACATGGCTAAAGGAACATATCCTGGACTCCAGCGTGTCTCTGTCTGGCTTTCAAACAATGCGGGCAGACAGAGATTTGAACAAGAGCGGCAAAAGAAAAGGAGTTTGTCAGCTGATCACATCTTCAGTCACCTGTTGGGGGTGTAGCATCAGAGCAAGTGACATGAAGAGGCTGAACAGACTTATAAGGAGGACGGATTCTGTTCTGGAGACTGAAATGAAAAATACTTTATTTATCCCAGAAGGGAAATTCAAGGAGACATGGAGAACAGCTTGACCTTCACTCTCCAGGCTGCCAGTATACCCGGCGCACGTCGATCAGGCCAGCGAATACATACAAATACATACATACATATACATAAGCACGCATCAGCCTGTGTGTTAGGAAAAAAAAAAGATGAATAAGACCACGTAAGGTCAGAGGGAGGAGAAAAAAGGTTCCCTACACCCAGTGCCCCATCGAGAGGGGGCGCTTGATATAAGCAATAAAAACCTCCAGCGGGGGGGGGGGATTCACGAGACATGTTGAGAACTTTCTTGAGGATGTGAATGTAATCAGTGTATGTGGTTGTGTGCAGAGGGTTATCAAGGACACCGTCTCTGGGACAACGCAGATGTTATGTCTTCCACAGTCTTTGGCACCCGGTGGACACGGGTAAGGAGGGGGCTGTGTGTCTCGGTGCTCACTCTTCCAGGAGGAATTCAGTGTTTTGGCCTTGAGGCCAGCCGAAATGAGATAACAGAGATTAAGTCGAAGCTGAAGAATTGCAACAGCTTCTCATTGTCCATATGGTGCACTATTGTGGAAAAAAAAAAGTCCGAATAATCCGAATTAGGGCCAAATTGCATAGTACCAATAATCAATCAATCACTTCTCCACTCCGAGCCGAAACTGCAACTTCTCCAAGGTGGCACCAATCCTTCCAGTGAGATCCAGCAGCGCACCCAGTTTACGATTCAGCTCCAGCACCCCGTCAGCCAGCTTGCTGTCTCGAACCTGGAATTGCCTGTCCCGTTCGAGAATCACAGCCAGCTGGTCGCGGTACTGCTCCGAGACCGCATCCAGTTTGCGATCCAGATCTCCGAATCTTTTAGTCCAAGTGTTGCCAGATCCAGCCCATAACATCCATAACTTTAGAATTTGTAGATACATCAGGTAACCACCAGCGCCGATCAGCAGGTACCCCACGATCAATAATCCAAATATGTAGACATCCTCCACGTCTTCGACAGCCAGAACAGACAGGCATACCATCTTCCACTCACCCCAGGAATCCATGGTAAACCCAGCCGGGAGGGTCGACTCCGGGCATGACAGCTCCCCCTTTTTCAGCCTTAAGTTTGAGAAAACTTTGTCCAATGCGTTGAGTGACCACGAAACCAGATCCATTTTCTAATTTTCAATTTGCAGCAGCCAGTACAGAGAAACACAGAGATGAGACGAAAAGCAGGAACAGTGGGGGGGGGGAGGAAGATAAGGGAGCAGCTGGAAAGCGTCCGTTCACAACGAGAGGCAGAAGAAGAAACTGGAGAACTGGAGTCTCTTGAGTTGATTGTCCAAAGGAGGATGAAGAACATGATGGAAAACCCTCATCATCCTCTTCAGAACACAGTAACTCAACAACAGTGTCTTCAGCCAGAAGATTCTTCATAATCCGCTGCAGCACAGACCGTTACAGGAGATCCTTCCAGTCCACACATATAACCTTCTATAATGGCTTCCTGAAAAAGAACTGAGCTACAACAACACTTAATTTCCCTTCGGGGATTAATAAAGTATTTTTGATTTGATTGTTTCAGTTAGTATCCACTTAGACAAGTTTCACAAAAGTAGCTTCAAGTTTTAAAAGTTATTTAGCACTGCTTTAAAGGTGCCATACAAAAAAATTCCACTTTTTTAGCCATAAAAAATGCTTTGTGATGTAAATTTAGAGTGCAGAAAGTGCACGTACATTTGTCACTCCACGTGTTGTAGTGATATTTTTGTAAAAAGTTTTAGTCATATTTTTTAAGCCATTCAGTTTTCTTTATTGTCTGTTTGATTTTTTTGAACTATTATTACTATTATTATTATTATTATTATTATTATTATTATTATTATTACTATTATTAAAAAAAAATAAAAAATTGATACACTTGATGTATCAGCATCAGAATTAAACTGGACTCCAAACAGTCCGACTCCTTATATTGTTTCCTTCTCTTTGATTTCTTGCTTGTATGTTCTCTCAATGTAAGTCACTTTGGATAAAAGCGTCTGCTAAATGAAAGTAGTAGTAGTAGTAGTATTATGTCACATGTAATTTGGACATGCCCTGGAAATGCCAAACATGGTCATGGACTTCTGGCTGAAAGCAGAGTGACCATTTTTATTTCTCGCTGCAAGTTTGTAATCTGTATGCAGAAAGTAGAAGTGTCAAAAGTTCTGTTGGTAAGTGTATTAATAACAAAATCATGTGAAAATCACATGTAATAACGGGGGGCAGTACATTATGCCTGATATGACCAGTACTGTCGGAGCTGCTCTCAAGTCAAAATTCAGTATTTCCTGGAAGTGTTCGGAAAGAATGAGACCTCTATCTTGCTGGATATTATGGATGTTGTGCATGTACAAAGCAATCAAATGTAGAAAGTTAACTCTTGAATTCTTTGCTTTTCTGAAAAAAAGGCTTTAGTGTCAGTGCTGTGGTTGTTACATGTCAAAAAGGTTTATATCATTGGAAAGAAAGGAATCAGAGTGTTCATATAAAATATATATATTGTCAGGGTGTATAATGTGGGTGCACTACAGAACTCACTGTTTTGAGCATTTTTAGGCTTGTCTGGCACTGGGGAATCACTATCTAGTGAGTTTTCTGACACATCAGATCTCCATGGAACTCTTTATTGAAAGGATGCTCTTCTACATTCACCATCAGGTAAGCATTTTTTCACTATTTGCTAACTTTATGAGAGAAAAACTCTATTTTTAAGTAATATAATTTAAATACTTAAAAAAACAATGTTCTTGAAACTAACAAGTAAAGTTTTCTGTGATTTCAGGTTCATATCATTAGGATCTTCTGACATATCACATCTCCAGGGAACTCTATATCTAAAGGATGCTCCTCTACATTGACAATCAGGTAAGCAGTTTTTGTTTTTACTACTGAAATTCTGATAGAAAAGAATGTTCTTTGAGGTTCATATCATCAGGATCTTCTGACACATCAGATCTCCATAGAAGTCTATTTATAAAGGATGCTTCTCTACATTGACCATCAGGTAAGCATTTTTTTACACTATTTGTTAACTTCATGAGACAAAAACTGTCTTTTTAAATACAATATTTTATAAACTTTCAGAAAAGAATGTTCTTGAAACTAACAAGTAACATTTTCTGTGATTTCGGGATCCTATCATAAGGATCTTCTGACACATCAGAACTCCATGGAACTCTATATATAAACGATGGTCCTCTACATTGACCATCAGATAAGCAGTTTTTTTATTTACTGCTGAAATTCTGATAGAAAAGAATTATTTAATGAGATTTGACAGAACTCACTATTTTATGCATTTTCAAGCTGTTTTGGGCCTGGGGAGTCATGTGTTCGTGACACACACACCAGCAATGTTCTCAAACTCTCAGCATGCCACTAACCTTTTCTCCTCCGTCTGTCACAGAGTGGTTCCTGAGCCGCCGCCGATCCGTTCTCCCCCGGTCCTGGAACAGATCATTCACTGTTTTTTTCTTAACCATCAGTTGTATTATACAATCCCCATTAAATTCTTGTCAAACTGTTATCCTGAGTCGGTCTGGAGTCTAGGCTTGAAACTAGAGTTCATAATAACAAAACCTCAGAAATCATGTCAGGGTAGTCATGTTTTATTGAGTTATGATAGAAATCATTGTTTTATGCATTTTTAGTCTATTTCGGGCCTGGGGAGTCACGTTTTAGAAAGATTTGACAGAAATCATTGTTTTATGCATTTTCAAGCTGTTTTGAGCATGGGGAGTCATGTTTTAGTGACTTATGATAGAAATCATTGTTTTATGCATTTTCAGACTGTTTTGGGCCTGGGGAGTCATGTTTTTGTGACTTTTGATAGAAATCATTGTTTTATGCATTTTCAGGTTGTTTCGGGCTTGGGGAGTCCCGTTTTTATGAGATTTGACAAAACTCACTGTTTTTGGGAAAACCTGGACTGATTCAGAGAGACGGCATCCATCCTACTTTGGATGGTGCAGCTCTCCTTTCTAGAAATATGGCTGAATTTATTACTTTTCCATAACCGTGACAATCCAGGGTCCAGTCCAGGAAGCAGAGTTGTAGTCTTACACACCTCTCTGCAGCTTCTCTGTCGTTACCCTCCCACTTTCCTATAGAGACGGTGTCTGCTCAACCACGGTTCAAATTAAATAAACAAATATTTTGTCCTAGAAAAATAAATAATAAAAATCTGATTAAAATAAACACAGTTACTAATATAAAACCTGTAAATAAAACCCTTAGATGTGGTTTACTGAATGTTAGATCTCTTTCATCTAAATCTGTTAGTTAATGATCTGATAATTGATCATCATATTGATCTATTTTGTGTTACGGAAACATGGCTGCAGCAGGAGGATCATGTTAGTATTAATGAATCAACTCCTTCTAACTACCTTAATCTTCATGTTCCTCGAGCAACAGGTCGAGGAGGAGGAGTAGCAGCTATTTTCCAGTCAGGTCTATTGATTATCGTCCACCAGGTGCTTATTCTGAGTTCTTGTCTGAATTTTCAGCTAGAAGAAGTTTATTTATCTCGGAGAGATTGTCTGCACATATACAAAAGAGCCCTTCGTAGGGTTAGAACTGAGTATTACTCGTCCCTCATAGAGGAGAACAAGAACAATCCCAGGTTTCTGTTTAGTACTGTAGCCAGATTAATAAAAAACCCAACTTCTGTTGAACCATGTATCTGTCAGGTTCAGTGTTCTGTGTGCTGTGTTTTTCTATGTCAGATGAGTCATCTGCTTGCAGTGAAGAGCTACGCTGGAGCGCGAGGTAGATTGACCACACCTGGCGGCGATCAGAGCTGATGAGGAGCAGGGTGCTATTTAAGCCTGAAGCAGACGTTCATTCAGCGCCTGGTTGTTAACCTACATGGTAGCTCCCTTGTGCCATCCTAGTGATTTACCTCCTAGTGATTTTCAAGATACCTGTTGTGATTTTTCCGAGAGAGTTTTTTCCTTGTGTGCATCCAACCCTGTCTCCTCCAGGATTTTCGTCACCCTGCTCCTTGTGTTCCCGAGAATCCTTCTGTGTCCAGTGTCTGATCTCCCTGAGCCTTGTCTCCCTCCCTCCAGCGATCTCACCCTACCTGGACTCACCACCTCCCTGCACAGCACCGCACTGGACCTGTCCTCCTCCCGAGAGTTACCTGCTTCAAAACTCCTGTGAGTCATTTTTCATCCCCTCGCCCTGCAATATATCCTGTGCATATCTACCGGCTCCAGCACTAACTCTCATCTCCCCTTGCAGTCCCGAGAACCACCTGATGCACCAGATCACCGAGCACATTTCACCACTGTATATATATTAACCACTTGTAAATAAACCTGTTCACTTTTTTCACCGAACAAACTGTTGTCTGAGTCCAGCATGTGGGTCAACAAGCTGACAGAGTCCGTGACAGTATCCCTGTAACCTTCAGTAGTGATGACTTCATGGAGTTCTTTACTAATAAGATAGATTCAATTAGAGAAAAAATCTATAATGTCCTTCCCACTGTTGTCTCTGGTTTGTTGTCCAGTGAAGCAGCTTTAGAATCTGAATCATGTTTAGACAGTTTCTGTCCAGCTGATCTTAATGAGTTAACACAAATTATAGCTTCTTCTAAACTATCTACATGTAAGTTGGATCTTGTTCCAACCAGACTTTTTAAAGATGTCTTCCCATTGATTAACACATGGACATTGGACATGATCAAGTTGTCTTTAATGAATGGATATGTGCCTAAGGCCTTTAATGTTAGGTTTTTTCCTTATTCTGTTAAAACCTTTTATTATAGAAAATAAGAAATACGATCACTCAAGAAGATTGGTTCAATAACCCAGCTGGGGAGAGTGTGTCAGCTCCGCTCCGGCACCACCTCTGACAGCTCTACCCAGCTCAGTCTTTTTATTCTCTTTAGACACAGCAATAACAAATAACAGATAACAGTAAATCGTCACTCCCAAATCAGTGGAGCCAGTTGTAGCTGTTTCGTAACAGTGACCTTGGATTAGAAAACAGGGAGTTCTGGGAAACAGCAGTGGGAAAGAAAGAGCATGTAACTGAAATAATCAGATAGCGAGGCCTGCATGAGAACCTGCACACATAAGTCACACAGAAAAGATCTTTAAAGCATGAACGTGTATAATTGATGTCCTTTCTCTACCCCAGGGGTGTCAAACTCCAGGCCTCGAGGGCCACTATGTTTTAGATGTTTCCCTGTTTCAACACACCTGATTCAAATGAACAAGTCGTTAACAGGCTTCTGAAGGACTTGTTGAAATACAGAGGATTTGAATCAGGTGTGTTGAAACAGGGAAACATCTAAAACATGCAGGATAGTGGCCCTCGAGGCCTGGAGTTTGACACCCCTGCTCTACCCTATCAATTCCCCCCTGAATTATACACGGGAGTGCAGTGTGAATACAAAGAGTGATAAAATTTGTAAAAAGTAATATACAGTGGGGCAAAAAAGTATTTAGTCAGCCACCAATTGTGTAAGTTCTCCCACTTAAAAAGATCAGAGAGGCCTGTAATTTTCATCATAGGTATACCTCAACTATGAGAGACAAAATGAGGAAAAAAAATCCAGAAAATCACATTGTCTGATTTTTAAAGAATTTATTTGCAAATTATGGTGGAAAATAAGTATTTGGTCACCTACAAACAAGTAAGATTTCTGGCTTTCACAGACCTGTAACTTCTTTAAGAGGCTCCTCGGTCCTCCACTCGTTACCTGTATTAATGGCACCTGTGTGAACTCGTTATCAGTATAAAAGACACCTGTCCACAACCTCAAACAGTCACGCTCCAAACTCCACTATGGCCAAGACCAAAGAGCTGTCAAAGGACACCAGAAACAAAATTGTAGACCTTCACCAGGCTGGGAAGACTGAATCTGCAATAGGTAAGCAGCTTGGTGTGAAGAAATCAACTGTGGGAGCAATTATTAGAAAATGGAAGACATACAAGACCACTGATAATCTCCCTCGATCTGGGGCTCCACGCAAGATCTCACCCCATGGGGTCAAAATGATCACAAGAACGGTGAGCAAAAATCCCAGAACCACACGGAGGGACCTAGTGAATGACCTGCAGAGAGCTGGGACCAAAGTAACAAAGGCTACCATCAGTAACACACTACGCCGCCAGGGACTCAAATCCTGCAGTGCCAGACGTGTCCCCCTGCTGAAGCCAGGACACGCCCAGGCCCGTCTGCGGTTTGCTAGAGAGCATTTGGATGATCCAGAAGAGGATTGGGAGAACATCATATGGTCAGATGAAACCAAAATAGAACTTTTTGGTAGAAACTCAACTTGTCGTGTTTGGAGGGGAAAGAATGCTGAGTTGGATCCAAAGAACACCATACCTACTGTAAAGCATGGGGGTGGAAACATCATGCTTTGGGGCTGTTTTTCTGCAAGGGGACCAGGACGACTGATCCGTGTAAAGGAAAGAATGAATGGGGCCATGTATCGTAAGATTTTGAGTGAAAACCTCCTTCCATCAGCAAGGGCATTGAAAATGAGACGTGGCTGGGTCTTTCAGCATGACAATGATCCCAAACACACCGCCCGGGCAACGAAGGAGTGGCTTCGTAAGAAGCATTTCAAGGTCCTGGAGTGGCCCATAGAAAATCTCTGGAGGGAGTTGAAAGTCCGTGTTGCCCAGCGTCAGCCCCAAAACATCACTGCTCTAGAGGAGATCTGCATGGAGGAATGGGCCAAAATACCAGCAACAGTGTGTGAAAACCTTGTGAAGACTTACAGAAAACGTTTGACCTCTGTCATTGCCAACAAAGGCTATATAACAAAGTATTGAGATTACCTTTTGTTATTGACCAAATACTTATTTTCCACCATAATTTGCAAATAAATTCTTTAAAAATCAGACAATGTGATTTTCTGGATTTTTTTTCCTCATTTTGTCTCTCATAGTTGAGGTATACCTATGATGAAAATTACAGGCCTCTCTGATCTTTTTAAGTGGGAGAACTTACACAATTGGTGGCTGACTAAATACTTTTTTGCCCCACTGTATGTGTGTGATTAAAAAGAGTGATAAAATTTCTTAAAAATGATATATGTGTGTAAAAAGTAAGGGAATAATAATAAAAGATAACTGGTCACAAAGTGTCTACGTGTTGTCTCTTGTTTTCACATTTTCGACAACAGTGTCATTAATTGTGACAGACAAAACAATCATTCACACAGTGTTGTTACCATCTTCTTTAACGTCATCATCCTGTAAAGAAAGCATTTGATATGATACCAGGGCATTTGTGGTAGCTTTAATTATCATATTCTTGATGCATGGTAGAACACAGCTGAAAAATACACAGAAGAGTATCACTGCTGAAATAAATGGCATACAAAACTTCAACAACATCTGCCACCAAGGTCCAAATGTGAACCAGGCCCATAGGTTCAAAGGTCTGGGATGTGAGTCTTCCAGAACCGTTCGCTGAAGGTTCCTCAGTGAATCCATGTTGTCCTGTATGTGGGTGTCATATTCTCCAGGAATGTAGGTGCAACAGGTTGTGCCTATCATTACGCAAACGCCACCTCGTTCAGCTGTGAGGGTGTCCAGCACAAACCGGTGTTGCAGAATCATGGCCTTCATAGCGTCGATCTCCCTTTGTCTTCCTTTCTGGATGTTCATTGTCATGTTCAGAAACATGTTGAAGCGGTAGTTGAGGGTTTCTATCCTCAGCAGATTTTTTCTGGTTCCAAACCACGGAAACAGAGAGAGGGTCACTTTCTGTCCATTTGTACAGAGCTCGTGTTCAGGAGGAACATCACTCCCCCAAATGGGATCGTGTGGTGAGAATTCGACGGATCTACTCTGTCTGTGATAATGATGTTCAATCACTTGCCTTGCGCTGATGATCAGGGTGTGGTCAGTTACTGTGATAGGAGTGCAGACTCCAGACCATGTCTTAGGGAGCCACATATACGTTCTTTCACCACACCACCAGTAGGTGCCAGCTACTGCTTGAGAGTCATCTTGTGTGTCGTTTGGGTGGTTGTAGATGAGGACGTTGCAACATCCTGCCTCAGGTGTAGATGCACGAGGGCAGCTGGTGATGTTCCCCAGGTAGGGGACTCCTGTCTTGTTAGCTCTCGCTACACAGTAGGGATGTCGTTGGTAGTTCAGCATCAGGACCACCAGAGTTGGGGGTTGTCCTGTAACATTGTAGAGAGGTTTAACAGCGTCATAACAGGTGTCATTACGATCAGTAAATCTTGATGACGTCAATCCACAAAAGCCTGTTGAGTCCTTGTGAGACATGTTGCGTCCGTAGAGGATGGGTTGTTGAGCCGATTTGGGCATTACAGAGCAAACATAACAACCACTCACATTCTTGTCATCTGCGAGCATCTTCTGATACTGATACCAGAGGTTCGAACCTCCATGAGGGTTTGGAGTTGTCAATCTTTTCCTGGTATTCTCGTCTTTTCCGAGGGGTGGAGCTTCCCGTCCCATGTGGAGGAGACAGACACCACCATGTAGTCAGACATACTACAGTCACAACACAACAGAGAATCCACCTGGCATGTGGAGATCCCATTGTTGCTAGGCTACAGAGCCACCAGAGCCCCTAGAAGCTAAATGAACAGGGTGTTGTTGGTTTCTTCACCTGGGTTGAGATGAGTAACCACTAAAAGGCCACCCCCCTTTGTAGCAGGTCTTCACCACTGCCCAAATTAGGGGTCCAGCACTCTCTGCAGCTTCCAGTGACTGAGATGTATCCAGCTAGGTCTTTCCGTGATCTTCACAGCTTTCGGCATGGTCAGGAGCACTTGATAGGGTCCTTCCCACTTAGGGCTGGTCCAGTCTTTTCTTTTGATGACTTTGATAAAGACGCAGTCTCCTGGTTTCACCTGCTGGTCTTCCTGTAAAACAGAAGGAAAAGAGGGCAGATCATATGTTCCAAAAACTTCTTTCTGCCTCAGCACTCTTCTCATGGCAGGCATCAGCCATGACTAAACAGTACTTAAGGGGACCACTCTGTGTTAGTTCACTGAAATCCATGTGCATGATTTGAAATTGATATTGTGGTAGTGGAAACTGTTTTTTAAGTAGGAACCTATTCCATAAGTTGTAAATTGTTGCTGTATTAGCGCCACCATCCCCCCTGTTGACACATGGCAGGGCCCATGCGTCACAGGAGCAGCCGCTTTAAAGAGGGATTTCGGCAGAACTGGTTTTATGGCAACTTTATACAGTCCCCCCCCCCGGTTTACATATCGGGTTGTGTGAATGGGTGAATGCAAAACCTTGTAGTGTGAAAGCGCTTTGAGTGGTCTGAATGACTAGAAAAGTGCTATACAAATACAGGACATTTACCAAATACAGGACATTCCATCCGAGTCAACAAACGCCCCTTTTGCTTCCCACATTTGTTTGTCAGATCTTGGCCTCATGATATTATTATTTGGTTGAAATCACCTTTAATTTGTTGTTCTTATTCCCTAAAGAGCAAACAACAAGATTCTTTGTTCATTTACCTGAAATTGCTGAAATTTGGAGATCGAGCAGACTTTTAAAATATTTGGGTTTAAAATACTTCCATTCCTCTTCAAATTAAGGTTTTCCATTTAGAGTGATTAATTTTCGTTTGAAAGGAACACATATGTCGTGTTAAACCAGCTGTGATAACAAACTTCACTGTCACTACAAGAAAGTTCCAGTTGATTTTTGTGTTCTCAAGGTTTTCACCTTTGTTTTTCATTCTAGTTGGAAAGAAATAATCATAATGAGTGCTGTATCACTAAAGTGAAAGAGTTAACATTAAAGGTATAGACAGAACCCACTTCAATTGATTAATCACAACCAGGTTATTTAGTTAAGGATATGTTAATACTAGCTGACATTTAACAAAACCCCAAAGTAAACCCCTTTTAGGTTGGTTGTAGCTCAAATAACAATTTAAAGACAGACTTCCTTCCTGAACGTCTGGTCAAAGTAAGAAGGAAACAAAACATTATTTGGGTTGTCAGTATGTCAATTATTCTGAGTTAGTTTTATCCATCCAAATGAAGAATTCTAGGTCAGAGGACACAGTGTGAAATCCAAAGGAGTGTCTGTGACTCTGTTCACAGCTTCAGAAGTGAGCAGTATCTTATTTTGAATTCTAATCTTACATTTATTTAAGTTTGATAATTTACTAAAACGCAATTGCTGTTTAAACTTTTCACCCTAATTTTGATTTACCATTCAGGCAATGTGTATTTTTGTGTAACATTATTTTACCCAAAATATATAAATTATTTTTTGTAATTCTTTTCTGTAGGTAATTACATGATTTCTGTAATCCTAGGTTTTTAAAATTAATGCTTAATTTGTCTCAAATATTTAAACTTTTAAAAAGATTCTTTAGAGTTATGATTTACACTCGTTCTGTTGTGAATGAGTGGGAATGTATAATTTTACAAAAGGATTATTGTTCTGAATCACTCACTCTCACATAACTTCTGCAGTGTTTTTGTTTCATGTACTGACTCCAAGGTCATAAAGCAGACACTTATCAGCTACAGCTGAGCAAAAACTTCCCCATGAGAGCAGGACACAGACACAGAATTAAGCTTATTTACTTACCACGTGAAGAGAAACTAAAACGAAAATGCATTCATTTTACAACACCTACAAAGATTTAATATTTCCAATCAGATACTGTAAAAGAACATTATTAAAAGTCAATTTAGTGAGTATTGTGTCTTGTACTGACAGGACAAGATAAACAACCACAAAAAATTGTATCGTAAATTTAGAGTACTTTCTGGAACCATAATGGGAAATGTCTTTTACTAAATACCTAAACAGTTCCACCTCTTGAGCCATTTAAAGCTTATGGGTGAAATATCAGTCGTTATTATTATTTCCAAATCAGCCAAATCTTTGTCATTATATAATGTCTCTCAGACAGATGAAAGAAAAATCTCTTTTCATATATTAAACCATCTAAAGGTTTAGTGAGTGTGTTATAGTTTGTTATTAAATTAGAATAAAATTTTGTCATCTCTTAAAAGACGTCATCTCTTGTTCAGTTATATTTTTAGTTATCTTGCTACTAATAACACACATATGGGCTAAACTTTTCATCAGTTTCATGTAGTTCTTCGCATCAACTCCCCAATGATGGATTTTATTTTAATACGAGCTTGTTATTATTATTATTATTATTATTATTATTATATATTCAGGCCTTTTGTATATATATTATTATCTATTATTTTCCTCCTCAGAATTAGGCAAACTAGTCTGTATGAATTTCACTGATCAACTAATTATTTGGGATAGACATCTGATCTCTCACACATTCATTACATAAATGTATAAAAGATGAGAATCTCCACACAGCATTCTTCAGTCTGTTTAACAGCTCTAGCAGCCTGTCTCTGTTGATACAGACATGAGTACACACACACACACACACACACACACACACACATATTCACAGATAGACAGCGCACACACATTTACAGATAGACAGGACAGACACACACATACATGGTACCAGGCTTTCCCTTACACACAGAAGTTCAAAATCGCTTACACGGAACCAAATAGAGTGAATAGAGTACTGTGCAGTTAATTAATTTACTCTTTTGAGATGTGCCGATCTCAACACCAAATAGAATTAGAATCACAACAAGGTCTACGAACGTTATAACGCAAACAACAATTCTATCATCGGACGTCCTCAAAAGCTGTTTCAACACATTTGTTCCTCTTATTATTTCTTCTGATTTTACTGTTTTTGTTACTGGTCGCTCCACTTCCTGTCAACATCATATTTCTTCTGCTATTTCAACAAGAACTTCACGTTATCTGGGTCCTTCAAATACATGTATTTCACATCACCAGTCAAAGCAGCAGTTGACTGTGAGTTTCCCATCATTCAAACAATTTAGTGCTGTACAGACTTAAATATTACCAATGTCCTGCGACATCTAACCCAATTACAATGACAAAGACCCGAACAGCGACTACAGCAGCCACACAAACGTGGCCAGTCACTCAGCTTCAGCGACTAGAACAGCCGCACAAACAGCCACACAAACAGCAATCCTTTGATCTCGTGGCCAGTCACTTGGTTTCAACACATTGTTAAACATTCTATGATCGTATAGTGGATTTTATGCAAACACAAATGCTTTGGGAGGAGTTATTGAAGTACGGATTATAGAGGCTAATGCTCGAACGAAGCGGTCCATCAGGGATAACACTGACAATACTCGAAGTAAAGGTTAAACACCTAATGCCGGACGTTGGAAGTGCGTACAATACTGACAATACTCTCAATAACGGTCCTGCATTCCCAAACACAACTTGCTTCACTTTAAAACACAACTCATACACCAAACAGCTTAAACAACGAAACCAGCACTTCTTACCCCTTGTTGAGTGATGTATTCTACTCGCTCGAATCGCGTCAATTCCACGTTGGCGGTTGAGGTCGACCTATCCAGCTGGCCCAGCTGGCAATTCAGCCCCTGGGACTTTCCACCAGGGTCCTATGACTCTCCTGGCCGCATGCGGTCTTCAGCTGTCGTCCTCTTCCGTCATCGATGGAGTATGTTGCGAAACGGGTTCACGGCACCAAGAAAATGTTAGGTTTTTTCCTTATTCTGTTAAAACCTTTTATTATAGAAAATAAGAAATACGATCACTCAAGAAGATTGGTTCAATAACCCAGCTGGGGAGAGTGTGTCAGCTCCGCTCCGGCACCACCTCTGACAGCTCTACCCAGCTCAGTCTTTTTATTCTCTTTAGACACAGCAATAACAAATAACAGATAACAGTAAATCGTCACTCCCAAATCAGTGGAGCCAGTTGTAGCTGTTTCTTAACAGTGACCTTGGATTAGAAAACAGGGAGTTCTGGGAAACAGCAGTGGAAAAGAAAGAGCATGTAACTGAAATAATCAGATAGCGAGGCCTGCATGAGAACCTGCACACATAAGTCACACAGAAAAGATCTTTAAAGCATGAACGTGTATAATTTTAATAACAGCAACCTTAAAGGCCTTAGGCACATATCCATTCATTAAAGACAAATTGATCATGTCCAATATCCATGTGTTAATCAATGGGAAAACATCTTTAAAAAGTCTGGTTGGAACAGGATCCAACATACATGTAGATGGTTTAGAAGAAGCTATAATTTGTGTTAACTAGTGCTGTCAAACAATTAAAATATTTAATCGCGATTAATCGAATTTATGTCCAAGTTAATTTGCAGTTAAGCTTGATTAATCGCACATTATCTAGTTCAAGTGTCCCTTGATTTCTTTTTTGTCCCAGTTATTTTTTTTTCTCATTTTAATGCTCTTATGGAAGAGTGGATCGGCTTGCTTTGTGCAAATGTTTTTATTGAAAAAAAACACTGGCATATACCTAAATTCAACAGTCATTCACAGTTGGAGAAAATGATCTCACACACAATATAACACTGTTCAACAGAAGGCTGAAGAAAAAAGTGTCCCATAAGCCATCTCTTCAACAGGGATCAAAACAGGGGGATACAAAATAAAATAAAGTGCACATGTTAAGGTAAATCAGGTAAAGGTTAAGGTTAATAGCCTGTAGTGCAATTAAATGATGGTTTAACATATTCTTTCAAGTTTGTTTTGAACGTAACAATAAGGCCACAGCTCTCTCACGGAACGGAATATTTCAGGGTGCTGAGAAATCCTGTTCCCCCCTGTAACTTTGACTGTCTGTCCGTTCATCCATCTACATATATAAAGTAATATAAAAACATGGCAGCCTAAACAAACAAGAAGTTATAGAAAATAGTGTTTGGTGGATGATAATCATTTCAATTGAAATTCAAAAATGTTTTTTTTAATCCCAGAGTAAAATTAATCATTGTTGTAGCTCAGACTAATCAAGTCTTACCGCCAGGTTTAGTGTACGTGAATACCGAGAGACTTGATTCTCACGGCGAGTAAAAAAAACACTCAAAACAATTTTCGTTTTCGTTCATTGATTTAACGGAAGCTTAATAAAGCAAGAACTTCGACAGGGAAACTTGTCCTTTTATCAGTCTAGTTTCAGTCTAGCAAGAAACTGATCTGAAGGGCTGTAAAGCTTGTCGGCTCCGCCCCTCTGGCTGCGGTGCGCGCTCCCGAGACAGGGGAAACAGAATATTTCAGGGGAACACATTTTACTAGATCCGGTGTGATGTTGTAGTTTTCTAACGTAACGAGTTTTTTGCAAAATCGTGGAGAAAAACTACAAAGGGCTGGCCCAAATAGAACGAGCGTTAATCTCGCGATAAAAAAATGCACGCTGTTAAAATGGGTTTCAGTTAATGTCATTAATAACGCGTTTAACTGACAGCACTAGTGTTAACTCATTAAGATCAGCTGGACAGAAGCTGTCTAAACATGATTCAGATTCTAAAGCTGCTTCACTGGACAACGAACCAGACAACAGTGGGAAGGACATTATAGATTTTTTCTCTGATTGAATCTATTTTATTAGTAAAGAATTCCATGAAGGCATCACTACTGAGGGTTACAGGGATACATGGTTCAAAAGAAGTTGTTTTTTTTATTAATCTGGCTACAGTACTAAACAGAAACCTGGGATTGTTCTTGTTCTCCTCTATGAGGGACGAGTAATACTCAGTTCTAACCCTACGAAGGGCTCTTTTGTATTTGAGCAGACAATCTCTCCAAGATAAATAAACTTCTTCTAGCTTAGTGGAATGCCATTTCCTTTCTAACTTTCTTGAAGTTCTTTTTAGCATACGCAGCTCTAAATTAAACCAAGGAGCACGCCTCCTCTGGCTGATTACCTTCATTTTCAGAGGAGCAACTTGATCCAATGACGTGCGCATTGAAGCTGTAAAATTATCAGTCAGATCATCAAATCGCCAGTCTGCAAAATCTTTGCAGCTGCTCTCTGTTATATTATTCTTCTGGAATGAAGATAAAGCTAACGGAATAGATTCTTTGAATTTAGTTACAGCATTTTCTGATAAACATCTACGGTAGGTAAAGTTTCTATCTGGAGCAGTGAGGTCCATCATTGTAAATTCAAAGGTTATTAAAAAATGATCAGACAAGACAGGGTTGTGAGGAAACAATATCAGCTGTTCAATCTCTACGCCATAAGTCAGAACAAGATCAAGAGTATGATGACAATAATGAGTTGGTCTGTTTACATTCTGAAAGAAACCAACTGAATCCAAAAGATCATTAAAAGCTATATTCAAACTATCACTTTCAACATCAACATGAATATTGAAATCTCCCACTATAATGACTTTATCAGATTTCAATAATAGTTCTGATAAAAAGACTGAAAATTCAGACAAGAACTCAGAATAAGCACCTGGTGGACGATATACAACAACAAGTAAAATAGGTTCCTCTGATTTCCAATTTGGGTGAGAAATACTGAGGGTCATAAATTCAAAAGAATTATAACTAATCACTGGTCTATAGAGCTAATCAATAGACCTGACTGGAAAATAGCTGCTACTCCTCCTCCTCGACCTGTTGCTCGAGGAACATGAAGATTAAGGTAGTTAGAAGGAGTTGATTCATTAATACTAACATGATCCTCCTGCTGCAGCCAGGTTTCCATAAGACAAAATAGATCAATATGATGATCAATTATCAGATCATTAACTAACAGAGATTTAGATGAAAGAGATCTAACATTCAGTAAACCACATATAATGGTTTTATTTACAGGTTTTATATTATTAGCTGTGTTTATTTTAATCAGATTTTTATTATTTATTTTTCTAGAACAAACCGTCTCTACAGGAAAGTGGGAGGGTAACGACAGAGAAGCTGCAGAGAGGTGTATAAGACTACAACTCTGCTTCCTGGACTATGGCGTTGGTATTGAGACTCATTCTTGAGCAAACAAAAAGTCATTCTGAGCGCAAAGAAATATTTTGAGCTTGCACGTGAGTTAAAGTTTGAGTAGAAAATATTTTTACTCAAAGAAGAAAACACATCTGAGCCAAGAAAAATAAATAATATACACACAAAATTTATTTCCACTCTTGCTCCTATCTGTGCACAACCACAACGAAACAAACTCTCGCTCAGTTCCCTTTACCGGCTCCATCAACTGTTTCTCTCTGCGTGCGTGCAGTGCAGCACCTGTCCTCAGGACTGCCGGCGCGCGCGCTCAACTCAATGCAGGTCTGACAATC
>SSNP01000561.1:0-19341 GCA_006937955.1 Pachypanchax playfairii | reverse complement strand
CCAGTATCTCGCCCACCTTCACATCCCTGATTCTGCTGCTCTGACAGGCATCGTAAGCTCCATGCAGCCGTCTACACAATGGATGTTAATGGGAGGAGGTTTTTGTACGACGGCTCTATAGGATTGTATCACCGTGGCCCCCTGTCCCCACGATGAAAAATCATCACACAAAAACCTTGTGTCTCGTTTGCTTTCCTCCCTCTCTCTCCCCCACCCAGCCCCTCCATATCTCAGCCTCCATCTTTGTGTTTGTGGGAGCAGCTGTGCAGGTCGGGCTGACTGACGGCTGAACGTGCTTCAGCTCCACTGCTGCTATTTTTGTGACAGCTAAGAAAAGAAGAAAGAAGAGAGGGAAGGAAGCTGTTGTTGTTTTTGTTTGGAGCTTCTCAGAGGAAGTGACACTTCTGCTGGTCACAACTCTTCATCCAATCAGTTATCAGAAAGTAACATCATCTGAGTCATGTGACATGTGGGTGTTTCCCTTTCAATAGTTATGAATAAAAAAATTGTCAGTGATGATGTAATAAAATGTTCTTATAGTGACAAAAAACATCCAAATCAATCATTGAAATTAACACAATCTTACTGATTATCTCAGTAAATATAATAAAGAATAAGACTTTATCACAATAGTAATAATATGAAAAAATATGTTTTGACCTCAAATCAATGTTTACAACAAAAAGGTTTTAAAGTTTTAAAGTACCTGTTTTTTATATCAATTTTGAAAGATTGTTTTATTTCAGTGTTGTAAAGTCTTAACTTTGAACAGTGGACAAACAAATAAACAAACAAACAAACAACTTTAAGACATCCCGCTCTTTGTGTTCCACAAAATCCACAACAGATTAACAAACAACACTGTTTCCATACAGCTCTCACACACCTTAAACAGAAGGAAACAAAAACCTTTTTATAGTTTATAGTTCAGTTCCATCATCACACGCTGGTCAGTCACCAAACTAATGACTCAGTGTGGATCAAAGACCAGACTTGACTCCTCCTTCTGTTTATTCTCCACACAGCAGAGTCACAGAACTTTACTCTGAGTCTATAAACACATTTACTACATTTATACTCATTCCAAATAACACTGATACTCTGTAATGTGACATCATCATATGGCTGATGGACTGGTAGATGGACAATAACTCATATTAACTTTAGGTGACGGCAGCGTGCTCATGTGACCATCAGAAGGTAACTGATTTAAATGAACAGTTAAACACATGCCATGTTTGGAACAGCTCAGTCGTGCCTCTTCTTCTGCACACTGGGAAAAGACACTTGGTCAGAACTACAATACTGTCTGAGGGATTATATGCAAACTGCAAAGAGATGAATCTAAAAGTCTCCAAAGAACCATAAACAAAATCACTGACCCCCCCCCCCCCTTCCCCCCAGAGACACTTTCAGAGCCAATCCCTGAAGGTCCTGTCTCACCTTCTTTCTAGAAGGAACACTAAGTCCATGCAGCATCTCCACACATAAAATACTATCTAAGAGCCTTCAAACACAATTAATGTTTAAACAACTATATATTTAACTTTTAAATGGGATATAATGTGCAGTAATAGAGCAAATGTTCATTGTGCAATAATGCTACATCTTCAAATCAGTTTAATGACTCTTTCTCATGACCTCAGCGATTAGATGATGTGATGCATGTGTGTATGCATGAGCAGTGTGTGTTACTTTTACATTCAAGAACAGAAAAATTACGTTGTGTTTTGAGCAACTCAATGGAGGATCGCGCTGAACTAACAATTCAACCCAATCAGCTGGTTCCTTTGATAGGAAATGTTTTATTATTAATTGGTTGATTTTTCTGTGAAGTGCCTTGAAATGACTTTGTCATGAACTGGTGCTTTATAAATAAATAAACTTGAACTCCAAAATTGCCTGTTTGTACATATGATGTAATTTCATATAAATCCACTAGAGGTCAGTATGAGATAATCACTTCAACTACATCCTATCAAGAAGAGTGCAGAATTACAGGACAATCAAAAAAAGAAAAAGAACAAAGAAACCAGAACAAACTGAGGTACAGTGAGAAGAACCAAGAATAATACTGTACATTTAAAATAAACGTCACTGTGCTGACACCTGCTCTTTTATCTGAACAGATCAACTCTGTGGTGTTACAGAAACATGACAGAACAGTAGAGAGGTAATAATTATTCCTTTACTGTACATGAATATAAATGTCTTTTTTTATTTTGGTAGTTGAATTACTGTTTTATGTGACACTCATGTTTGTTGAAAAATCAAACCCAGAGCTTTTTACAGTTCAATGCACTTTTTATTTATTCCCTCTTGTCCTTTCTTTCAATTTACTGTTGTACTTGCTGTTTACCGTGCTATACTGGAAGTACAGTGAAACAGTCTCCATCCTCAAGAAGGTGAATCCGAAAATAACGTCTTTAACGATGTGGCTCACATAATAAAACACATAAACACAAGTAAAAATAGACATATATGTATAAAAAATGTTTACAAATCATAAAAACATCCAAATATTTAGAAACATCCCAACACAACACAAGAGGGTTACTAAAAGGAGCCTCAGTGTCGGGATCTTAATTTTGATGCCGTTCCATCATCTCCAGCAACATCAGAAGAAGCTGGTGTCTTCATTGCCAAATAAGACTGAATTGAGTTGAACTGAATGTTCAAACTCAGTACAAATGACAGTTTTCTTCTTATTGAATATGAATGTTCTAGTGTTATGATTCAGTTCTAATTAGCTGATCAACCCCCCCCCCCCATATAAGCTAATAAAAGACTGCTGTATGCATTTTGCTACTTCATTCCAGAGCCTGTTTCCTACCAAGTCTACTCACGTCATGGATGAAATCATTTATTTCTTATTTATCAACCATAATTAACTCTGACCCCTTTCAGATGTCTGAAGACTCAGATTTCTGGATCAATGATGCTTCCAACCTACCTTTCACTTCATAAGTCCCATCATACCAGTCAAGTGAAATATCACAGAGATTCTGACCTTTGCTTGTTTCTGGATTTGAATTTTGGATCTTGAATTACTGTTTTGTATCATTGGATTTATCTGTGAATGACTTTTGGATTTTCACCTTTTCTACTGTTTCATGTGACTTCTTACCTTACCATTAGTTTCCTGTTTTCACCTCACAGCCTCCTAACCCAGTTTTTTCCAGCCTGTCCCCTCCTGTGAACATATTTCCATATGTCCTACTTACCTCTGGTCTAAAAGAAAACTCATCTGAGCTCCACCTGCTGATGTCACGTCGTCCTCTCAGCACTGGATTGCTTCAATGTTCCACCAATGAGCTCGAAGCCAGATGGAAATCACACCCCTAACCCTAACCAATCACAGTTTGCCACATGATGATTGCCTTCTAATTGGAAGGTTGGCGGATTGATCCCAGCTTCCAACATGTTAAAGTGTCCTTGGGCAACACACTGAACCCCCTGTAGCGTATCGGGTTGTATGAATGCAAAACTTGTTTAAAGAGTCCCTTCCATTAAAAACTGTTTTTCTGAGGTTTCTATTGAATATTTTAGCTCCACAGGTGTTCTTACCTTCATAGTGGGTGTGAAAACAGGTCAACAACTTCTCTTTCAGTTTTTATCTCTCAAACTACGCAGGTGTGATAACACCCGAGTTCTCCCGAGTCCGAACGGCCTGTATCTGTTTCATCACAACTCCTTGTTGCTGTTAGCATAAAGATGTATCAAACAGGAAGACATGACGTCTGACGTTGCCATGCACAGCGGGTCAGGAAACAGTATACCTTGCTCTCATAGGCTAGTTTGTTAGCCAATCAGAGTCCAGCTAATTAGAATAATGAATATAAACGAGCTGCTGCCAAATCAGCCTGACGGAAGGAGCCGGAACCACCAGAATTTTAATGCAGACAGACTGAAAGGTCTGTTAATCAGTGTTTCCTGATGTTTTTTAGATACAAAATGTTTCATATTACTGGTTAATAGAAACAAACCTTCAAATAAAACTCAATATATAAATCAAAACCCTTTAGGGTTATATATAATATTCATATAATGGAATATCTTTAATTATAACCACATATATTTGTGGTTACCTGTAACAAATGTAATTTGACAGTTATTTTTTGCGTATGTTTTTATTTATGTTTATCCTTTTCATGCTGCCGTCTCGCCTGCCCCTTGTACCTTATTGTTTTCGTTTTAATGTCTTCGTCTGTCTCTGCCTGGCTGTTGTGTCCTTGGGCAAGACACTTCACCCACTTTGCCTGTTTGGTGGTGGTGTCTTGAACCCTCACCTCTGTCAGTGTGAGTCCCAGGACAGCTGTGGCTACAAACGTGTGTAGTTCATCACCACTAAACGTGTGATTATGTGTGTGTGAATGGGTGAATGACATACTGTGAAGCGCTTTGGGGGTCGTAGGACCTGAGTAAAGCGCTACACAAGTACACACCATTTATAGTAAAAATTATTAAGTTACTATTGGAATTGCGCAATAGATTTGTCTTCACCTTGTAACAGTTTTATTTTGAAAACTCCACCAGCTCATTGGCAGTTTCTGCTTTGTGTTATTGGTTTGAGAAATATTGTGTTTTAGAAGGTAAAATGAGTTTTGTTTTTTTATTTGTTCTGAGTAAATGAAACAACTTCAGGTATTACACTAACATATCTGACCATAAAAATACATTTGACCTGGCCTATTAGTTTACCTTTCAATAAAATCAAAAGCTTCACTTTATTTCCATCATTTCCAATTTGCCAACTGTTAGTTTTAATATCAAACAAGCCACACTTCCTTCCTGACTGTGTGCAAAGAGTGATGGATTGGCTGTTATTTGTATGAGCGTGTGGTCTGAATGCATCACTGTGACTGGCAGCACAGTAGTACGTGCTGCTGTCATTAAGAACCAGCGCAGTAATTTGAAGAGTAAAGTTATTACTGTTTGGATTGATAAATGACTCGAAACGGCCAACAGCTTTTTCGTATTCCTTGATGAGAAACTCTATTTGAGCTCCAGGGTGGTTTTGTTTGTACCACAACATAGTGAGGCTGCTCATGCCATTCACTCTACACTCCAACATTACTGTGGCTCCTGCGGGAGATATTAGATCTCCAGACTGAAGAATCTCAAAAGAGAGACCTGCAGAACATAAAAGAAAAAGATTAAATGTCTTTCATTTCAACATGGAATAATTTGTTTCTACATTCCAACTAATACTTAGACCGTATAAGACAACTATGAGTTTATCAGAGTTTTCACCTGAGTGTATAAAGAGTGACAGACAAAGGACGAGCATGTTAGAAGGAATCTGTCTGGGCTCCATCTGCTGAATGAAGTTTCAAATGCAGCTGTCTCTCAGTTTAGCTGAAAAAAAAAACAAGTCACATGATCACATTCTGTATGAGGACATGAAACTGGTATTTACAACTGACACTTTTATACCGTTTAATGAGACTTCTGAGCAAATTGTATGAGAATTTCATAATAATAAGGTCATAAAGTTTATTATCTTACTTAGAATAGAAATTTAGAGCAAACAAAAGGTTTACAGTGATGTTTTGGTAGGAAACTGTTTCTTTAAGAGGCCAATACATGGAGATTTAATGGGTTATCTTATCATTATTTATCACATCTTCATGATAAACTGATTTAATATAAACTTGACAATGTTGTGCTGTACTTTGTATTATAATCAGATTGCAGTGTAAATATGTAAAGCTCTTTCTTAGATAATGTAAAATCTCTCATGACCTTTGCAAATGATATTTGGTAAATGGTAAATGTCCTGTATTTGTATAGCGCTTTTTTAGTCATTCAGACCACTCAAAGCACTTTAACAAGTTTTACATTCACCCATTCATAGAACCCAATATGCAAATCGAGGGGAGAAGGGAGGGGCTAACACTCACACAACCCAATATGCAAATCAGAGGACTACATGGGGTTTAGTGTCTTGCGCAAGGGAACTTGAACAAGTTGGGTGTGGAAGCCGGGTATGATCAGACAACCTTCTGATTGGAGAATGACCACTCTACTCACTGAGTCACAGCCGCCCCCCAAAAACGATTATATTTTTATAGACCTGGTTGCTGGTCACAACAAAAACCCTAAAAGTCTTAATTATCTAGGAGTAGCTTAGGTCCTGCTGGATATTTTGACATCAGGCACATGTCTGTAGGCCACTGCTATCAGAAGTTATTTAACTTTTGTCATACTAGTGGTGGTTTTCATCCATTATACTAACCTTAATCGCTAAAGCCTAACCATATCCTAACCATAAACACCAACCCTGACCCTATCCCAACCCTAACCCTAAACCCTAAACCCTAAACCCTAACCCTAACCCTAACCCTAAACCCTAACCCTAAACCCTAAACCCTAAACCCTAACCCTAAACCTAAACCCTAACCCTAAACCCTAAACCCTAAACCCTAAACCCTAAACCCTAAACCCTAACCCTAAACCCTAACGCTGACACTTAAACCCTAACCCTATCCTAACCTCTAAACCCCGACCATAAACCCTAACTGTAAACCATAACTCTAACCCTAACCCTCATCATAGCAGTGGTGGTTTTCATTCCTTATCCAAACCCTAACCGCTAAACTCTAATGCTAATGCTAACCCTAATCTTAGCCCATAAAACCTAACACTCATTTTGCTACTCATGCATTTACTCTGGATCACTTTCAGTACCTTTTATTACTTTTGATAAATTTCAGATAAAATTTTGATAACTTTTGACAAACCCTGGTGACATATTTTGACTTTTTGCAATTTTTCTTACAACTTTCTTACATGTAACTCTAACCCTAATCCTAACCCTCACCTTAACCCTAACCCCAACCTTAACCCTCCCAATCCTAACCCACAGATGACTTTCAAAGCACTTCACACTACAGCTCTTCATTCACCCATTCACACACACACTCACACACGTTTGGTGGTGATAAACTACACACGTATTGTTGCCAGACCTGTCCTGGGACACACACTGACAGAGGCAATCTGACTCCAAACATTAAAAACTAAACAGAAAAATCCCCCACATACCTATGTCCTCCATTGTTGTTAAGGCACATGATTAATTAATCACGTGATTTTGTCATCACGCTGATGTGTCCGGTGTAAATTGAGGGTTAGTATTCACATATTTATCACGTGGAATGACTGCACAGCTCTAGAGTGTGGTTTTAACCAACCACCAAGGTTTAGCGAGTGGAGCCGTAATGGTAGCTACAGAGCCGTAATGGTAGCTACAGAGCCGTAATGGTAGCTACAGAGCCGTAATGGTAGCTACAGAGCCGTAATGGTAGCTACAGAGCCGTAATGGTAGCTACAGAGCCATGGTTAATGGAGGAGAAAAGACAAATATTAATGACAGTTGTCGCTTTTGTGTCAAAAACTTGTGAATACGAGGTGTCATTACACACTCGGTTCACGTATTTGACCGCCCCAAGCAAACACTGTGCAAACACAGAAGTAAACACTTCATCCACAGCCGAGTCCGCCATGTTGAATGTTTTGCTCTGGGTGGAAAACGCTAGTTCCGTGTTTTCAGGATGACGCACAACAAAGGTGATATGTAATTGGTCCGTCCTAAAATTTGACTCTGAAATGATCGGGTGCGGCTCCGGTGTCAGACCCTTCTGCATTTGAACATAATGCAGGAGGATCTGATTGGTCAGGCTACCAGCCTGCCTCAATGAGGACCACAGCACACCAAGTCCAGCACCAGGGAGCCCAAGCAGACCAGCAACCATGGACAGGCACAGAAAGCAACCTCAGGTCCAAAGCAGAGGGCATGTCTAACCCTAACCCAGCTGTAGGGTGCCCTGAGAGGACACAGGCCAAGGAGCCCCAGGACACTTCCCAGCATAGGGCCAGGCCAGGGCCCAGTGATCCCGGGGTCCAGGGGTCAGCCCCATCCCCGACTAGGCGCCCACCCGCACCAGAGACATCTAACAAAGACTACCACATTTTATACAGGATAATAATCTCAAATTCTTCATTCACCAAGGCAAAAGATGAAACAACGCTGGTTTAAAACAAAGATTTTCAGTATTTTCAGATGAGACAAACCAAAGAGATGTCTAATGAGTTAAAGGAGGTAAAGACTAGTTTCCCAGATTAGATTTAGGCACTAAAAATATCCAAACCAGAATTGTGTGGAGCAACAAAAGTGATGAGAAAGAACAAAGCTACAAGGACCCATAGAACAGTCAGAGATGAGTGGTACTTAGATGTTTATGGGGTTGAAAAACTACTTGATAGATAAATACTGGAATAGATAGAGAGCTGCTGCGGGATTTAAGAACTAAAAAAAGTTCTTGGGACATGTGTTAAATAAAGATGTTCCAGAGAACGAGGTAGGAACATGAAAAAGTGATGGAAGATCAGGAGGAGAAGGTGTTTGTTTTGGATGTCAACTTTAATAATAAAATAAAAACACACACTTTTATTAAAGAGTAAAATGGAAAGCTGGCGTGGGCGTGGCAGCAAGACTATGAACACATATGGGCCTCGAGAAACCCAGAGGATTGAACTGAAAGCGGAAGGGCCTTAAACATACAGAGGAGAGGTGATTACAGCTGAGGAGAGGAGCAGATGAATCATGCAAACAGAATCATGAGGCTAAACACTGAGAAGACAATAAATATACTAACTAAAAGAAACAAAGTCCAAGACCCACTCAAGCAGACAGATAAAAACAGTAAAAAATACAAGGAAAAAACAGAAAAGAGGGGATAAAAAACTGGACAACAGTAAACAAGACTCCAGAGACATAAACAGGAAACAAGAATCATCTAAGAAAATAAAACCCACAGGAAGTTTTTGGAAAAACGCACAACCCCCAAACACCAAAATAAACTAAACCTCCCCCTATAGCATAAAATCATAAGTAAATCCTGGAACCAAAGGCACAAAATTAAAAGCAAAACCCAATTTTGGAACAGAACTGTGAACAGAAGGGACATCCATGAAACTGTAACCCTGGAAACTCAACAAAAACAAAACAAAACAAACTCAAAACCCACAACCCTGAAAATAACTTGGCCTCAAATATGGCTGAATACTAACAGTAGTAAAACAGATATCTTACCCATGGAAGATGAACAAACATGATAATCTGCTTTAAACTAAAGAACATCTGTGATGTGGTGGTTGTGGTGTTGACGAGATGGAGGACATACTGTCAGTGAGGAGATAAGAAGGGGCCGGAGGGGGAGGTTTTTGTTCAGAGATCGTGGATGTTGTTTTAGTGTGCTACCCTCGCAGCACAGTAGTATGTTCCACTGTGTTCAGGTGTTTTTAGATCCGTTATGGAAAGTGAGACATTTTTTTTGGCTCCCTCTAAATCTCCAGATAGTTTGAAATGTTTTCTAAATGTTTCTTCCACACTGTCATTAGTGAACCGTCCATAACCATATCCAACGAGTTTCAGAGTCCTTTCTCCAAATGGTTGCTGGTACCATAGAACCACTCTGTAGTCCTGCTGGTCATGTGTGCATAAAAGCTGCACGCTGGCACCCGGCATTGTGATGACATCAGAGGGATGCTGATGAAGACGAACCCCCAGAGAAAAACCTTCAAAACAAACAAACTCCATATGGTTCAACAACTACACAAATGGATCCTATACAACAAATAAAGTTGTAACATTACCTGCAAGGTGAAAGAAAACTAGCAAAAAAATCATTTTGATCCACCGTTTCATGCGGGTGTCAGGTGTTTGAACATAAATTGTCATGATAATGATGAAAGTCATGAGCTGACTGCAGTTGAAAAAGGCAGCAGAGATGTGAGGAAGTGATGTTGAAGTCACATGACTGACTGCAAGAGCAGAGGCTGAATGCTGTTTCACAAATTTGTTGATTGTTTTTATGTCTTACCAGAATGGAAAAATAATTTCCACTAAATATTTTATCATAATTTCAAACACAAGCTCTGAATATATTGAAAGTTGTGCCATGAGAAGTTTTCTGCTTTCACAAGTTTTGGAAAACACAAACATTTAAAATTGAAGTCTTTAAACTTGTTCTGCATGCTTAAATGAATTTATACTTTTCAAAACAATTGCTTTGTGAGGAAACAAAGTGAAAACTCATAAACACAGATCTAACATGTCGAAGCTTTTGGCTGACATGAATTTCTGTATGAAAATTGAAGTTTTCTAATTTAAAGTTTAATAAACTAAACAATAAAAAATAAATTTTATTTCTGCAAAAAGTGCTCCTGATAGGGTAAGAGGAATCTCCCACTAATTCAGCAGAATCCTTCGCAAAACTAAAAATAAATTTACTTGTGTAAAAATTATAAACAAATATAATTTTGTCATTTAGGCTCATTTTTTTTAACCATCTGAACACAGATGTGCTCATTCTACAACATTTTGATCACTTTTAATTTCCACATGATAACTTGGGGGTATACAGTGAAAATACTCAAGTAAATTCATTGATTCTGCTGAACTCAGAGTCAGTATACGGTTTCAGATATGGTTGATTGATTTGATTTGATTAAGTTGCTCCTCTTGTTAGCATCTACTTCACCTCCTCCTTCTCATCTGTGTACTCCCTCTCCCATCTTCACTCTCCATCTTCTTCTGACTCTGATGGCTATTTTTGAGAAGTATACACCTGATTTACCAATAATTAAGCTCATGGATGTTATGAAATTTGGCCAGATGGGGCAGTGATGTAAAAACCGTTTTGAAATGGCTGTTTTTCAGTATTTAAAAGATTTTTGTATGTTTAGTGTTTGAAAAACACAGGGAGTCTGAATTTGTACAAAAAAAAAATTGTGCTTTTTGGGTGTAAAGTTTTGTTCACAGTGGGAAAATAATTCAGTGTGTAAGTAACTGTAAAAAGTTGCACCGATTAAAAAAGGAAAAAAAAAAAGTTATATCAACCACAAAAACAGCTGCCTGACAGCAGACTGAAAACCACTGGTGATAAAAACACTGTGTGATTTTTGTAAAGTGGAGAGGGAATTTTAGTCAATGTGCTTTACTGGCAGCACAGTAGTAAACAGCACTGTGCTTTTGTTCAGCAGTATGGATTATTAGAGAGGCATTCTTTAATGTATTCACACTCAGATCTCCAGAAAAATTAAAATCTGGTTTATATGTGTCTTCCAAATTTGGGGTTTTATAGTGCAAGTATCCAATGAGCTTCATGGCTGTGTCTCCAGGAGACCTCTGGTACCAGAGCATCACTCTGTAGTCAGTTTTATCATAAGTGCAGAAAATCTGAACTCTGTCTCCAGGATTAGTGATGAAATCAGAGTGGGACTGATAGACCTCAACACCCAGACTGACACCTGAAATTAGAAAGATGATTTAGTTATATCTGCTGAATGTAAAAATAAAAACTAAATATATGAACGCTTAGGTTGTGTTTATATTGAAAAAGAAGTTTTTACCTGTCAGACAGGAAAAGAAGAGGATGAAGTTCATTTTTCTTCTTCAAATCATGAGATTGGCTCAGAAATCAGAAGAAACTTGGGAGTATAAAGACACTGGAGCTACACTAACATGTTAATGTGATTCCTGTGATGATGTGGTTTCAACTGGTGAGAACTGAAAAAGAAATGGAAGTGATGTAGAATCACGGTCCCTCAGTACAGGCTGATGAACTCATATATCTGAGCAATGCGTGTGACGTTAAGAAGAATTTATTGAGTCTTAGTGCCCTCTAGTGGAGAGAAATGAACGTGCAAAAACTGCTAATTAACACCCAATTTATTGGAAACCAGTTTTTGTTCAGCTGTTCTTATTTCCCTTCTCACTGTGTTTACCAACAGCACAAAAATACACTCCGGCATCACCAGGCTGTAAATCTGTTACAGTCAGAGCTCCGCTCTCTGTGGTCTCTTTGACAGCTGAATATTTGGTTTGAGAGTTTTCTCCATAATCTGGCTTCCCACCAAACACTGTGTACACAATGAGGGTCATAGTTTCTCCTGGACGCTGCCTGTACCAGTACATTTGGGTATAAGTAATATCTTTGTTGTGGCTGCAATTCATCTCTGCAGATTTGGACTCATAACTCCAGCTAACTGCAGGTTCCTGGATTACATCCTGGCATTGAGCTGTTAGGAGAAAGAAAAACATGAATAAGAATGTTAAAAGTAAAATGACAAGTTAATTAAACATTGTATTGAGTCACTGTTTGTGCATGTTTTCATGCAGTTTGTTCTGGAAACAAAACAATCCATATCTGTGCTATATGAGTAAAAATCTTTAAAAACACATTCCAAAATATTTAGATATATTTCTTAACAAAAAATGTTCATCAGTGTACCTTCAATCCACAAAGAAAAGAATAAAAATCTGATGAGACACAGAGACATCGTAAGAAAGAAACAGCTTTTATTGGCAGAGACTCTCCAAAGACATACGGAACATCTAAAGGAAGTGAAATGCTGTACTGCCTCACAGAAGATCCTCCCCTATTTGAATATCTGTGAGACATAAAAGAGAGAAAAACCGGATGGGGAGGTTTTTGTACTGAGGAGCACTGATATGGAGCATTGTGTTACTAGCAGCACAGAAGTAAACTGCACTGCTGTTAAAGTGGAGTTTTTGGATTGTTAATGTGCAGATGTTGTCTTTATCTGCTCTCCCACCGAGTGTCACATCCAGTCCAACTTCAGGATTATATATGTTTGTATACACATACCCCAAAAACTGTAACTGTCTGTGTTTTATCTGTTTGTACTAGAGGATCCGATCCGAACTTTGAATACTGTGGGAACAGTTTATGATGGCAGATTGTCCAGGGGTTGTTATGATGTGAGCAGGAACCTGATGAACTTGATCAGAGGAACCTGGAAAATATAATAAAAATCATGCAGTTGCTTAAGTTTTCTTGTTATCAAGACAGAGAAACTGAAACCTGAAAAAGCGATTTTAAAATGATAACATGTGCTTCCCATGTTCACAGTAAACATCAAAAATTAGGTGAAATTATTTTGAGAAAGAATAGAAATTGTTTTTTTTTTTACCTGAGAGGAGAAAAAAATCTAAACTAATGTACAGGAAAATTAAAATCATGTTGTATTGTAGGACTACAGTTGTAGTAGTAGTTCTGTCTGCTCATTAAACCTGATGTGCTCAGCTCACCTCTTCCCTTAATACTGACAAGGTTGTGTCATTAACAACACATCACCGCTTCAGTAAGCTGTTTGCTGCCACCCTTTGAGAGAAATCAAAACAACACAGACTTTTTATTTTCTCACAGAAGATTTTTTATTAGTTTTTAACAATATTTTAGTGTTAAAACAGTTAAAACTAGCCTCCTTTTTTCAGAACTCTTCACACAATCATACATTAGCGGAACACCTTGGATATTTTATAACATTAAACACCTATACACACATAAAAAGATTGCTGCAAAGATTTCTTGGCTACATGTTTAAACTGTTTAAATAATCACATTATATACATTAGATACAGGCCTATTCTAACCCCAGTGGATATATTACTAATTTTTCAGGACTAACTTACCAATTGTAGAAATAACAGATTTATTCTGACTGGACTGAGTAAACAGTCTGATCTGGATCAAGAACACTGTTAATTACTACCAACAGTCCCAGTATAAAAAATGTCAGTGTTTCATGCAAATGGTGGTTTTTAAACCTTTTACACTGTCAGTTTGGCATTTCATGGTTATTTACATAGAATTTTGTGGCAATACACACACAGACACACAGAGGTGGGTCGACATGATCCATGTCGTTTTGAGCCAGCAGCAGCTTTGCCACATAGAATGGAGCCTGAGTGGTACATTGCTGTTAGCCAAAGCTAACGTTAAATGTAGATTAGCTTGAGTAATATTGTGTGACTCTGCCTCATTAGGTACACCTGCGTTCAACAAAAACAGAAAATGTGTGTTGCAGAGTGGTGCCCAAGGTATAAATCAAAGTATCCCAGCATGAAGAGAAAATCATTCAGTAATGTGCAAAAAACATGTTTTCACACAATTACAAACATCACACTAAAATGAACTCTGATAAACGCTGTAAACACTCGCTATTCAAACTCCACCTTGCTACGGAGGTGTGGTCTAGACCGAGCTTCTTTGATACTTCACAGCAACAGAATGCTGATGTCACAAATTTCTAAAATAAGGTCTCAGCTAATAGCAATGTATGATTCATATTCATGTGCAGTGTAACATTTTAACCTGAAGAGGATGCTTCACTAATTGTTTATTTATAGTTTTATTAAAATGTGCTAAAATACCAAAAATAATAACCAGAAATGTAGACAGCACGACACACATTTGTACAGTTTATCAACAAAAAAGTTGATCTGGGGGTGAGTTACACTTTAATAAACTGAATCAGGAGAAACTATAATGAGCAGAAGAAAGAAAGAGGAATAAAGCAGAAGATGGTAAAAAAGCACCAATTTAATGTTCACTTTGACTTTGGTAAAGACAACATAAGCAGCTAACAACAGCTAGCACCTGTCAGGTTCTCAGCTGTTGGTGCAGGGGTGGGCAACTCCAGGCCTCGAGGGCCACTATCCTGCACATTTTAGATGTTCCCCTGTTTCACCACACCTGATTCAAATCTGCAACCTCTCAGCAAGTCCTATAGAAGCCTGTTAATGACCTGTTCATCTGCAGCAGGTGTGGTGAAACAGGGGAACATCTAAAATGTGCAGGATAGTGGCCCTCGAGGCCTGGAGTTGCCCACCCCTGGTGTATGGTGTTTGTTTTTGGATGGACTAACCTCTCTTTGCAGGGCGTGGCAGAAGCTGATCAGTGGTTCCAGGTGCGGCTCGTTACCCAGCCCTCTGTGGCTGGGTATTTAAGCAGAGGAGGAACTGGAGACAGAGGCCAGTTTGTTACAGCCTTTACTGTGGTAACGTGTGGCCTGAATAGTTAGCGTCTGAGTACAACTACTGATATCCTAGTACTTACCTGATCCTTTCCTCCTCGTCTCCTAGTCCTCGTCCTGGTCCTGAGAGCCTCCATTGCGCTGGCCGTCTGCCGCGCCGTCCGGAGGGCTCCTGGTTCCGTCGTGGTCCGGCACGACTGTCTCCTTGTCCCTGGTCCTGGTCTGTCACGTGTGTTCATAGTCTTGCTGCCACGCCCACGCCAGCTTTCCATTTTACTCTTTAATAAAAGTGTGTGTTTTTATTTTATTATTAAAGTTGACATCCAAAACAAACACCTTCTCCTCCTGATCTTCCATCACTTTTTCATGTTCCTACCTCGTTCTCTGGAACATCTTTATTTAACACATGTCCCAAGAACTTTTTTTAGTTCTTAAATCCCGCAGCAGCTCTTTATCTATTCCAGTATTTATCTATCAAGTAGTTTTTCAACCCCATAAACATCTAAGTACCACTCATCTCTGACTGTTCTATGGGTCCTTGTAGCTTTGTTCTTTCTCATCACTTTTGTTGCTCCACACAATTCTGGTTTGGATATTTTTAGTGCCTAAATCTAATCTGGGAAACTAGTCTTTACCTCCTTTAACTCATTAGACATCTCTTTGGTTTGTCTCATCTGACAATACTGAAAATCTTTGTTTTAAACCAGCGTTGTTTGTAAGATTTTTATCCTGTATAAAATGTGGTAGTCTTTGTTAGATGTCTCTGGTGCGGGTGGGCGCCTAGTCGGGGGTGGGGCTGACCCCTGGACCCCGGGATCACTGGGCCCTGGCCTGGCCCTATGCTGGGAAGTGTCCTGGGGCTCCTTGGCCTGTGTCCTCTCGGGGCACCCTCCAGCTGGGTTAGGGTTAGGGTTAGACATGCCCTCTGCTTTGGACCTGAGGTTGCTTTCTGTGCCTGTCCATGGTTGCTGGTCTGCTTGGGCTCCCTGGTGCTGGACTTGGTGTGCTGTGGTCCTCATTGAAGCAGGCTGGTAGCCTGACCAATCAGATCCTCCTGCATTATATTCAAATGCAGAAGGGTCTGACACTGGAGCCACACCCGATCATTTCAGCGTCAAATTTTACGACGGACCAATTACATATCACCTTTGTTGTGCGTCATCCTGAAAACACAGAACTAGCGTTTTCCACCCAGAGCACAACATTCAACATGACGGACTCGGCTGTGGATGAAGTGTTTACTTCTGTGTTTGCACAGTGTTTGCTTGGGGCGGTCAAATACCTGAACCGAGTGTGCAATGACACCTCGTATTCACAAGTTTTTGACACAAAAGCGACAACTGTCATTAATATTCGTCTTTTCTCCTCCATTAACCATGTCTCTGTAGCTACCATTACGGCTCTGTAGCTACCATTATGGCTCTGTAGCTACCATTACGGCTCCGCTTGCTAAACCTTTTGTTTTTGTTCTGCCTCATGTGTATCTGCTTTAGCGTCACATATGTTGCGTCACTTCCGGGTTTCTGTGATTGGTTCTCTCTCAACTGGCTAAGCCCGCCTTCGAAATTGAGAGACAGCGGTTCAGCTCCAGGCCCTCACGTCTTTGTAAAATAATCTGTCAAAGACGTGAGGGCCTGGTTGATCAGGTAAGCAGGCTGGTGGTTGGTTAAAACCACACTCTAGAGCTGTGCAGTCATTCCACGTGATAAATATGTGAATACTAACCCTCAATTTACACCGGACACATCAGCGTGATGACAAAATCACACGTGATTAATTAATCATGTGCCTTAACAACAATGGAGGACATAGGTATGTGGGGGATTTTTCTGTTTAGTTTTTAATGTTTGGAGTCAGATTGCCTCTGTCAGTGTGTGTCCCAGGACAGCTGTGGCAACAATACGTGTGTAGTTTATCACCACCAAACGTGTGTGAGTGTGTGTGTGAATGGGTGAATGAAGAGCTGTAGTGTGAAGTGCTTTGAAAGTCATCTGTGGGTTAGGATTGGGAGGGTTAAGGTTAGAGTTACATGTAAGAAAGTTGTAAGAAAAATTGCAAAAAGTCAATATAATGTATCTTATCTGTGTACTATGTCTAACACTGATGTCTATTAACCTGTATGTTTTTTTACTTAAATTTAGCTAAAAGACAGTACCAAGGGGACAAGTTTATTTTATGTACATAAGGGCAGGGGTGGGGTGTGACTGTGTGTATGTCAGTTGTGTGTTAATGTTTGTATGTGATTGCTTCTTTTAGAAATTACTTTTATCATGTACTTTGTGTTGTTGCTTCAAGCATGAAAATGGAAAGTTGCCCTTTTCTTTTCTTTTCTTTTCTTTTCTTTTCTTTTCTTTTCTTTTCTCTCTATCTTTTACCCATCCCCTATTTCCTAATAGATGTGGTTTTACCTGAAAACTAAATTTAGTTAAAATAAATACTCAGGAACAAAATAATCATCTTATCTTTAATGTTTAGTAACAGCTGTTTTGTTGAAAGACTATGCGTGCATCAGAAGGTGTGCTGATTATTTCTAAACTCTTGTAAATACTTCCATTATCAAACCAGAACTATGTGGGTGTCGCTTAAAGCAGAACTAAGTAAGTTTTGCTCTCGCTCTCCCCCTACTGGTCCCCTGTGAAAGCTCACTGTCGTAACGTTCCCCCGCCGCAGACCCCCCCTCACCCCCTCCACCCCGCCGCCGCCCCCCCAACAACAACGTGTGCAGAGAACGCTTTTGCAAGAAGAAAGAAAAACAAAACCAAGAAAATGTCTCGACAGGTGAGTATTATTGTCATCTTTGCGCTCCTAAGGGTGGCGTTGCTAACAACGGCAAGGGCTTCATGCTTGTATTTATGTACGTGAGTGTGAGTGCCGTAAAGCAGGTTTGTTCTCGCGAGATTAGTCGGGTCCGATCCACTGAAAGTTGCAAGTGCTGCTTTCAGGACACAGACCCCGGAGGGAGGGGAGGGACCCACGAATCACCCCGCCAAGTCCTTGTTTACCCCCACAGGGACTCTAGAAAACATTTATTGAGGTGAAAAAACTTACTTAGTTCTGCTTTAAGTCTTACTCCCGAATGAGAGGCTCAGAAAGGATAGACCTCCTCATATTAGGAGGTAATACAGGTGCAATGAGGTGGGAGATGTAAACTAGAGATTATATAACAGTGAATAAGAGGTTTTTGTGCAGTAGAGTTGTGACATGTGACACTGTGGTATCTAGCAACACAGAAATAAACTGCACTGCTGCTCTGAGTGAGTCCTACAATTGTTAAAATGCAGGTCTGGTCTTTATTTGCACTTCCATTGATCTGCACGTTGACTCCTTTCTCTGGATATCCAAACATAACATTCATGTATCCCAGGAACTGCATCTGGTTGTTCTTTGATTGTTTGTACCAGAGGATTTTATCATAGTTGTTGATACTGTGTAAACAGTTGATGATCGCTGAACCTCCAGGATTTGTAATTATTTCAGCTGGATTCTGGTGAATTTGATCACTGAGAGAAGAACCTGTTGGAAAGGATAAAAGTCAGAACATAGAACATAAACAATCATACTGTATAAAAAGACAGAACGGTGGAACGTAGTTTGTACAGAGAAATTAGAAAACACTTTTTATTATCAATGCTTACCAACATGTTCCGTTTTAAGCACATACTAAACATCAGTACTTTATAAATAAAATTTCAAATGGAATTTAAAGGAAATATTACCTGAAACTGGTATCATGAAAAACTTTATAAAAAAGACAGTTACAATGAGTTTTCTGAACAAGATAAACATCATTCTTGTATCAAGAAACCTTTCAAAGTAAACACACATCGTTTTTCAAGTTTGGTTGTAAAAAAAAAAAAAAAAAGAAAAAGTTTGGTTGTAACTCATTATTTCCTCTTCTTGTTTAAGACCAATCAAAGTGACTACACTGTGTATTGTGTGTGCGTATGTTTAGCTACATACTGCCACCTATTGAAAGAAAGAAAACATGTTGTAACTAGAAAAATTGCATTTCCTGCGGAAATGCAGTGTGAATGCTGGAAGCTGAAACAAACGAGTTAAATGCAGCTGAAAGATTTACATGGAGATTCTAAGTTGAAAAGAGCTGAAGTAGTGAGAAAAGTTGAAAGAGTTAAAAAGTTAAAAGATTTAAATTTATTTCAATGGAGCTAAAGGATTCACAAACTTTAATACTTTTTAAAGTTGAAGATATATCAATAGCTAAAGGTCGAGTGTCAAAGTGGAAGAGAGCTGAAGTAGTTAAAAAAGTGAAAAGAGTTAAAAAGTTGAACGATTTTAATGTATATCAATGAAGCTAAAGGGTTCACAAACTTTAATACTTTTCAAAGTTGAAGGTCTATCAATAGCTAAAGGTTGAGTGTCAAAGTGGAAGAGAGGTATAGTTAAAAAAGTTTAAAAAGTTAAAAAGTTGAACAGTTAAAGGGTTCACAAACTTTAATACTTTTCAAAGTTGAAGGTATGCCAATAGTTAAAGGT
>SSNP01000560.1:3250-19362 GCA_006937955.1 Pachypanchax playfairii | reverse complement strand
AGTGTGTTCAGTGTGTGTGAGTGTGTTCAGTGTGTGTGTGTGTTGTGTGAGTGTGTTCAGTGTGTGTGAGTGTGTTCAGTGTGTGTGAGTGTGTTCAGTGTGTGTGAGTGTGTTCAGTGTGAGTGTGTTCAGTGTGTGTGAGTGTGTCTAGTGTGAGTGTGTTCAGTATGTGTGTTCAGTGTGTGTGAGTGTGTTCAGTGTGTGTGAGTGTGTTCAGTGTGTGTGAGTGTGTTCAGTGTGTGTGTGTGTGTTGAGTATGTGTGTGTTTAGTGTGTGTGTGTGTGTGCAGTGTGTGTGAGTGTGTTCAGTGTGTGTGTGTGTGTTCAGTGTGTGAGTGTGTTCAGTGTGTGTGAGTGTGTTCAGTGTGTGTGAGTGTGTTCAGTGTGTGTTCAGTGTGTTGAGTGTGTGTGAGTGTGTTCAGTGTGTGTGTGTGTGTTCTGTGTGTGTGTGTGTTGTGTGTGTGTGTGTTCAGTGTGTGTGAGTGTGTTCAGTGTGTGTGAGTGTGTTCAGTGTGTGTTCAGTGTGTTCAGTGTGTGTGGTGTGTTCAGTGTGTGTGTGTGTTCAGTGTGAGTGTGTTCAGTGTGTGTGAGTGTGTCTAGTGTGAGTGTGTTCAGTATGTGTGTTCAGTGTGTGTGAGTGTGTTCAGTGTGTGTGAGTGTGTTCAGTGTGTGTTCAGTGTGTTCAGTGTGTGTGAGTGTGTTCAGTGTGTGTGAGTGTGTTCAGTGTGTGTGTGTGTGTTCAGTATGTGTGTGTTCAGTGTGTGTGAGTGTGTCTAGTGTGAGTGAGTGTGTTCAGTGTGTGTGAGTGTGTTCAGTGTGTGTGAGTGTGTTCAGTGTGTGAGTGTGTTCAGTGTGTGTGAGTGTGTCTAGTGTGAGTGAGTGTGTTCAGTGTGAGTGAGTGTGTTCAGTGTGTGTGTGTGTTCAGTGTGAGTGTGTTCAGTGTGTGTGAGTGTGTTCAGTGTGTGTGAGTGTGTTCAGTGTGTGTGAGTGTGTTCAGTGTGTGAGTGTGTTCAGTGTGTGTGAGTGTGTTCAGTGTGTGAGTGTGTTCAGTGTGAGTGTGTTCAGTGTGTGTGAGTGTGTTCAGTGTGTGAGTGTGTTCAGTGTGTGTGAGTGTGTTCAGTGTGTGTGAGTGTGTTCAGTGTGTGTGAGTGTGTTCAGTGTGTGTTCAGTGTGTTCAGTGTGTGTGAGTGTGTTCAGTGTGTGTGAGTGTGTTCAGTGTGTGTGTGTGTTCAGTGTGTGTGTGTTTGGTGTGTGTGTGTGTGTTCGGTGTGTGTGAGTGTGTTCAGTGTGTGTGTGTGTGTTCAGTGTGTGTGTGTGTTGAGTGTGAGTGTGTTCAGTGTGTGTGAGTGTGTTCAGTGTGTGTGGTGTGTTCAGTGTGTGAGTGTGTTCAGTGTGTGTGTGTGTTCAGTGTGTTTGAGTGTGTTCAGTGTGTGTGAGTGTGTTCAGTGTGTGTGAGTGTGTTCAGTGTGTGAGTGTGTTCAGTGTGTGTGTTCAGTGTGTGTGAGTGTGAGTGTGTTCAGTGTGTGTGAGTGTGTTCAGTGTGTGTGAGTGTGTTCAGTGTGTGTTCAGTGTGTTCAGTGTGTGTGAGTGTGTTCAGTGTGTGTGTGTGTGTTCAGTATGTGTGTGTTCAGTGTGTGTGAGTGTGTCTAGTGTGAGTGAGTGTGTTCAGTGTGAGTGAGTGTGTTCAGTGTGTGAGTGTGTTTAGTGTGAGTGTGTTCAGTGTGTGAGTGTGTTCAGTGTGTGTGAGTGTGTTCAGTGTGTGTGAGTGTGTTCAGTGTGTGTGGGTGTGTTCAGTGTGTGTTCAGTGTGTTCAGTGTGTGTGAGTGTGTAGTGTGTGTGTGTGTTCAGTGTGAGTGTGTTCAGTGTGTGTGAGTGTGTTCTGTGTGTGTGTGTGTGTTCAGTGTGTGGGTGTGTTCAGTGTGTGTGTTCAGTGTGTGTGAGTGTGAGTGTGTTCAGTGTGTGTGAGTGTGTTCAGTGTGTGTGAGTGTGTTCAGTGTGTGTGAGTGTGTTCAGTGTGTGTGAGTGTGTTCGGTGTGTGTGTGTGTGTTCTGTGTGTGTGTGTGTGTTCAGTGTGTGTGAGTGTGTTGTGTGTGTGAGTGTGTTCAGTGTGTGTGTTCAGTGTGTGTGAGTGTGTTCAGTGTGTGTGAGTGTGTTCAGTGTGTGTGTGTGTTCAGTGTGTGTTCAGTGTGTTCAGTGTGTGAGTGTGTTCAGTGTGTGTGTGTGTGTTCAGTATGTGTGTGTTCAGTGTGTGTGAGTGTGTCTAGTGTGAGTGAGTGTGTTCAGTGTGAGTGAGTGTGTTCAGTGTGTGTGTGTGTTCAGTGTGAGTGTGTTCAGTGTGTGTGAGTGTGTTCAGTGTGTGAGTGTGTTCAGTGTGTGAGTGTGTTCAGTGTGTGTGAGTGTGTTCAGTGTGTGTGTGTGTGTTCAGTGTGTGAGTGTGTTCAGTGTGTGTGCGTGTGTTCAGTGTGTGTGAGTGTGTCTAGTGTGAGTGTGTTCAGTATGTGTGTTCAGTGTGTGTGAGTGTGTTCAGTGTGTGTGAGTGTGTTCAGTGTGTGTGAGTGTGTTCAGTGTGTGTTCAGTGTGTTCAGTGTGTGAGTGTGTTCAGTGTGTGTGTGTGTGTTCAGTATGTGTGTGTTCAGTGTGTGTGAGTGTGTCTAGTGTGTGTGAGTGTGTTCAGTGTGTGAGTGTGTTCAGTGTGTGTGAGTGTGTTCAGTGTGTGTGAGTGTGTTCAGTGTGTGTGAGTGTGTTCAGTGTGTGTGAGTGTGTTCAGTGTGTGAGTGTGTTCAGTGTGTGTGAGTGTGTTCAGTGTGTGTGAGTGTGTTCAGTATGTGTGTTCAGTGTGTGTGAGTGTGTTCAGTGTGAGTGTGTTCAGTGTGTGTGAGTGTGTCTAGTGTGAGTGAGTGTGTTCAGTGTGAGTGAGTGTGTTCAGTGTGTGAGTGTGTTCAGTGTGAGTGTGTTCAGTGTGTGTGAGTGTGTTCAGTGTGTGAGTGTGTTCAGTGTGTGAGTGTGTTCAGTGTGTGTGAGTGTGTTCAGTGTGTGTGAGTGTGTTCAGTGTGTGTGAGTGTGTTCAGTGTGTGTTCAGTGTGTTCAGTGTGTGTGAGTGTGTTCAGTGTGTGTGTGTGTTCAGTGTGAGTGTGTTCAGTGTGTGTGAGTGTGTTCAGTGTGTGTGTGTGTGTTCAGTATGTGTGTGTTCAGTGTGTGTGAGTGTGTCTAGTGTGAGTGAGTGTGTTCAGTGTGAGTGAGTGTGTTCAGTGTGTGAGTGTGTTCAGTGTGAGTGTGTTCAGGGTGTGTGAGTGTGTTCAGTGTGTGTGAGTGTGTTCAGTGTGTGAGTGTGTTCAGTATGTGTGTGTTCAGTGTGTGTGAGTGTGTCTAGTGTGAGTGAGTGTGTTCAGTGTGAGTGAGTGTGTTCAGTGTGTGTGTGTGTTCAGTGTGAGTGTGTTCGGTGTGTGTGAGTGTGTTCAGTGTGTGTGAGTGTGTTCAGTGTGTGAGTGTGTTCAGTGTGTGTGAGTGTGTGCAGTGTGTGTGAGTGTGTGTAGTGTGTGTGTGTGTGTTTAGTGTGTGAGTGTGTTCAGTGTGAGTGTGTTCAGTGTGTGTGTGTGTTGTGTGTGAGTGTGTTCAGTGTGTGTGAGTGTGTTCAGTGTGTGTGAGTGTGTTCAGTGTGTGAGTGTGTTCAGTGTGTGTGAGTGTGTTCAGTGTGTGTTCAGTGTGTTCAGTGTGTGTGGGTGTGTTCAGTGTGTGTGTGTGTGTTCAGTATGTGTGTTCAGTGTGTGTGAGTGTGTTCAGTGTGAGTGTGTTCAGTGTGTGTGAGTGTGTCTAGTGTGAGTGTGTTCAGTGTGTGAGTGTGTTCAGTGTGTGTGAGTGTGTTCAGTATGTGTGTGTTCAGTGTGTGTGTGTGTGTGTGGTGTGAGTGAGTGTGTTCAGTGTGAGTGAGTGTGTTCAGTGTGTGAGTGTGTTCAGTGTGAGTGTGTTCAGTGTGTGTTCAGTGTTTCGTGTGTGTGAGTGTGTTCAGTGTGTGTGAGTGTGTTCAGTGTGTGTGTGTGTTCAGTGTGTGTGTGTTCAGTGTGTGTGAGTGTGTTCAGTGTGTGTTCAGTGTGTTCAGTGTGTGTGAGTGTGTTAAGTGTGTGTGTGTGTGTTCAGTGTGTGTGTGTGTGGTGTGTGTGTGTGTTCAGTGTGTGTGAGTGTGTTCAGTGTGTGTGAGTGTGTTCAGTGTGTGTGAGTGTGTTCAGTGTGTGTGTGTGTGTTCAGTGTGTGTGTGTGTTCGGTGTGTGTGTGTTCAGTGTGTGTGAGTGTGTGCAGTGTGTGTGAGTGTGTTCAGTGTGTGAGTGTGTTCAGTGTGTGTGAGTGTGTTCAGTGTGTGTGAGTGTGTCTAGTGTGAGTGAGTGTGTTCAGTGTGTGTGAGTGTGTTCAGTGTGTGTGTGTGTTCAGTGTGAGTGTGTTCAGTGTGTGTGAGTGTGTTCAGTGTGTGTGAGTGTGTTCAGTGTGTGTGAGTGTGTTCAGTGTGTGAGTGTGTTCAGTGTGTGTGTGTTCAGTGTGTGTGAGTGTGTGCAGTGTGTGTGAGTGTGTTCAGTGTGTGAGTGTGTTCAGTGTGTGTGAGTGTGTTCAGTGTGTGTGAGTGTGTTCAGTGTGTGTGAGTGTGTTCAGTGTGTGTGAGTGTGTTCAGTGTGTGTGAGTGTGTTCAGTATGTGTGTTCAGTGTGTGTGAGTGTGTTCAGTGTGTGTGTGTTCAGTGTGTGTGAGTGTGTTCAGTGTGTGTGAGTGTGTTCAGTGTGTGTGAGTGTGTTCAGTGTGTGAGTGTGTTCAGTGTGTGTGAGTGTGTTCAGTGTGTGTGAGTGTGTTCAGTGTGTGTGAGTGTGTTCAGTGTGTGTGAGTGTGTTCAGTGTGTGTTCAGTGTGTTCAGTGTGTGTGAGTGTGTTCAGTTGTGTGTGTGTGTTCAGTGTGTGTGAGTGTGAGTGTGTTCAGTGTGTGTGAGTGTGTTCAGTGTGTGTGAGTGTGTTCAGTAGTGTGTTCAGTGTGTGTGAGTGTGTTCAGTGTGTGTGAGTGTGTTCAGTGTGTGTGAGTGTGTTCAGTGTGTGTGAGTGTGTCTAGTGTGAGTGAGTGTGTTCAGTGTGTGTGAGTGTGTTCAGTGTGTGAGTGTGTTCAGTGTGTGAGTGTGTTCAGTGTGTGTGAGTGTGTTCAGTGTGTGTGTGTGTGTTCAGTGTGATCAGTGTGTGTGAGTGTGTTCAGTGTGTGTGAGTGTGTTCAGTGTGTGTGAGTGTGTTCAGTGTGTGTGTGTGTGTAGGGTGTGTGTGTGTGTTCAGTGTGTGTGTGTGTGTTCTGTGTGTGTGTGTGTGTTCAGTGTGTGTGTGTGCAGTGTGTGTGAGTGTGTTCAGTGTGTGTGAGTGTGTTCAGTATGTGTGTTCAGTGTGTGTGAGTGTGTTCAGTGTGTGTGTGTGTGTTGAGTGTGAGTGTGTTCAGTGTGTGAGTGTGTTCAGTGTGTGCGTGTGTTCAGTGTGTGTGAGTGTGTTCAGTGTGTGTGAGTGTGTTCAGTGTGTGAGTGTGTTCAGTATGTGTGTGTTCAGTGTGTGTGAGTGTGTTCAGTGTGTGTGAGTGTGTTCAGTGTGTGTGAGTGTGTTCAGTGTGTGTGAGTGTGTTCAGTATGTGTGTTCAGTGTGTGTGAGTGTGTTCAGTGTGTGTGAGTGTGTTCAGTGTGTGAGTGTGTTCAGTGTGAGTGTGTTCAGTGTGTGTGAGTGTGTCTAGTGTGAGTGTGTTCAGTGTGTGAGTGTGTTCAGTGTGTGTGAGTGTGTTCAGTGTGTGTGAGTGTGTTCAGTGTGTGTTCAGTGTGTTCAGTGGTGTGAGTGTGTTCAGTGTGTGTGAGTGTGTCTAGTGTGAGTGTGTTCAGTGTGTGAGTGTGTTCAGTGTGTGTGTGTGTTCAGTGTGAGTGTGTTCAGTGTGTGTGAGTGTGTTCAGTGTGTGTGAGTGTGTTCAGTGTGTGAGTGTGTTCAGTGTGTGTGAGTGTGTTCAGTGTGTGAGTGTGTTCAGTGTGTGTGTGTTCTGTGTGTGTGAGTGTGTTCAGTGTGTGTGAGTGTGTTCAGTATGTGTGTTCAGTGTGTGTGAGTGTGTTCAGTGTGTGTTCAGTGTGTTCAGTGTGTGTGAGTGTGTTCCGGTGTGTGTGTGTGTTCAGTATGTGTGTGTTCAGTGTGTGTGTGTGTGTCTAGTGTGAGTGAGTGTGTTCAGTGTGAGTGAGTGTGTTCAGTGTGTGTGTGTGTTGTGTGTGAGTGTGTTCAGTGTGTGTGAGTGTGTTCAGTGTGTGTGAGTGTGTTCAGTGTGTTGAGTGTGTTCAGTGTGTGTGAGTGTGTTCAGTGTGTGTGTGTGTGTTCAGTATGTGTGTGTTCAGTGTGTGTGAGTGTGTCTAGTGTGAGTGAGTGTGTTCAGTGTGAGTGGTGTTTTCAGTGTGTGAGTGTGTTCAGTGTGAGTGTGTTCAGTGTGTGTGAGTGTGTCTAGTGTGAGTGTGTTCAGTGTGTGAGTGTGTTCAGTGTGTGTGAGTGTGTTCAGTGTGTGTGAGTGTGTTCAGTGTGTGTGAGTGTGTTCAGTGTGTGTGTGTGTGTTTAGTCAGTGTGTGTGTGTGTTTTGGGTGTGTGTGTGTTCAGTGTGTGTGAGTGTGTCTAGTGTGAGTGAGTGTGTTCAGTGTGAGTGAGTGTGTTCAGTGTGTGAGTGTGTTCAGTGTGAGTGTGTTCAGTGTGTGTGAGTGTGTGCGGTGTGTGTGAGTGTGTGCAGTGTGTGTGAGTGTGTTCAGTGTGTGTGAGTGTGTTCAGTGTGTGTGAGTGTGTTCAGTGTGTGAGTGTGTTCAGTGTGTGTGAGTGTGTTCAGTGTGTGTGAGTGTGTTCAGTGTGTGTTCAGTGTGTTCAGTGTGTGTGAGTGTGTTCAGTGTGTGTGTGTGTGTTCAGTATGTGTGTGTTCAGTGTGTGTGAGTGTGTCTAGTGTGAGTGAGTGTGTTCAGTGTGAGTGAGTGTGTTCAGTGTGTGAGTGTGTTCAGTGTGAGTGTGTTCAGTGTGTGTGAGTGTGTCTAGTGTGAGTGTGTTCAGTGTGTGTGTGTGTTCAGTGTGTGTGAGTGTGTTCAGTATGTGTGTTCAGTGTGTGTGAGTGTGTTCAGTGTGAGTGTGTTCAGTGTGTGTGAGTGTGTCTAGTGTGAGTGTGTTCAGTATGTGTGTTCAGTGTGTGTGAGTGTGTTCAGTGTGTGTGAGTGTGTTCAGTGTGTGTGAGTGTGTTCAGTGTGTGAGTGTGTTCAGTGTGTGTGTTCAGTGTGTGTGAGTGTGTCTAGTGTGAGTGTGTTCAGTAGTGTGTTCAGTGTGTGTGAGTGTGTTCAGTGTGTGAGTGTGTTCAGTGTGTGAGTGTGTTCAGTGTGTGTGAGTGTGTTCAGTGTGTGTGAGTGTGTTCAGTGTGAGTGTGTTCAGTGTGTGTGAGTGTGTCTAGTGTGAGTGTGTTCAGTATGTGTGTTCAGTGTGTGTGAGTGTGTTCAGTGTGTGTGAGTGTGTTCAGTGTGTGTGAGTGTGTTCAGTGTGTGAGTGTGTTCAGTGTGTGTGTGTTCAGTGTGTGTGAGTGTGTCTAGTGTGAGTGTGTTCAGTATGTGTGTTCAGTGTGTGTGAGTGTGTTCAGTGTGTGTGAGTGTGTTCAGTGTGTGTGAGTGTGTTCAGTGTGTGAGTGTGTTCAGTGTGTGTGAGTGTGTTCAGTGTGTGTGAGTGTGTTCAGTGTGTGAGTGTGTTCAGTGTGTGTGTTCAGTGTGTGTGAGTGTGAGTGTGTTCAGTATGTGTGAGTGTGTTCAGTGTGTGTGAGTGTGTTCAGTATGTGTGTTCAGTGTGTGTGAGTGTGTTCAGTGTGTGAGTGTGTTCAGTGTGTGTGAGTGTGTTCAGTGTGTGTGAGTGTGTTCAGTGTGTGTGAGTGTGTTCAGTGTGTGTGAGTGTGTTCAGTGTGTGAGTGTGTTCAGTGTGTGTGTGTTCAGTGTGTGTGAGTGTGTTGAGTGTGTGTGTGTGTTGAGTGTGAGTGTGTTCAGTGTGTGTGAGTGTGTCTAGTGTGAGTGTGTTCAGTATGTGTGTTCAGTGTGTGTGAGTGTGTTCAGTGTGAGTGTGTTCAGTGTGTGTGAGTGTGTCTAGTGTGAGTGTGTTCAGTATGTGTGTTCAGTGTGTGAGTGTGTTCAGTGTGTGTGAGTGTGTTCAGTGTGTGTGAGTGTGTTCAGTGTGTGTGAGTGTGTCTAGTGTGAGTGAGTGTGTTCAGTGTGAGTGAGTGTGTTCAGTGTGTGAGTGTGTTCTGTGTGAGTGTGTTCAGTGTGTGTGTGTGTGTTCGGTGTGTGAGTGTGTTCAGTGTGTGTGTGTGTTCAGTGTGTGTGAGTGTGTTCAGTGTGTGTGAGTGTGTTCAGTGTGTGTGTGTTCTGTGTGTGTGTGTGTGTTTAGTGTGTGTGAGTGTGTTCAGTGTGTGTGAGTGTGTTCAGTGTGTGAGTGTGTTCAGTGTGTGTGTGTTCAGTGTGTGTGAGTGTGTCGAGTGTGAGTGTGTTCAGTATGTGTGTTCAGTGTGTGTGTGTGTGTTCAGTGTGTGTGAGTGTGTTCAGTGTGTGTGAGTGTGTTCAGTGTGTGTGTGTGTGTTCAGTATGTGTGTGTTCAGTGTGTGTGAGTGTGTCTAGTGTGAGTGAGTGTGTTCAGTGTGTGAGTGTGTTCAGTGTGAGTGTGTTCAGTGTGTGTGAGTGTGTCTAGTGTGAGTGTGTTCAGTATGTGTGTTCAGTGTGTGTGAGTGTGTTCAGTGTGTGTGAGTGTGTTCAGTGTGTGTGTGTGTTCTGTGTGTGTGAGTGTGTTCAGTGTGTGTGTGTGTGTTGTGTGTGTGTGAGTGTGTTGTGTGTGTGTGTGTGTTTTGTGTGTGTGAGTGCAGTGTGTGTGAGTGTGTTCAGTGTGTGTGTGTGTGTTCAGTGTGTGTGAGTGTGTTCAGTGTGTGAGTGTGTTCAGTGTGTGTGAGTGTGTTCAGTGTGTGAGTGTGTTCAGTGTGTGTGTTCGGTGTGTGTGTGTGTGTTCAGTGTGTGTGTGTGTGTTTTGTGTGTGTGTGTGTTGTGTGTGTGTGTGTTCAGTGTGTGTGAGTGTGTTCAGTGTGTGAGTGTGTTCAGTGTGTGTGAGTGTGTTCAGTGTGTGTGAGTGTGTTCAGTGTGTGAGTGTGTTCAGTATGTGTGTGTTCAGTGTGTGTGAGTGTGTTCAGTGTGTGTGAGTGTGTTCAGTGTGTGTGAGTGTGTTCAGTGTGTGAGTGTGTTCAGTGTGTGTGAGTGTGTTCAGTATGTGTGTTCAGTGTGTGTGAGTGTGTTCAGTGTGTGTGAGTGTGTTCAGTGTGTGAGTGTGTTCAGTGTGTGTGTGTTCAGTGTTGTGTGAGTGTGAGTGTGTTCAGTATGTGTGAGTGTGTTCAGTGTGTGTGAGTGTGTTCAGTATGTGTGTTCAGTGTGTGTGAGTGTGTTCAGTGTGTGAGTGTGTTCAGTGTGTGTGAGTGTGTTCAGTGTGTGTGAGTGTGTTCAGTGTGTGTGAGTGTGTTCAGTGTGTGTGTGTGTTCAGTGTGTGTGTGTTCAGTGTGTGTGAGTGTGTTCAGTGTGTGTGAGTGTGTTCAGTGTGTGAGTGTGTTCAGTGTGTGTGAGTGTGTTCAGTGTGTGTGAGTGTGTTCAGTGTGTGTGTGTGTTCAGTGTGTGTTCAGTGTGTTCAGTGTGTGAGTGTGTTCAGTGTGTGTGTTCAGTGTGTGTGAGTGTGAGTGTGTTCAGTATGTGTGTGTTCAGTGTGTGAGTGTGTTCAGTGTGTGAGTGTGTTCAGTGTGTGTGAGTGTTCAGTGTGTGTGAGTGTGTTCAGTGTGTGTGAGTGTGTTCAGTGTGTGTTCAGTGTGTTCAGTGTGTGTGTTCAGTGTGTGTGAGTGTGTTCAGTGTGTGAGTGTGTTCAGTGTGTGTGTTCAGTGTGTGTGAGTGTGAGTGTGTTCAGTATGTGTGTGTTCAGTGTGTGTGAGTGTGTTCAGTGTGTGTGAGTGTGTTCAGTGTGTGTGAGTGTGTTCAGTGTGTGTGTGTGTTCAGTGTGAGTGTGTTCAGTGTGTGTGAGTGTGTTCAGTGTGTGAGTGTGTTCAGTGTGTGAGTGTGTTCAGTGTGTGAGTGTGTTCAGTGTGTGTGTGTTCAGTGTGTGTGAGTGTGTTCAGTGTGTGTGAGTGTGTTCAGTGTGTGTGAGTGTGTTCAGTGTGTGTGTGTGTTCAGTGTGTGAGTGTGTTCAGTGTGTGAGTGTGTTCAGTGTGTGGTGTGTTCAGTGTGTGTGAGTGTGTTCAGTGTGTGTGAGTGTGTTCAGTATGTGTGTTCAGTGTGTGTGAGTGTGTTCAGTGTGTGTGTGTTCAGTGTGTGTGAGTGTGTTCAGTGTGTGTGAGTGTGTTCAGTGTGTGTGAGTGTGTTCAGTGTGTGTGTGTGTTCAGTGTGTGTGAGTGTGTTCAGTGTGTGAGTGTGTTCAGTGTGTGAGTGTGTTCAGTGTGTGAGTGTGTTCAGTGTGTGTGAGTGTTGTGTGTGTGTGTGTGTGTTTGTGTTCTGTGTGTGTGTGTGTGTTTAGTGTGTGTGAGTGTGTTCAGTGTGTGAGTGTGTTCAGTGTGTGAGTGTGTTCAGTGTGTGAGTGTGTTCAGTGTGTGAGTGTGTTCAGTGTGTGAGTGTGTTCAGTGTGTGTGTGTGTGTTCAGTGTGTGTGTGTGTTCAGTGTTGTGTTTGAGTGTGTTCAGTGTGTGTGAGTGTGTTCAGTGTGTGTGAGTGTGTTCAGTGTGTGAGTGTGTTCAGTGTGTGAGTGTGTTCAGTGTGTGTAGTGTGTTCAGTGTGTGAGTGTGTTCAGTGTGTGTGAGTGTGTTCAGTGTGTGTGAGTGTGTTCAGTGTGTGTTCAGTGTGTTCAGTGTGTGAGTGTGTTCAGTGTGTGAGTGTGTTCAGTGTGTGTGTGTGTTCAGTGTGTGTGAGTGTGTTCAGTGTGTGTGAGTGTGTTCAGTGTGTGTGAGTGTGTTCAGTGTGTGTGAGTGTGTTCAGTGTGTGAGTGTGTTCAGTGTGTGTGAGTGTGTTCAGTGTGTGTGAGTGTGTTCAGTGTGTGTTCAGTGTGTTCAGTGTGTGTGAGTGTGTTCAGTGTGTGTGAGTGTGTTCAGTGTGTGTGTGTGTTCAGTGTGAGTGTGTTCAGTGTGTGTGAGTGTGTTCAGTGTGTGTGAGTGTGTTCAGTGTGTGTGAGTGTGTTCAGTGTGTGAGTGTGTTCAGTGTGTGAGTGTGTTCAGTGTGTGTGAGTGTGTTCAGTGTGTGAGTGTGTTCAGTGTGTGTGGGTGTGTTCAGTGTGTGTGAGTGTGTTCAGTGTGTGTTCAGTGTGTTCAGTGTGTGTGTTCAGTGTGTGTGAGTGTGTTCAGTGTGTGTGAGTGTGTTCAGTGTGTGAGTGTGTTCAGTGTGTGTGAGTGTGTTCAGTGTGTGAGTGTGTTCAGTGTGTGAGTGTGTTCAGTGTATGAGTGTGTTCAGTGTGTGAGTGTGTTCAGTGTGTGTGAGTGTGTTCAGTGTGTGTGAGTGTGTTCAGTGTGTGTGAGTGTGTTCAGTGTGTGTGTGTGTTCAGTGTGAGTGTGTTCAGTGTGTGTGAGTGTGTTGAGTGTGTGTTCAGTGTGTTCAGTGTGTGTGTTCAGTGTGTGTGAGTGTGTTCAGTGTGTGTGAGTGTGTTCAGTGTGTGAGTGTGTTCAGTATGTGTGTGTTCAGTGTGTGTGAGTGTGTTCAGTGTGTGTGAGTGTGTTCAGTGTGTGTGTGTGTTCAGTGTGTGAGTGTGTTCAGTGTGTGTGAGTGTGTTCAGTGTGTGTGAGTGTGTTCAGTGTGTGTGAGTGTGTTCAGTGTGAGTGTGTTCAGTGTGTGTGAGTGTGTCTAGTGTGAGTGTGTTCAGTATGTGTGTTCAGTGTGTGTGAGTGTGTTCAGTGTGTGTGAGTGTGTTCAGTGTGTGTGAGTGTGTTCAGTGTGTGAGTGTGTTCAGTGTGTGTGAGTGTGTTCAGTGTGTGAGTGTGTTCAGTGTGTGAGAGTGTGTTCAGTGTGTGTGAGTGTGTTCAGTGTGTGTTCAGTGTGTTCAGTGTGTGTGAGTGTGTTCAGTGTGTGTTCAGTGTGTGTGAGTGTGTTCAGTGTGTGTTCAGTGTGTTCAGTGTGTGTGAGTGTGNAGTGTGTTCTGTGTGTGTGTGTGTTCAGTGTGTGAGTGTGTTCAGTGTATGAGTGTGTTCAGTGTGTGAGTGTGTTCAGTGTGTGTGTGTGTTCAGTGTGTTCAGTGTGTGAGTGTGTTCAGTGTGTGAGTGTGTTCAGTGTGTGTGGGTTCAGTGTGTGTGAGTGTGTTCAGTGTGTGTGAGTGTGTTCAGTGTGTGAGTGTGTTCAGTGTGTGTGAGTGTGTTCAGTGTGTGAGTGTGTTCAGTGTGTGTGAGTGTGTTCAGTGTGTGTGAGTGTGTTCAGTGTGTGTGAGTGTGTTCAGTATGAGTGTGTTCAGTGTGTTTAAAGTAACTGCGGACAGGTAATTAGCATTTAACCAGATTAGAGTTTGATTCCGGTTCGGACCAGACTTCGCACCGGGGCCATGACTCACCTCTACCGGACCGGAGGAAACCGACAGTCTCGTGGACACCACGCGTTGATCCGTTCACACGGTCCTTGTCATGTCCCCGTTAAGAGAAATAACCACTCCACTCCTGGTGCCGGTCCTGGATCTGCTGGCGGCCGGTCGGTACCGGGAAAGCCAGGCGGTGACGCGGGGTGGGGGCGCTGCTGAGTCTCACAGAAAAGTTTTAAACCGAACCAACTGGGTCTCCTCCGGTGTAACGGCGGCTCAAATGTTGGCTGAAATGATGACGTCACCGTCCGGTAAAGGAGGCCGTCGGTGGGGACCGGAGGTGAGGGACCGTGGAGGCCCGCCACTGGCAGGGTAGTGAATCACGGCAGGTCCGGTACAGAAAGTTGTTGAAACTCCGGCCGGTGTCCGCCCGTCCGGTTCCGGTCTCCCGGGAGGAAGACTTTCACGGTGTACCGGGAGGTGAGGGTGATTAAAGCGGGGCAGAAGGGCTGGCCGGTGGCCTGGCCGCGCGGCGGGTGAGTGCGTGTGGGAGCGGGCGCGTTCCCGTGACGGAGCAGGGAGAGCCAGCCCCGCGGCCCGTACGGCTCCGCCCCGAACCGACAGAGGTCTCACTCTGACCGGAGAGCTGCTCGGTCTGACTGCAGGTTCGGTTCTTTTGCTTTAAAGACTGAAAGTGTTGGACAGTTTGATACTCGATGGAGGTGTGTCCTCACTGTGTCCTAACAACACCATGTCCTCATATCATCCTCACTGTGTCCTCATCATGTCCTCACAACATCCTGACTGTGTCCTCATTGTGTCCTCCTAACATCTTCACCATGTCCTCCCAGCTCCCTCACCTTCTCCTCACTGTGTCCTCATCGTGTCCTCATCTTGTCTTCACTGTGTCCTCATAGCACCCTCAGTTGGTCCTCAGTCACCATGTCAATGTGTCCTCACCATGTCATCACTGTGTGCTAACGTTGTCCTCATTGTGTCCTCGAGCATCTTCACCATGTCCTCCCAGCTCCCTCACCTTCTCCTCACTGTGTCCTCATTGTGTCCTCACCTTGTCTTCACTGTGTCCTCAGATTACTCAAATCAGGTGGTGGTTTCTGCATTTGGTCAGGATGCATCCTGGTCTCTTCCCTGTAGAGGTTCACTGGGCATGTCCAACAGGGAGGAGACACCGGCAGACCCAGAGCTCGCTGGAGGGCTGGTATAATCCTCTCTGGTCTAGGAACATCTGGGATTCCTCCTGGAGGATCTGGAGCATGTTGCTGATGTGAGGGAGGTCTGGATTTGTCTCCTGAACCTGCTGAACAGCTGACCTGACGTTGTTTAAGTGGAGTGATGGTAAACTAACACAACATGCAGCTTGAAATTAAGATGTTTAATATGAAACCTGTGTGGAAAAGTAATTACTCCCTGAACCTAATAACTGGTTGTCTCACTCAGACATTGTCCTTCAGAATGTTTTGGTAAACAGCAGAGTTCATGGTTCTGTACCAGGTCCTGAGACAGCAAAACCGCTCCAGACCATCACGCTAACACCACCATGTTTTACTGCAGGAGCGATGTTCCTTTTCTAAAATGCTGTTATTTGTTACAGGACACATGTCCAGATTTGATGTCATCAGTCCACAGAGAATTTCCTCTAAAGGCTGCAGATCGTTAGGATGTTTTCTGGTAAAACTGAGACTTGTAATCAAACATTAAATCTGTTTGATGTGTCACAAACATACAAACAATAAGAAATCATGACCATTTTTCCACACCACGGTAGAAGGTTACAGCTGTGGACATCCACCTGTAAATACACAAAGTGGTCCACCAGGTCTCTGGACTCAGTCTCTGATCCACAAACACCTGCAGAGTCATCAGAGTATTTCTGTAGATGACAGGACTCTGACCTGGACTGAAAGTCTGAGGTGTACAGAGTGACAAGGAATGGTGAGAGTACAGTACCCTGTGGTACTCCTGTGCCGCTGATCACCTGGTCAGATGTACAACTCTTCAGTCTCACAAACTGTGGTCTGTTTGTTAAGTAGTCCTTAATCCAGGTGATTGTGGAGGCATCCACTTGGAGTGAAGGGATGGAAATAGGTTCCACAGCTCATTGTTAACTGATTGTGAAGACGATGTTGTCACACTGAAACCCTGGTGGAGTGGGGCTTCCCGTCAAATAGAGGATCTATGATTGTTCCTCTCAGAATCAGAAGAGTAAATGTAAATGTTACTTTTCAGAGAGGAAGAAGATCATGTTGAAACTACCTGACCTGAGTGACACTCTGACCTCCTCAGGTCAGAGGTCAGAGGTCAGACAGGTTGATTCAGGTTTTAAACATATTTTTATGTTGTGTGGGTGGAGCTAAGAGATGATCAACTGAAGCTTAAACTAAAGTGAACAAAGGATCACATGACTGACAGCTTGAACACACACTGGAGCGTCATTCAGGAGGAGAGCAAGACAGGAAGCTGCAGCACGCCTGCAGGTCAAGGTGTCATGTTTAACATCATGGGTGTGGTTCTGTGGGACATTTGTGTTCTTCCAGTCCCTCAGTGAGAACAGGACCGCCTTTAGGGACCCAACATGGTCTGTAATGATCCAGATCCAGACCGAGTCTCCAGAGAAAGACTCGCTCGTGTAAACAGTCCTGAAAATGTGAAATATGAATCTGTGAGACTTCTGTAAGTCTTTGTGAGGACACACAATGATGGCAGCACAAGTGTGTGAGACAAGGGAGGGAGGGGTCAGGAAACACCTGGAACTCAGGAAGTAAGTGCTCACACACACACACACACACACACACACACACACACAAAGAGTTTCTAACTCTCTCTCTCTCTCTCTCTGTCTCTCACAGACACACACACACTACCAATACCTCCACCTTTGTGTCAGGAGGACCAGGAGGAGGTGCCAGAGTCCTGCAGAAAGATCTCCAGCAATGTGTCTGGTCAGAAACAGACTCGATGAGGGTGGTATGAGAGTCCACGTCGACAGGTGTGGTTCCAGGACAGCTACCCTGTGAACCGCTGATGATCTTGTGTAGATGGGGGCCATGGGGTGGGGCATGATTGCCTTGGGCCTGGGTTTTCCTTGTGGTCTACTTCAGGGTCTGGGGAACGGGGCTGGGGGTTTTTCACACCTACTGTTAAACCATTTTATGGAGAAACCTTATAGTCACAAGCATGCCCATGTGCACAGGGGTGTACACAGGTGTGCAGACAGGTGTACAGACAGGGGTGTACACAGGTGTGCAGACAGGTGTACAGACAGGGGTGTACACAGGTGTGCAGACAGGTGTACAGACAGGGGTGTACACAGGTGTGCAGACAGGTGTACATGCAGGTGTGCACGCAGGTGTACAGACAGGTGTATAGACAGGTGTGTACGCAGGTGTACAGACAGGTGTACAGACAGGTGTGTACGCAGGTGTACAGACAGGTGTACAGACAGGTGTACAGACAGGGGTGTATTGGTGTGCAGACAGGTGTACATGAAGGTGTGCACGCAGGTGTACAGACAGGTGTATAGACAGGTGTGTACGCAGGTGTACAGACAGGTGTACAGAC